>CM046659.1:464984-782672 GCA_025594165.1 Tamias sibiricus
TCCTGACCCTGAGCTCCCTGTGTGCTGAGCGCCTCCTGCTGGCCCTGGTGCCCTGGAGGGAGGTTTGTGTCTGGGCTCACACTGAGGTCTTCTCACTGTGTCTCTGGCACAGTAATAGGTGGCCATGTCCTCCGTGGTCAGGGAGCTCAGCTGCAGGGAGAACTTGTTCTTGGATGTGTCTCTGGAGATGGACACTCAACTCTTGAGGGATGGGCTGTAGTAAGTATCACCATGATACCATATGTTCCCTATCCACTCCAGCCCCTTCCCTGGGGGCTGACAGATTCAGCTCTAGGCATAACCACTGGTTGTGATGCCTTCCCACAGACCTCAGCCCTGTCTGAGCAGAGAGCTGTGTGGTCCAACAGCCCAGAGGGCATTTGAACCCAGAGCAGGATGAGGAATTTGCATGTGGCTAAGACTCTTCTTATATCAGGAGAGGCTGAGGCCAGGCTGCCCAGGTCCTCTGTGCTTCTGAAATGTGTCCCCTATCTTTTACACAATGGAACTTTACATGTGACATTAGAGCAGTGAATTTCAGGGATGCTGGAATGCTGTCAGAAGAGGAGCCCACATTCCTACACCCAGCCCTGCCTCCTCCAAAGCCTTCGTTTGGATGTGGGATGGTCTCAGAATGGCAAGAATTTGCCTAGCATGCTAGATGTCCCAGGTTCATCTCTCATCCCTGAAGGAGAAGCCCTCAATGAGGACAGAACAAGAGCACAGAGCTGAAGATGGTTTTCCCCACATCCAGGCAAAATGCCCTCTCTCTGTTCTCAGGACTAGATTTTCCCATTCAGTTCTGTGACATTTGGGACTACAGACTGAGCAGGGGAGGAGGGAGCAGGCTGTTCAGAGGGGAGTGGCTTCCTGCTATGTGTCCCCTGACCTGCCTCATCCTCTGCCCATCTTGTCCTCCTGACAGTCCAGGCAAATGCCTCTGGTCAGCAGTGGGTGAGAATCTGCCCTGAGCTCTTCCACAAAACCTCACCTGCTATCTGGTTTCCATCATGAAAGAACAGGATGTAGATGTTGGGCCAGGTGAGAGTTCTGGGAGCAGAGGCAGCTCTCAGATGCAGCCTGAGGCTGAGAGCAACTGAGTCCACCCAGAGCAGCGGAGATAGGCTGACAGCAGACAGGACGGCATGCAGGGCAGGCTGTGGTGAGGGAGGGAGGCCCAGGTCCCCTTCCCTGTGCAGCATCACTGCAGTGAGGCCTACCTTGCCTACAGCCCATCATTTGGATAAAACAGTAGACACTGTCTCTAGATTGGTGGGATTAACTGAGAGGGCAGTTGTAGTTGCTGATCACCTGATGAGGTTCAGGAATTGATCTCCTGCCTAACTGAGTAAACACAGCATACTAAGACATGTGGGCTTTTCTCCTTATTTCCTGTGGTGTTGACCATGAGCTCACTGTAAAACCTGACCCTGCAAACACCACCTCCTGGTTCTGAGGTGGCTCAGGTAAGACCTGGCTGGTTTCCATGTTTTCATCACATGCAAAGCCGTGTGTGCCATTGGGTGAGGTTTCAAAATTCTAGCAAATTATCTGATTAAAACAACGATTGTCCTCAGGCAGACCAAAGGGGAGATTTCTTCAGATGATCCACATCTTCACATGGAGAAATTGGAGCCCTCTATATGACAGAATTCACCACCTTACCTGTGCCAATTGTGAGCCAATGGTCTTCTGTACCAAGATCTTCACTTTGTTCTCACCCTTGAGTACAACCATGAAAACTAAGTGGATATGATATGTCATAGAAATTTTTGTAAAAATATACAATGTATAGACAGCTTTTGGCATTTGACCAAAGTCCTGAGAACACAGAGGAGAAAAAGCTGCCTTTGGATCATGATTTCAGAGGTTGGTGTGCAAGGTGGATGACGCCTTAGATCTGGGCCAGGGAGGTAGAACATCATGGCTAATGAACATTGAAGAGGAAAAGAGCTCAGGATGTGGCCACCAGGAAGCAGGAAGGCTCCACTCAACAGGGACTATGCGTGATCTGAAGGCACACCCTAGTGATCCAAGTTCTTCAGCCACACCCCCCTCTCTACTGTTGCTACAAGTCAATCCATGTTAGTGGATTAATCCAGTTTAGTTTAGAGGTCTTGTAATCTAATCATCTCCCATCTGAACATTTTGCATTGTCACACACCTGAGGTTGTGAGACACCTCATTTGTGAACCATAGCAAGCAAACCCTGCCTTGGTAATCCTACCTGATTATTTTTCCAGGGGATTTAATCACCTCATTTCATATTGAAATAAATAACCCAGGAAAATAACCGGCTGTGTGAAGAGGCTCACGTTCATGGTAGGGGCGAGGCATGCCCAGGCTGTTGCTGTCCATCACCAGCACCATGTCTGCCAAGCCTGTGGTCTGCATGTGGAGCATGCAGAATGCACCTCATGTTTCCACACACAGATGCATGTCACAGAGGATGGGAAGATGTCATGGGCAGGTGTAGCTGCCTGATAATATTCTTATTCTTTTCTTTTTGCTGTTGCAGCTACAACACCACGGGAGGAGATTCGGTGGCAGGAATCTTTTATTCTCTTTTCTTTTTGGCTTATAAGCTAAACTTTTTTCTCATAATATTCTTCTTTTTTAAAAAACTCTTTTCCTTATCTTACTAAAACTCTTTCTTCTTTTTCTCTTTGGCTTCTCATTCTTTCACTAGCTTTTTTCTGACTCTTATTTCTTCTTCTGACTAAGTTCTCATCGCTCTGACTCTTTTCTTCTTCCCCCAACCCAAACTCTTCTTCTGACTAACTGACTTCTTCTTCTGACTGCCTCTGACTTTCACCCAGTTGCATACCTTTAGCTTTACAGGTGTGCCACGTGCATACTTAATTTATGATTATTATCGGGTGGAACTTATGGCTTCCAGCTAACCACAATAGCCATCTCCCTGATTAGGGCTCCTTCAGGCAGGACCATGTTGATGTGTTGGATGAGAGAAGAATTACCCAGAATCAGGGATTGACCGTGGAGAGTGAATGTGGACGTGTCCTCCAGTGAAGGCCAGGCCTGAGGGTAAAGCAGCAGGTGTTCCTCCTGGAAGCTCACTGCAGAATAGAGCCAACAACAGTGACAAAAGCCAGATATCCTAGACTAGCTCCTAGGGTGCTGGAGCCTACACACAACCACTGGCCTCTTGTGGTGGGAGGTCTGTGTTCTCCCATATTTAAATTTACTGTTATTTACAATTCACAGTGCCCTGTATTGCCTCATTACAGCACTGATGATGTTTGAAGCATAAACAATGCAGAGACTTATAGTTCTCATGTGTGTTTGCATTGGCTGCAGCTCTGCTTCCTGAGAAGTGCAGAGACCCCTTTGCCTCTGTGCACACACAGGCCATTCTGGAACTTCCCAGTGAATGAGGAGATCTGTGTTTTTGTACATGTGACTGGTCTCCATAGAGAAGCTCCCAACCTTTAATGCATGGGAAGATTGAGGTAAGCAAATTTCCTGCAGTCCTGGGGGTCTCATTTTAGATCCAGCTTCCTGGCAGAAATTTCAGGGGAGCAGAGCTGTCGACCTGGGGACTTAGAGAAAACCAAATGAATGGCATTAATGCAGTGAGCATAAATAAAGCAGAGCCCCAGCAAATATGAGTTGATTCTTAGCTGGTGGCAGCTATTACATTCCCTTCAAGATTATGCCCCACTTTACAAGGGCTTTACTAGTCCAGAAACCTTCCCAATGTTTCACTTGCTGCATGTGCAGACATCACCTGGTGGAATCTCTATTGTGCTGTCTGTTGTTTTATGGAAAAGTGCAGACTGAGGCATAAAAAGTGCAGGTTGTGTTCATTGTGCAGACCTTATGTTTTTTGAGCCTTTCCTCAGTCTCTTGGTCTTTGCTCTTCATCCTTAACAGGAGAAGAGCTGTGTTCACAGCCTGGGACCAATGATGCCACCTTGAACCCACATTTCATGGTGCTGTTCTCTGCCTTACTAGAATTATATTTTACACAGCTGCCCCAAATCAGTCAGTGACCATGTCTCTGGAAGTTACCCAAACAAATTCAAAGAAGAAACTCCAAAAAATCCAGTAGAGAAAAGATAAGGAGAGAAACATTGCTGCCCACCCCGCCCCTGAGCAAGGCCCCCTGGGGCTGGGGTTCCTGGATGTTTCCCTGAGTCAAGTTGGCTCCCCTCCCTGCTTTCTCCAGGCAGAGGGGCTGTACATGGTGGTGGTGTGAAGCCAGGAGACCAGGACTGTTGGGTGGTGCAGCAGAAGTGTTGGGAAAATCTCAGACCAAAAGGACAGACATGAAGCCCTTATTTTTTAATCAGAGACACTGAGTCCTGCATGCAGCAGTCCCTCTTGATGACAAAATCAGCAGACTTACTTTCAGATGATGGTAATGATGCTGATGCTTCCATTGTTCAAAGACCTTTGAGTTTTATAGACTTTAGTCTACTTTCAGTTTTGTACAAGTTGTGTTTGCCTTTCAAAGAAATTTATAAGAATGAAATTAAGAAAATGTGCATTTATAAATGTGGAAAAATTTAACAGAGACTTTTCAATGGTAGGGGCTTGAACAATCCACAGTCCTCTACAGCAGATGCATTGCGGGGTCTCTTGAGGTTCTATAGGTAGAGAACGAGAGAAAACCCCACAGACTTACAGTAAATCCCTCTCTCCCAGCCGCCTCTCTGCACCTGCTCCTTGGTCCCTTCCTGTTGCTCATGGTTCCCCAGTACACCTGCTTGTCCTGAGCTCCACCCCTGGTTCTGAGCTTCCCGTGGTGGTTCTAATTTTTTTCTACTGATTCTGATCCCCCTGCTGGACCTGAGCTCCCTGCTGGTTTTAATGCAACTAATTTTTCTTAACTACCCTGAAGGGAGGCTTTTGTCTGAGGTCACCTGAATTCCCCTTTTGTGGGTCCTGTACAGTAATACAGAGCCACATCCACACTGGTCACAGAGCTCAACTGTAGGTAGAAGTGGTTCTTACATGGGTCTCTGAAAATGGTAACTTAACCCTTCAGGGAGGGGTTATAAGTTGTGTCTCCATTGCCATCAATGAGCCCCATTCACTGCAGCCCCTTCCCTGGAGTCTGATGGAGGCTGATGATGAGTTCCTTCAGCTCAGGGATATGGGACACAATTTCTTGCAGGTGCCCTCCCAGTTCTCCAGGAGGTGCAGATCTTGTTTTATGTCTCTGTCTTTCTCTTTTACTGACATGTTCCCACCATGTTGGAGAGAGGACCTTCATGGTCGCTCAGTCCACCTGCATAGCCAAAGCTTCTCAGAAGAAATAAGCTCACTTGGACCCAGTGAGCTACTTGTCATGGCAAGGTATCTTTAAGTGTCTCTGTTAAGGTCATGTGGGCTCAGGGGCTAACTGTTTCCAGACTCAGCTCTCTGTAAACAACACTGTTTCTTGCCTTCCATGGCCCCATGTCACTGAATCCTGAATTGAGGTGAGTCTGAGCTTGTTGGTGTCAAGCACTGACCAGCCCATCCCTCCTCACCATGAGATTCTGAGGATGTAGACTGCACATAAGACTCCCAGTCTGAGAAGGAATTAATTGGGGATTGTACCAGAAACTCCATGAGTGATATTACAGCAGGGAGCCTTAGGAATCCAATATTGTCATCTACCTTAATGCCTTCATGCCATGATTTTATTTTATACACAAAATGCATCTTTGTGATCCCTCATCATGAAGCCCAAAAGACCACCTGCTCTGTTGTTTTCCTGATATGCCACAGCTGTAATTTAGGGAGGTCAGAGAACCTCAGCCCTGTGCCCTCACACATGCATGTACTGACCTAGTGCAGCATTCTCTGAAGATCCCATTGATTTTTAATATTGCATGAAAGAGCTTTCAGTGAACCATATTGTAAGCTGACTATCAGCTTTGGTTTAGATATAAGGAGCTCCAAAATTCTTGTAGGATACATTGCAAGAATTTTTAGAGGTAATAGTATCAAATTCTGAAGGCTTTCACCTAATCAGTGAATTAATGCATCAACAGGGATTAAGTTTGTTTGGTAAATGCTGACAGAATGTGTCTGTAGGATACAAGTTTCCTGGAGTTGTTTATATTTTAGAGTTTATTTTTGTCCTTGATGAATGGAGTGTCTCTCTCTCTCTCTCTCTCTCTCTCTCTCTCTCTCTCTCTCTCTCTCTCTGATTTCTTATGACATTGTCCTGAGTAGCTTTTCTTCTCTAAATACCTCTGACATGATGTTCTGCATTAACTTGTGTCCTGAGCAATGGAGTCAGACATTTGTTCCTTCCCGGGTTCTTGACAAGCACTTTGACAAAGCAATACAAATATTGACTAAAACAGAAATAGTATGTGTAAGAGGGGACTTTGCAAATAACATGACTGTGTGGTTCAGAAGCTTTTGGAGTTTTCTGGAGCTTGTAAGGAGCAATATAGAAATATTGAGAAACACAACTGGAAAAGCATTAGACTGGTGTAAATGAGTTTGATGGGGTGATGGGGTTTCTGGTGGGTGCTAAAATGACCAGAATTCTGACAAAGAAGATGTACACATTTTTCCCATGATGTGAGATTTTGTGAACTGGATTTAAGGGTGATGAACTTATTAAAAGGGAAGAGGAAATTTCTGGACAGCACAGCATTTAGGAAGAACCATTGATAAGACTTCCAGCTTTTAGTCAATTTGGTGTGATAATCAGAAACAGAAAACAGAAAAAAAAAATGATGCGAAAAACTTGCAGTTTACTTAGACTGTGTGAGTATATTGAAGCCAGCTTTAAAGCTAAGTAGTGAGTGTAGATAGAGAAATCGGGTCTAACATTGAGTTTCATAAAAAATATGGAGTCCGTAAGGAAAATTGAGTCAGTCTGAGTCCTGGAAAGACATAGAACAACTCTAAGGGAGATAAGATAGTTAATATTTTCAAGTTTAGGGTCTATCTTAAGAAATGTTAATGAAACAGCTCCCAACAAATGGAGATGCTAATCAACTAGCCCTAAGCCCTTCCTGTGAGTCTCCCAACAACCATGGGCCCTCTGGTGTCACATCTTTTGACATTCCTGTCCCAGGTTAGACAGAGAACATAAAAAAAAAAAAAAAAAAAAAAAAAAAAAAAAAAAAAAAAAAGAAAGAAAAAAAAAAAAAAAGAAAGATTTCGGATATAAAAGAGAGAAGGACTCTCCTCCCTTTGGATTCCTGGTTTCTGGGTCCCCTTCTCTCTCTGGGGGAAGACTTTTTGCTATCCCTTAAAATAAAGTTTTCCATTCCACTCTACGCTGGCCTTGGAGTGCTTCTTCAGCGTTATTCTTGAGCATTCAGGTGAGCAAGAACTTGTCATGGTTAAAAAGTGGTTTCAATATTGTGGGCTAACAAAATTGGGATTATTAAAGACAATGCAGCCACTAGAGAAATGCTAAATACTTTCTTTGGAAGCAAGAGAAAAATGTCTTTATGGCATCTCAGAAATTGGCAATTCCACCTCCATCTATGTTTCAAGGGTGTAAAATAAGCAATCCTTTGAGAAGAGAACATGGGGACACTCAGCTTGTGCAGGGGGGAGTAGAGAGTTGTTTCACCATTCTCAGCTCTCCAATAATGCAAAGGCCACTGTGGCCATGGTCCCAGGAGTCCTGGTCCCTGCTGGAGATGGTGGCAGACCTGGGAGCCAACCATATAGAGCTGGTTCTGCAGGATTGCAGGATGCTGGATGTTAGGGCAGGTCTTCCAATAAAACTTACAAGGAAGGTGGGGGAGACCAGAGATTGCAGGGTACAGTCTCTGCAATCTGCCCATGAGAGGACGATGCATAAATATATGAGAAGAAAGATGAAACTTGAAGGGCAGACTCCATTATAGGAGAGGCCAGTAACATGGAATTTATGCCAAGGAAACTGCAAGAATCAAGCAGAAGCAAGCCCTGAAAGAGGCCGTGAGGGCTGCAACCAGCAAGGTCGCTGGAGCTGTGTTGCATCATCCCTTTGGGTAAAGCAGTAGATGCCATGTGCCCCAGGTGCTGGACTAGGAGATACAGAGCTGTTTGTGCAGCTGGATGTTGGTCTAGTTTTGGTCCCATTCCTTTATTCTATTCCTCATTCATTTCTTTATTCTATCTCTCATTTCTAACTTGTGGAATAGGAATCTTGATTCTGTGTCTCTGTATATTAGATAACTGTAACTTGGTTTTGAACTTTGCTCCCATGGTTAGGAGTTTGCCTTGAGTCTCAGTAGGTAATTTGGAACTGGATTTTGGTTATCTCTGGAACTGTTAAGACAGTGCTGACTCTTGATAAATGGCTCAGTGTAATTTGAAATGTGCTGAGGCTTAATACCTGGGTCAATTCAGAAACTCTCCATGTTTCCCATTCTCCACACCCAGCATCCTCCTCCTGCAGTGCAAGGATATTGTAATGGAGACTAACTACACTGCCAGGTTGCCAAGGCCAAGAAGGGCTTTAAAAAATATGGTCAGTGTTCCCCTCCCCTTAGAAATCTTTAGATTATTAAATGATCTACAACTCTTTCTCTTTCTCTGTCTCATCTCTATTTCTTTGTCTCTTTCTCTCCCCCATGTACTCATCATCATCAATCATGTATATTATCATCTTCATTCTATTATCTATTTTCTACAATCCATCATTTGTCATCTGTCAATATATATTAATTCAAATCTATGACCTACCTGTATATTATCTATCTATCTATCTATCTATCTATCTATCATCTATGACCTTTTCCTCCCTTCCTGCTCCTGTTCAGGAGAAGACCTGGGGACAAAGGGTCTCTCTCTCTGAACAGGAGTCTTGCCATCTTTCTGGGCACACAGCCACCTGCCCACGCTTCTGCTGTCCTGTCTTTCTTGGCATGTCCACATCATCCACTGGTAGAGAAAACAGTTGACACCATGGGCCAAGCTCCCCAAAGACCTGCACCTGAGAGCCTACACCACGTCCCCACAGCACCACTGGGATCATGCCCAGCACAGGATTCTGTGGGGTGCAGACCTGTGTGAACCATGGGGGAGGAAGTGTGTCTGACCTTAGTGAAGGCTTGCTGTAGACCCCACTCTCACCCTCATCTGAATGAGGACCAACCAGAGGCTCTCAGATCTGGGGAAGCCCAGCTTGCCCACCACTAGTCAACCTCACACTGGAGGTCTTAGCACAGCAATTCATAGAACAGAGGAGCAAAGGCCCTTCAAAGTGGAAAGGAGAAGTCAAAAAACTTAACTTATAGATGACCCAATTTTATATACATGTAAACCTAGAGAGTTCACCATGAATGTTAGAATTGACAAACTGGTAACGTCACAAAATAGAAAATTGGCATATAAAAACCAACATATTTATACATTAAAAACAAACATGATGGAAAATAAAAACAAGAAACAAAAAAACAATTCTATTAAAAAGGGCTAAATAAGTATCTAGGAAAATTTTCGCAAAAATACGGAAATGTCTTTATAAAGAAGACTAAAAGAATTGTCCAAAACGATAGAAGATCCAACACAGATAAAAAGAGATATCCCATTTTCAAGAATTGTAAGAAAAATATTCAGTGTTCTCACTTCATAAAACCACCTAAAGATTCAATGCAGCTTTTGTTAAAGTTTCTGTGACATTTTACAAAAAGAGAAAGCATAAACATACAATCCACAGAGAACGAAAGGGACCCTGAACTGGCAAAGCTATCTTTACGCAAAATATAACTGCCTGGTCTCATCTCAACGTGGATGTCCACATGTTCCACAGGGTGACAGCAGTGCACTCAGCTGATCCAGCACTGAACCCACACAGAGACCAGAGGGGGAATAGAGGACAGGGTGCAGCCCCACACATGCAGTCCAAGGGGTTTTTTGGCAAAAAAGCCAGGACTACTTATTGGAGGAAGGACAAATTCCCTACTAAATTGCTCTGGAAACCTGCATGATTACCTGTATGAGAAAGAAACTAGACCCCTAATTCTCACCAGTGAAAACCTCAATTGTAAATAATGCAAGACTTATATACAGGACCTGAGATTTGAAAGCCTTGGAAGAAAACCTGGGAAACACTGCATGGTGCTCATCCAAGAGTAGAGTTTATGGAAGAATCTAAAAGCAAAGGAAATAAGAGGAAAATTGGACACATCATATTTATCAAGGAACAGAATTCTCCAGAGCAAAGGAAGCTACAGAGTTAGAAACGGTACACAATAGCAGGAAATGCATCTGGAATCCTGTTTCTCCAACGAGGGTCAGAAATTCAGAATGAATGGGAAAAGCCAAGAGCTCAGTAGCCATATGTAACCCATAGCAAATTTCCCACAGCTTACTGCACTTGGCCTAATTACTTTCATACACAAATCCCCCAAAGGCACAAAGGAAAAAACAGAAAAAAAAATTTGAAAAATGTTCAACATAACAAATCAGCAGGAAAGTGCATACAAAATCACAGTGAAATTTCAACCCATCTTGATAAAATGACTACATTTATGGGGCAGAACCAAAAATAATAGATACTGATAGTGGAGGGGGCCAGGGAGCTCTTATTGACTTCAAGAAAAGCTGACTACATATCTTTCGTGGAAAACTCTGCAGAAATTCTTCAAAAGTAAAATCAGGTCGTCCCATGATGCAGCCACCCCGGTACTGAGTGTTTATCCACAGGAAATGGAATATGAACATCAAAAATATATCTGCACACCTATGAAATAAAGCACACTCCACAATCAACAAAGGATTCCTTCAATGGATAGATGGATAAAGGAAATGTGCCATTTCTTGAGGAGAAATCACTTTATAGCCCAAAAGAACGGCATGCTTACTCTCCTGGCACTGGGCATGGCCCTGGAGCAAATGGACCTAGCTGAAATGTATCAGGCAGAGAGAGACCATCACTGCACCATTATTCATGAGGGAAAGCTACTGCATCAGGCTCCTGGAAAGAGAGAGGACATTTGAGAAAGTGTTGCCATATATGGAATTTTTCCATATTCTAAATACACAGGAAGAAACTTTCCTCTCATAAAAAATTTTGTTTTTGCATCCATAAATATGTCAACATCCACATGATTTTGTAAAATTATAATATTCATATAAAATATAAAAAAGATGTAAAACTTTGAAGTATTATTGATACAAACCAAAATGTCATCAGTTTTCAAAAAAACATAATAGTCTAATTTTGAAAATTACTGTATTTATACTAAATTAATGATGTATCGATAAACACATGTTTTTAAAAAAAAAAAAAATATATAATTATGGAATGAACTCGGAGTAGCCCAAAACAATCTGGGATATAACAATTTCCCATGCTCTGCCTCACCTGAGGCTGGCCCCTGCATTGCTGCTATGATCAAGATTTCATGGATCCAACATCTCAGTCTCTCCAACTTCCTTCATGACTTCCTATGCATGACCCTTGTTGCTTTGAAACTTTTCTGAGTGGCCTCCTTCTCAGTTCAGATGATTTCTCCTCCAGTTTATCAATGATTGACATTGCTCACCAATTAACACTGGATGCATGGTCATAGTCAGTATTGTGTATGCACTTGATAAAATATCCTGTTACCTCACTTCTCCATGAGGGAGGCCTAGAAGACAATTGAGGAGTCGGACAGGGCCACCTTCATTCCTAGGGAGAGTCTTTGCCTGTGCTGCTCAGAGACACTTGGAAGGAAATGTGGGGACTCCTTCCTGCTTCCTTCCTGGTCCTCCTCCTGCCAGCCATTTGGAAATGGGGGGGCCCAGTGTTCAGGGGTTGGCAGCACCACACATAGGAGGTGTATTCTGCATGTGTGCACAATCATGAAGAGGGAGGGGACAGGAGATGGGCTCCATTTTGCTCTGCTCTTAATCACACAGGAAGATTATAGATGGTGTGCTAGTGGGGTTCTTTAAAGTGCTGGGGATTGCATGGTCAAAAAATAGCTTATATCCTTGTTCCCCCAGGGCCAGTGGGTTCAACATATTCTGCAGCATTTCTGTTTTAAACCCCTAGTGATGAAGCTGCTCACACCCCTGTGATGCTTGAGATTTATCAAGTGCTCAGAGGACATTTGAGGCCTGCTTGTGTCAGTGGCTGCACAGCTGCACCATGGGGACTCAGGGCCTGGGGTTGGCCTCTTATGTTTCTCTATTCATTTCTATCTCTCCCAGAGCATGTAACAAAACAGGAGTTACTTAATACAGTCCTGTGATTAGTCAGGGGAAGAATAAAATCAAGTATTTTAAAAGACTCTCCTAAGAGTGACCAGGGTAGAGCTGCCTTGCCAGTGGTTGCCAGGACAGAGGGCAGAACTGAGGAGGGTTTTGTGGCCAATCAGAGACCAGATGCCCATGTTAGCTGTTGTGACAGTGCCAGCAGGGAGAGGGTCTAATGGCATTGGCTGTGGGTCAGGAACTGGCCTGGGTTCCTGAGGCTGCAGAACCACCTGTGGATGATGAAGGGGGATTGGCACAGGGCAGAGGCTGCGGAGGTTCCATCTGAGTAGAGAGCACCCACAGAATGGGAGCTAAGGGAAACCCTCAACGCATCATACTGTGCCCTGGAGAGCAGCATATATAAAGAGTAGGACAGGGCCCCAGTATCAAGCAGCTGAGGAATCCACCTGCAGATGGTGTAGAGGTTGCTGGCTTTCCTGGACTTTGTTTTGTCTGGTATCAGGTTGATACTAGCTTTATAGAATACTTTTTCAGGGTTTTCTTCTTTTCCTTTTCATGGAGTAATATGAGGAGGTTGGGTCTTGAGAATCAATCTCCTTCTGGTCTTTTGTCTTTTCAAAGAAATTTAATGGGTGTTCAACTTTATTACTTGATATTATTCTGCTTTATATTTGTATACTCTGGTGCTTCCATTTGTGTAGTTCACGTGGGTTTAGAATTTTGTTAGTATTTTTAAGTTTTTCTTGTTTGCTAGAAGATATTTTTTGCAAAATAGTTTGTAATAATCTTCTAGATTTCTGAAGTATCTCTAGTAATACCTTTTGTTTTATCTTTAATTTTGTTGATTTGTGTTTAGAGTGGAAATGATTGGGTGAAGAGAACCTTAATACATCTGTGAATTAATCCCTTTTAAGGGATTCACTGGTGGTGACTGCAGGTGGGAAGATTGTGGCTGGAGAAGGTGAGCATGGGGTGTTGGCTTTGAGGTAAATATTTTTATCTGGTGAGGGAGACTCTCTTTGTTTCCTGATCATCATTTGAGCTGCTTCCCTCCACCACATTTTCTGCCATGATGTTCAGCCTCACCTTGAGAACTCAGAAATGGAGCCTGCTCTCCATGGACTGAAACCTCTGAAACTGTGCGCCCTCAAATCAACTTTTACTCCCCTAAAAGTTTTCTGGTCATATCTTTTAGTCACAGCAGTAGAAAAGCTGATTAATACACTACCATGTGTATTAATGGTGTCGTGTCACCACCATATGGCCCAGGTATTCCACAATTTGTTAACAGATACAAAGAATGTAAAATAAACATTCTGCAGTAATACAGCAATAAATGTTTATAGTAGAAATTACAGTACCCAAATAATGGAACCAGCCTAGGTGCCAAAAAATGGAGAAATAAAATGTGGTTTGTATACCAAGTGGAGTTTTACTCACCAAAAAGAGGTATTAAATGAGAGTATTTCTGATAAATTCTAGGGATTGGAGAACATATTGGGAAGTGAAATAACACACTCAGAGAGTCAAGGGCTAAAGGCTTTCTTTCAGACCTGGAAGTCCCTTTTCACCCCTGAAATCCCTGTACTCTCACACATGGTTGGGAGAAGGGAAGCACAAGAATCATCATGCTGAAATTAAAGCCCCATGAGAAGAAGACTGTGGAGGTCTCTGGTGGTCTCCGTGGGAGGTGCAGAGTAGCATGATCAATCTGGGGGCTGCCAAAGTCTCGTTGTCAGCTGGTGGGTACTACGCCAGCCCTCAATGTAGCACAAAGTAAAGGAGTCAGCCAGTGGTGGAAGAAATCAGCACTCAGACATGAGTTAGGCTGTGGAATCTTCTTCTCATTTATTTTCAGTTTGTACAAGTATATAAGCAACATTTCTTGGCATTACACATTCTTTTACATAATAAAACTTAAGAGAGAGGCTGAATCATCTACTGAATACATATCAGACATACATATTGAGGCTTCGTACAGATGGAGAGTTAACGTGAACTGTACGTAACTATCTGCATGTATTATAATTTTTACCCCATATCTCTAACTTAGTCATTCTTTCTGCACACTTTTTAAACTTGCCTAATAAAAATTAATTTTGTCTTACTGGAATTTCAAGGCACTTATTGTTTTTCATAACAAAACGCAGGGAAAGGGAGAGGCAGCTTTGAAGGACTTTTATTCTAAAGAATTTGAATTACTACATTAATTTACTCTGAAAATAAGAGGGATTTATTTTCAATCACAAAAAAAGACTCTTAAAGCTATTTAATTAGGAAACTGTTATTTTAGTGTAATATATAGAAAAGGTTCATTATGTTTTCAGCTTTGGATTCCAAAAGATTAGTTTACAGAATTAGTTTCATTATAAGTAATTGAAATAGTGATACCTGGTGGCTATCTAAGTGAACAGAAAACAGAACAGTGAATAAATAGGAAAATCTACTCAGTTTGAATTAACTCTTTCAGCACCATGGTATCTTTCATGAAAAAAGATAGGGTTTTATCAGCAGAAAGGTTATAGGGGAGCATAGGGAACATGAGCAGATCACATTGGAGGAACAGCCATTAGCCTATCCTAGTGATGGTTTGATTTTTCATCATATATCAGGGCAACACTCCTGGGCTAGTTCAAGTCCACATATCAGGAAGTGAGAGACAGCCAGAGAGTTATGTTTTCGGCTGACGTGTTCTTCATGTCCCCAACATTTTCCCCCCTTTTTGTTTTATTGATGGGAGCCCACCTTACTTGAGGGTGTACCTGTCTTAGGTTTTCCCCCTCTGGGGATCTTACCCGTCATTGACTACCACCGTGGCACTTCGGGCGGACTTACCCAAATCCAGCAAGCTGCGGCTGAGGGGAAGACATGAAACAGAACAGCCACCTTTGGGAAGGCTTCCCATGGATGATTTAGACATCCAATTCCTGTCAAGGACCATGGTCTAGTTCATAGGGCTCCCAATCAGCATTGCTGAGGGCAGCATATTGTTGGCGGACCACCATAAGCTCTACCGATTTGGCCCTGTACTTAAGGAAGATGCCACTAAGATGTCACAGAAGACGGGGGCTGCTCAGCCAGGGCTTGGCTTTCAGCCTGAGTGTGGGGGCTGCTCTGCATGGGGGAGGCCTAGGATACAAGTGGGGAGCAGAGGGCAGGGCCATCGTCCTTCCCAGGGGGGGGAGTGTTTGCCTTGTGCTGCACAGAGGCACTGGAGGGACCCTGAGGGATTTTTTCTGCTTACTACTGGTTCTACTCCTGCCAGCCATCCTGAAATGGGGAGGCCCAGTGCTCAGGGTTGGGCAGCACCACATATAAAGTTGTTTTTTTTTTTTTTTTTTTTTTTTTTTTTTTTTTTTTTTTTTTTTTTTTTTTTTTTGCAGGAGTGCACAGCCATGTGGAGGGAAAGGACAGGAGGGGACCTCCTCAGTGCCTTTGCTCTGCTCTGTGAACGCCAGGGCAGGATTCGTGATGGGACTTGGCAGGGGGTGCAATGGGTCATTGTCAGTCTGGCACAGGTTAAATCACATCAGGGCTTAGCATGGCCTTCTGTAGACACTGGATTGTCAGTGCTCTGTGGACCATGGCCCTATGGAAGGTTTGAGATTCCTCCCTGGCCCTATCCTGAAGACTCATGTCCTCATAACCAACAGGCCCCTGGTGTCTACACATAGAGAATCCTTCCCAATTTACCAGCCTGAATGTGTCAGTCATAACTGAGGTGAGAAACAGGAGCAGGACCATGAGGACAGGTACAGAGCCTGTGGGTGCTGGGGAAGTACATGTGCTCATCCTCCTGGCCTAGTGTGGAAGTCACATGTGCTGAAAGAGGAGGCCCTGCCTACAGGCCAGCAGCCTGCTGAACACACTGTTCTGTGGCCCCATGCCATCTCTGGGGACTGCACTGGCCACAGAGAACAAACCAGCATAGATACCTGACCTCACCCCAACACTATGTCAGATACCCCCTGTCAGGAGTTCAAAGCAGGATAAAGACATAGGTGAGGGAATGTAGGTGGGGCTTTCTCTGCTTTCCCAAGATGCTGTGTTGACAGATATAGAAACACACCTTGTGGTTTTTCCTGTAAACTTGAGCAAATGCAAAGAGGAATCGTGAACATGGTAAAAATGCTTCCCATCAACCTGTGAGAAAAATCCTTATGAGGAGGTTTTAAAAGACAACTGCAGGGGATGCTGGGGGCACTTGGTGGCAAAGGCTCATCTAAGGCCACAGTTATAATAAGCAAGGTAGACATTCTCCTACAGGGCCACAGTCTTCTTGAGAACAAGAGTGCTCCCTGTAGACACTTAGAAACAGGAAAGCACAGGCAAGCACAGGCTTCTGGGAACTCAAGTGTGCTCTGCAGGTTTCACCCCACAGGTGGTCATTACCCCAGGTCCTGACCTGTGCATGCAGGTGTTCATAAGCAGGTAAAAATTCACTTGGGAGCCCTCAGTGTACATAGTCTGCTGGGGACAAACACTGCACTGATGTGTGTCTGTGGAGGGGAAGGTGGGCCTGGTTGTCCTCCTGCTGTTTTGCCAGTTTTGACTGCAGCAGATGCTCACTGCTCACTGAGGAGGATCCTCTCACTGTGGGAACTGCTGCTGCTACAGAGGTGCTTTCTAAGCATGCCCTACACTGCCTCCACACATTCAGGGAGGCTGTCCTCTGCCCTCTCTGTCCTCACAGGATTTCAGTCCTCCTGGGGGCTGTTTCTTGATTCCTGGCTTCCTGGAAAAGGGGTGGATTTTGTCACCTACCTCATTCTCCCTCACTTCTGCATGTGTTGAAGAACATGCTGTGCAAGTCTTCTGTCACCTATGTCACAGACACTTCATCCTGGTTTCAGGTGACTCATCTGTAGAGCATGCTGAGGACACTGAGCCAGGAGCACACTGCTTTGTAGGAGACACTACATGCAGGGCAGCTCTGCTCTGTGCTGCTTTTTGCTGTGAGAGGTTTGGTGCTGTCCATTGCCTTTGAGGGTGAGTGTGCTGCTCCTGTCCACTGTGGAACAAGGGCTGTGAATCATTACATAGTGTTGCTAATTTGCTCTTCTCCCTGCTACATCTTTCCTGAGGTATGCTTAGGCTCTGTTGCTAATGTGTACACACTCATCATTGCTGTTGTTTTATGAAGTTGGACCCTGAGTTATGAAAGCCCCTCATCAATGGTCCTGAGTCTCTCCTAGGGTCTGGTTGCTCAGTGCAGTTGTGGCTGCCTGGCTTTCCCATGGTGCCCTCTGGGCCACCCTCTCTCCCTCCCTCTTAGTCTAGAAATCTGATGTTATATAAACTTTGTTGTTCCTGCACAAACTGGGGTTCTACCAGTTTCCCACAGTTCTGCACACAGCAGACTTTAGATGACTTTTTAACACTTTCACATTTAATGCAATTTCTTATAACGTAGGAACTCAGCTTCTAATTTTTATTATGTTTTAAAGTTTTTCTGTTCTATATCATTTAAAAAAAATGAAAGACACCATAGTTCAATTTTTCCTTCAGAAGAAAGCCATTATCTACTGACCCCACAGATCTCAATAGAACCCAGAGAGCTCCTGTTACACAGGGCATGGTGGCCATCATGATGTCAGAGCCCAACAAGTCTCATGAGCTCTGCTGACTTTGCTGTGAACACACCTAGAGCCCTGCCCATTACAGAGAAGCAGAGCACGGAATCCTGAAGAGGCATGGAGCTGGAAACTAACCAAGAACAGCTCTGTCATGTGGTATGTGACAGTGTTATCCTTGTATGTCAGCTCAGAGTTATTTTTCCCGGTGGTAAGACCAGTGCACTGAGGCCTGACTCACTGTGTGACTCTGGTGCCGCCTACCCCTGCTGTTTCCCAGGACTCTCTATCACAACCTCTTCCCTTTGATTGGTTCTATCTTATCTTACCTCATCTTTCATGAAAACTTTGCCTACAGAATCCAGCACTAATCATGGAACTGAGAAGCGATACCAGGAGATCACCCTGCAGATTAACAAACCTGCTGAGGGAGAAATCAGGAAAGAACTGACACTAACCAGAGTCTTATAAACAGCAGCGACACATACACCCAAATATTTTGGAATGTGATAAACACCAAGCTGAGAGTCCTCCAAGATACAAGTTATAGAACACCAGAGAAAGAAAGGGGAGACCTTAGAAGGTGGAAAGACCTCCATGTCCTTGAAGAGGCAGGATCATTTTGTCAAAATATCCATGCTGTCAGAGTTATCTTCATGCCTCCAGCAATGCCAACCAGACACCAGGGGCAGTCTTCACAGACCCAGAAACCTGTCCTCCAGTGCAATCAGAAAGATGAAGGTCCAGAGCAGTGAAAGGAACCCTGAGCCTAAGAGCAATGCTGGAGGTATCAAAACTCCCATCTTTAAATACACTGCAGAGCCATAGTAACAACACAGTAGGAAACTCACAGGAAAACAGGCAGGGGGATGCAGCATACTAGAAGACTCAGCGAAAAATCCATATGGATGCCATCTTCTGATTGTTGACTAAGGTACCAAAACCTATGCTGGAGCAAAGAGAGTCTTTTAAACACAAGGCTTAGGGAAGGTGCATATTCACATATAGTAAAAGGAAGCAAGATTCCCAGCTCTCACCTTGCATCAAATCCAGTGAAATGCATCCCAGACCTGGGAGTTAGATCAGAACCTCTGCCATTGCTAGGAGATCACAGGCCCAACATTGAAACACATTGGCACAGAGGTGGTCATCTTTATAGTATTGGTGAGACTCCAGAAATGAGACTAATGGTCCATAAGAGGGATGGCCTCTAATGCAACAGCCTCTGTTGACAAGAGAAAAAATATAACAACAAGAGGAAGGGGGCTACCGAGTCTAAGACCTTTGCCAGCTTCTTGTTTCACAGGGATGGACATCAGGGATATTCAGGAACTCACTGAAATCCAGAAATATACACTAACCCCATCACCAAATGCAGAAATTACCTAAGCAGACTTTTCCCAACAGAAGGGATCAAAGTCAACAGCATGAATAAAGAAAAGTTTAATATATATTAGCAGTCAAGGGAATGCCTTCCAAACTCCACTGAGATTATCTCACTGCAGAGGGTGTGGCCACCATGCAGAGGACAACATCAACCTGTTGGTCAGGAAGGGGAGAAAAAAACCCTCTCCCAAAGGTTTGGGAGTGCAGACATGGACAGCCCTGGAGACAGTCCCCAGGAGACCAGGTGTGGAGACACCAAGGGATCAGCTTCCTACTCCTCAGTGCTGACTCACAGTCCTAACATCAGCAGAGAATAGTGGTGCACACACGCATAAATATTACAGCAGCACCGCTCCAGCAGCCAGGTGTAGAACCAGCCAGGTGTTGTTCACACAGAAGTGGACAGAGGAATGGAGGCCTTTGTGCTCAAGTTAGCTCCAAGCAGCCATAAGGAAGAGAGCAATAATGTCACTTTCTAGAAAATGGAGTAAGGTGGGAACATCTTGCTAGGGGGAATACTTGAGACTAACCACATAAGCTGATGAAAGACCTTGTCTGATGTGATAGTTAGAGAGAGGGAAACCCAACAAACCAGCTTCAAGGGCTATCATGGAACCTCAAAGAAAACAGGAACAGAGGGGAAAATGCTCCCCAGACCACCCCCGCCCATGTCCTCAGGACAAGCAACCTGCTCTGAAGATACGGGAACAAGAATCTAGTCCACAGAGGAGAAGCATCATAGGGAGGTTGCAATAGGGGGAGGCAGGTCACTGTGGTGTTTGGTAGGTAACAACGTGGTCAAGGACCACCTCCCCACTGCATCAGGGATACATAAGAGCTTCCACAGTGGCCCTGCATGTGAGCCCAGACCCATGCTGCAGATGCCCAGGGCAAGTCCCCTTGGACAATCCTGGCCCTGACTAAAATCTGCCAATTTACAGAGCTCAGGGTGCATATGGAGAAAGGAGAGCAGGAATCTGTCCAAGGAGCAGCCCACACAACCACATGTGAGGGGATCCAAGCACAGGGCAAATCCAAGGAATCTGGTTCCTTAAGGCAGCAACCCATGGCTAGTGATGGACACATAGAAACAGACATCTCCAAATAGGAGCTGACTTGATTAGCAATATATTTATAGACAAACCAGGAGAAGGCAGGTTAATATGATTTTATAAAAATATAATATTTTGCAGTAAAATGTGTGAATTCCAATGACATTAATATATGCTAGCATAAAAGCCACAACAAGGTAGGACACTGAGTTTACAAGAGAGGACAACATAGCCATGGAGCAGCCTCAGCAAGGTGTGTGAAATACAACATACAATCTGGATGCTTATTCAGGTTTTTCAGTATGTATTCAACTGACAAGTCCCTAAATCTAATCTATAAAATATGTCCAAATATTATACACAGGGGATGAGGATATAGCTCAGTTGGTAGAGTGCTTGCCTTGTATGCATAAGGTCCTGGGTTCAATCTCCAGCACCACCAAATATTATGCTCAGAAAAGCAGGCTAAAGCAATCAAATACACAATGTCCGCAGTTGAGTGTTGCATGTTTAGGGAAAGGGATCCCTTAATCCACAAGACTCAAAAAAGAGCTTAGTTTATTCCCCAGAGCAAGTTTTGAGGTTTCAGTGAGGCAAAGGAGAGAGAAACTAAACCATTTCGGAAAGTAAACAATTGGGAAAATTCTCTGTTTTTCAGATTCCACATTATTTTTGCTCACTAAAGAAACTATATTGTACAATGTGTTTTAGTTAAGTATATATAAGAACATCAGAGACATAGAACAAAGGATAATCGTTGTATTTGTATTTGGTATGAAGAAAAATAGATTACCATTGAGAAGATGATGACAGAGAAAATTCACATATTGCAATGCAGGTGGGAAGTAATAACTTCTATAAAATTTGTTTATGCATCTATGAATTATACCAAATATAAACCACATATTATGTTTAATTAAAATGCTCAATTAAAATAATAATTAAAGCTATTAAAGTATTGCTGTTTGATGTAGAAATGGCTTGCAGTGATATAAATATATAAAACTCTTTTTAACAACTTGCATCTTTCATATGCTGAATGAATGTCATAACTCAATCAACATTTTTTGGAGAATACACAAAAAGATTTAAATTTTGGGATGAATCAGGAGTGGCCCAGGAGTATTGTGGGACTAAACATCACTGATGCTCATCCTTACCCAGACTGGAGCTGGACTCTCAGCACAGGCTGGGCTCTGACATGAGCAGGACCGTTGCCAAGGTCATCCCTGGTGTGACCTTGCAATCCAACCCCATGGCTGAAAACACAAGCAGGCTCCAAGCTGCCTATCCCCAGCATCCAGGTGTCCTGGGGCTCCTCAGGCTATGGGTCACCTAGCAGCACAATGGGGTCACTGTGGTGCTGGACACCTCAAGTCTTCAGAGTCTTGAGGCCAGTGGCAGAGACAATCTGCAGATCCTATAGGCCATGCAGAGCTGACCACCCACCCTCCTGATATTTTTGCCAAGGGAGCCCCTTTCTCTCCAAGACTTTGTTCAGGCCTGCCCTGTGTTGGGTTCCAAGCAGGAGGCTGCACCTCCCAGGCAGAAGGCCACACCTCCCAGGTACTTTGTGAAAAGACTACATTTCCCAGGGGTATCTGCCTGGCCAGCGAACCTGGCCAGCAGGTGCCCTGGCCATCACCTCCTGACCTCCTGCAGCCTATAGGACAAGGACCCACTCCAGGGGGTCTCTGACCACCACTCTGCTATTTAAGCCAGCCCCAGACTGAAAACTATCTCTGTTCATGCCTGCCCCTGTTTCTGTCCCTGTCCTCCCTTTTCCCCTTGCTCCTTACATTTCCTGCCCTCCATGCCATTTTTTGTCCCCTACCACACCACCTGGCATGCCAATAAACCAACCCTTTTCAGCATGGCATTCCAGGGTAACTTCTTGTCCTAACAAATTCTAACATTTCAGCACCCAACGTGGGGCATGTCTGAATTCAGAGGACAAAAGCTACCTCCGGGAACAACCCTTCCACCTGTCTCCCAACCACAGCTGACCTTCCATCGCCAGGTCGCCAAATGGGTAAGCCCTTTCCATTTTGAGAGCTCTAAACCCGAGGGGCCTCACATGGTGGGAGCTGACCGTTGAACTTCCAGCAGCCTCACCCGCTGGCTCACCTGGTGTGGACCGCACCCCACCTAAACCTTCAAGGTTGAAAGTGGACCTCGCAGAGGGTCTCTCCACCTCCCTTTCCAGTTGAATTTGTGATTACCCAGTCAGTTTTGTGTCTCGGCTGCACGTCTGCAGCCTACCCCCTCCCTTCCAGTGAACAGCAACCACGTGTTCGCCATTCATCCAACCCCAAAATGCCCTATTCCCATGTCTGTTTGGCTCAAATGTATTGAGACACAGACTTAAATTCCGCATGCCCATCTTTCAGTTTGTAAAATTGATCTGCATGCTTGAGAAGTTTCGTCCCACACCCTTTCCCCACTGCCGCCTCAGCCACAGCCACAGCGTGGCCATATCCTCTAGTGGCCGACAGTATGGGCGCGTTTCTTTTATCAGCATCTCAAACCCAAACCCCTGCATCTTTCCTAGAGGAATTAAGACAACCCATACCAATTGAGTGCAATCTAATTACTTTATTTTTCTACTTTGATGGTGATTTTAGTCCTTAGCTTAGCAGTCAGTCGCTATTGGTCGCGTTTCTTTCCATCCCTTTCGTGCCCAACCGACTACCCACTATAGCTTCTTCTTGACAATTTGACCAACCTCAGCCTGAGTTCTGAGATACAGCCACAGAAACAGGTTACGCTATGCACTCGCGATTGGCCAAAATAATCCTTTAATGGATCGGTGGCCTTGCTTTGTGTTCAGTGGACCCTGCTGGCTTTACAGCAGGTATTTGATTTCTACCGGCAATTGAGACGGTGGGAGGAGTTACCTTACACAGACGTGTTTCTGCTCCTCAGTCTAAACCCCTCCCTCAGTGCTCATGCCAGCAGTGCTTCAGCCCTCCTCGCATGCTGACCAAAAGAGCCATTACCAGATGACCCGGTCTTCGAACCAGTGTTAGAGGTTTGGTCGCCTCCTTATCACCAAGCTAGGAACCCCACTTTACCCTCAGCTCCACCTCTCATAGGTCCGCCATCCCCCTCCACCCAGGACCCTACTCACACCTTCGGCTCCACCCCTCCATGGATCTGCCATCTTCTTCTGCCCCGACCATGCTTTTTAGGCCCTCCTCTACCATCTCCCCCTCCTACATCATCCCCTGCGCCTCATACAGCCCCTCCCCCCACAAATTCCGTGCCGACTTTTCTCCCTGATTCCTCTGCGGTCCCTGCAACTTTTCCAAATGCAGTTTCAGAGCCAATCCCAAACTTACAGGCTATCACACCATTTTAATTCCAACTTCAGTCCCTGTATCACCCAATAAAGAAAGCAGGGCAAAACAGCTGACACAGATCATAGCACCTTTGCATGAGGTAGCAGGGGCAGAGGGAGTAATTAAAGTTCATGTTCCATTTTCAATGACAGACTTATCCCAGATAGAAAAATGGTTGGGTTCCTATACCACCGACCCCACAACATATTTGAAGTAATTTCAATGGGTCACCCAAATGTATGATCTCATATTTCATGATGTGTACATCATTTTGGCAAATACCCTACTCCCCAGAGGAGTGCAGATGAGTCTGGGAACAGGAAAGAGGCTATGCAGATGAGACTAACAGAACTAATCCAGATTTTCCCATTGGTTCTGAAATAGTCCCAGATGGAAAACCAAACTGGGACTATAATTCATCAAGGGGTGTAACCTTAAGAGATCAGTTTATCACTTGCATAGTGGCAACCTTAGGTGAGCAGCTCAGAAACCCGTGAATTTTGATAAGCTAATGGAAATTGCTCAAAAAAGGGAAGATACTCCCTCTGAGTTTCTTGATCGGCTCACGAAAGCCCTTCAGCATTTTACAAATTTAGATCCGGAATCTCAGGGTGGCCATCAAGTCCTTATGACTTATTTTGTGTCTCAGAGTTACCCTGACATAAGGGCTAAATTAAGAAAGTTGGAGCAGGGACCTGCAACACCTCAGACTGAGATTTTGGCCACAGCCTTTAAGGCATTTCATAATCGAGAAAGAGGAGATGGAGCATCGCAAGTTTCAGAAATATGAGCAACCAAACTTCAAATGCTGACTCAGGCCCTGTGGGGCACTGACACTCAGGGCCTCAAAAACAGGGGCTCGTAAGACCATACAAGGAAAACCCCCAGGGCCTTGCTATAGGTGTGGGAAGGAAGGACATAGGGTTAGAGCCTGCCCTAATCCCAGAGCCCCTAAGTGTCCATGCCCTAAATGTTCTGAGATGAGACACTGGGGTGTTGACTGCCCCAATCCCCCCGCAGGGGGGCTGGACCAGACACAAACCCCAACTTGCCAGCACTGGCTACAGAGGACTGATGGGGCCCAGGGACTCCTTTTCCAACCATTGACATCGCCGTGCAGGAGCCCAAGGTTACCCTCCTTGTTGATGGCCGCCCTATAAGCTTCCTGCTGGACACAGGAGCCACTTCCTCAGTCTTGAAGGAGTTCTGGGGCCACACTACCATAATACCATCCCCTATTGTCGGGGGGTAGAGGAAAATGCTATTCGCCCCCGCAAGACTCCTATGCTGTCTTGCTGGCTTCATTACCACCTATTCACCCATCAATTCTTAGTAATACCTCAATGTCCTGTGCCTCTTCTGGGCCAAGACATAATAGCCAAATTTCAGGCCTCAGTTGTGTTCTCTAATCTGCCTAACTTAGCTGTGCTCCATAGTTTATCTCACTCCATCTCCACCTCTGTCTTTCTCCTTGCAGTTTTAGAGGTCACTAGTGCCTCTGAAGGAACCTCCCAACCCCCTACCGATGCAGATCCCCAGCCCTCGACTGATGCAGAAACCTCCCAGTACCCTGCCCCCACTGACCTGGTAGACCCTAAAGTCTGGGATACTCAGATTCCCTCCCTTGCTCAGTGTGACCCCGTAAGAATACTCCTTAAAGATCCTTGAAGCCGGGCGCGGTGGCGCACGCCTGTAATCCCAGCACTTTGGGAGGCTGAGTCAGGAGGATCGCGAGTTCAAAGCCAGCCTCAGCAATGGCGAGGCACTTAGCAACTCAGTGAGACCCTGTCTCTAATAAAATACAAAAAATGGGCTGGGGATGTGGCCCAGCGGTCTAGTGCCGCTGAGTTCAATCCCCGGTACAAAAAAAAAAAAAAAAAAAAAAAAAAAAAAAAAAAAAAAAAAAAAAAAAAAGATCCTTGATGTTTTCCTAACAGAGCCCAATATCCACATCCAACTACTAGCCTTAGAGGTCTCCAACCCATTATTTCAGATCTTTTGTGGAAACATTTCCTCAGACCCACCCATTCCCCTTACAATACTTCTATTTTGGTAGTTCAGAAGCCCAATGGCACATATTGGCTAATCCAAGATCTTCGTCTCATCAACGAGGCTGTCAGGCCCATACACCCTGTGGTCCCAAGTCCTTATACTATTCTTTCCCTAATTCCTTCCACATCTACCTATTTTTTTTTTTCAGTTATTGATCTCAAGGATGATTTTTTTCACTGTCCCTTTAGCTCAGGAGTCGCAAGACCTCTTGGCCTTCACCTGGACTGACCCTGACACGCAATGGTCCCAACAACTGACTTGGACAGTCCTTCCTCAAGGTTTTTGAGACGGCCCTCATATCTTTGGACAGATACTGGCTGCTGACCTCAAAGACCTTAAATTCTCTGACTCCACTCTCCTGCAGTACATAATATGACCTTCTCCTTTGCATCCCTTTCTTTTTCATAGCTCGTGAAGACTCTTGCACTATTTTTAAACTTTTCTCTCCTCTTGTGGGTATCATGTTTCCCTACCTAATGTGCAACTTGCTCAGACCCAGGTAGTTTACATGGGAGTTCAGATTTCCCATCAGTTAAAAGGCCATTACTGTAGACAGAAAGGCTCTCATCAAGGAGTTCCCATGTCCCAAGACAAAGAAAGAGATTCTTTCCTTCCTAGGCATAGCGGGATATTTCTGTGCCCTGATTCCCAATTTTTCTTTTTTATGCAAAGCCCGTATATGAGGCAGCTAAACGGATTGAGAAAAAGTTCCTCCCCAAAAGCATTCAGGTTGACTTTAAGCAGCTGCAGCGGGCACTGTCACAGGCCCCAGCTCTTCATCTCCCAGATCTTCTTCAGCCATTCACCCTTTATGTCCATGAGATGAAGGGTTTGGCTCTGGGTGTTCTAGGCCAATACAAGGGCCCCACCTTTGCCCCAATTGCCTATCTCTCTAAACAACTTGACCCCACCATTCATGGATGGGCCCTCTGTCTTTGGGCTCTGGCTGCTACTTACCTACTCCTACAGGAATCAAAAAAGCTGACCTTTGGTGCTCACATCATTATTGCCTCTCCTCACCATTTAAAAGATTTACTAATCTATAATAGCCTTCCAACTCTCCCACCCTGTCACATTCTCTCTCTCCTCATTTCTTTTCTGCATGACTCTTCAATCTCTTTTCAACCCTGTTCCTCTTTACACCCAGCTTCCCTCCTCCCCAGTTTCCTCAGAACCCCCAGAGCATGATTGTATAGAGATGCTTGAGGCTTTAATCCCTCACCCCTCTCACATTCAAGAGGGACCACTTCCTGACTCTTCCCTAATTTAGTTCACAGATGGCAGCTCTTTGATATTAATTTAGAATTAGTAACTGCAGAGCCTTTTTGTGATCAGGAGCTCTCGCTCCTTCCAAGTTGCTGAATGGGAAAGCAAAATATGGTAACAGTTATGCTGTAGTCTCCCTATCAGAGGTCGTTGAGGCAGCCCCCCTCCCTTCCAACACTACAAATCAACAGGCTGAACTATTAGATGTTAGTCGTGCCTTCAAATTAGTGGCTCACCAAAACCTCACCCTTTACACAGACAAAAAATATGTTTTACCATATTTTGCTTTCCCATTCAGCAACTTGGAAGAGTGAGAGCTCCTGACCACAAAAGGCTCTGCAGTTACTAATTCTAAATTAATATCAAAACTCTTGCAAGCCTCTCTTCTGCCCAAATTAATAGGAATTTCCCATTGTCCTTCACACCAAAGTGGAGACTCTCCCATAGTTCAGGGAAACACGAAGGCTGATAGGGAAGCAAAAAAAAGCAGCACTATCTTCTTCTTCTCTTCCAGCTTCAGTCCAATCCACTACCCAGACCTCTACATCCCTTTCAGTACAATCAATCCTCTCCTATCTCCATTCTCTATTCCATACTAACCCTAAGGCCCTCAAAACTTTCACTACCTCTTTTCTCACCCTGACTCCAGAAGACATACAGTTTCTCCATCAACTCACCTCCATGTGAACTGCATGTCAGCGCACTAACACATATACCGCCCTTAAACCAGGAACATTTCCCTCTCACCAAGCTCGAGGTCAACTTCCAGGAGCCGATTGGCAAATAGACTTCACCAACATGCCAACTGTCTGGAAACATAAATATTTCCTGGTCTTGGTAGACACTTTCTCTGGATGGGTGGAAGCCTTCCCTACTTCCAACAAAAGGGCCTCCACAGTAGCTTCTATTTTAGTCTCAGAAATTTTTCCTTGCTTCAGGTTGCCCATGTCCATCCAGTCTGACACAACGGGCCTGAATTTGTCTCTTTTGTCACCCAAAATGTTTCTACTTCTCTTAACATTCCTTGGTGTTTCACATCCCATATCACCTCAAGTCTTCAGGAAATGTAGAGAGGACCAACAGAACTCTTAAGAATATTCTGATTAATCTCTTCCTGGAGCTTCGCTTGGACTGGGTCAAATTACTTCCCCTTGCACTCTTCAGGCTTAGAGTCCTCCCAAAGAAACCTTTCTTACTATCCCCTTTTGAGGTTATGTTTGGGCGACCAGTTCCACCCGGAATTTCCCCAATTCGAGGACCCTTGCCCAAAGACCTCTCTTCTTCTCTCTTATCCTTCATCAGACATCAGATAAGGATGTGCCAAGATTACATCCTGCCTGACACAAGTAGACTCACTGCTTCATTTCCAGTGACACCTGGTTCTTGGGTATATTTCTCCCCTCCCCAGGACACAAGATCAGTCTCCCTTGTCCCAAAGTGGACAGGCCCCTTCCAGGTTGTGCTGTGCACACCCACGGCTGCTAAGCTTCATGAAACCTCAGGGAATTTCACTTCTTGGATTCATATTTCCAGACTAAAACCAGCTGCTCAACCAACTGAAGATCCACAAAAGGGACGACAAAAAAATACCTCAGTATACTTGTTCTTCCAGTCCCACTGATCCCTTAAAATTTTGTTTTTCTCGTGTTCCTGATACCAACTCAAAATAATCTTTTCTGTTTTTTCTTGTTTTGAACATTTAACCAGTTTTTCTCAGGAAATATCAACTGTTAAAAAACCAACAGATTACTTTCCAACCAGAAAGTCCTGCCGAGTCCTGCCCCTGTGCTGCCACTTGATGCTCATTATGATGTGCTTTGCCCTCTCAATTGGCCTCTTCAACGTAAGTCCCACCTGGTGGAACACAGGCCAATGGACAATAATCCTTCTCACCTTCTTTCCCTTTGTTGTTTCCATAATATTGTTACCTGCAAACTCACAAGGCCCACAATTTCTACATGCTCTTCAAGAGGATAGCCGGCTGACTCCCTCAGTGACTTTCTGCTGAAGCCTGGTTTGACACCCTCACCGACCTATGGCTTCAAGGAAACTTCATCCATCCCATACCTGGATAGATTCATCTTTTCCACACCTACCTCCTGGGAATGTCTTCCATCCTCCAGCCAGACCTGCCTGCCCACATCTCCTCCCCTCATAACACCCCACGTTGCACCACTTCAGCTCTGAAGCAGCCATATTGAAACACGATGCCCCGCTTCCTAAGAAAACAAAAAGGGGGTAATGTTGGGTTCCGGGCAGGAGGCTGCACCTCCCAGGCAGAAGGCCACACCTCCCCAGGTGCTTTGTGAAAAGACTACATTTCCCAGGGAAATCAGCCTGGCCAGCGAACCTGGCCAGCAGGTGACCTGGCCATCACCTCCTGACCTCTGGCAGCCTATAAGGCAAGGACCCACTCCAGGGGGTTTCTGACCACCACTCTGCTATTTAAGCCAGCACCAGAATGAAACCTCTCTCTGTTCCCACCTGCCCCTGTTCCTGTCCCTGTCCTCCCTTTTCCCCTTGCACCTTACCTTCCCTGCCCTCCATGCCATTTTTGTCCCCTACCATGCCACATAGCACCCCAATAAACCAACTCGTTTCAGCACGGCATTCCAGGGTAACTTCTTATCCTAACAAATTCTAACACCCTGTGCCCAAGCCACACACAACTGCATGAAGAGTGGGTCCTTTTGCCTTTGTGGGGCCTGGGTGTGTGGTGTGGGTGTCACAGAGCCTCATCATAAGAGACAGAAAACTCACATGCAACAAGGTCTACCTCTTTATATATTTCTGTGCATTTTGTCCAGGTTTAGAGCTTTCATTCATCATTTCTCAGCTTTGTCCATGGAAAATTGGGTCAGAAATTGCAGATTATATACAAAATGCCACTCTAGTCAGCCACTTGGAAGAGTGAAATGATAGTGAATGAATGGAGCTGGAGAACATCAGGGCAAGTAAAATAAGAAAAGCTCAGACAGCCAGGGCTGAGTGCTTTCTCTCATTTGTGAAGGTAGAAGTAATCAGGATGGAAAGGGGTTTCAGGATCCCAGGATTCAACAAGGTCCAGCTTTCTCAACTCAGAGGTAGAGGTGAAGATTTGAAGACTGCAGAGCAGGACATATGGGAGAGAGCTCTGTGATGCCTGACCCAGGACTTCCTAGGGCATAGTTTCCCCTGTTCATTCAGCAAGGTTCTCATGGGTTCCCCAGCCCAGTTTCAAGGGCAGCCAGGATCTGGTCTCTACTAAGGCCAGCCTTGTCCTCAGCCACACCATGCTGGCTATGCAATCAGAAGAGGGCAAGAGGATCAGTGTCATGGAAGCTTACACCAAGACTTTAAATAAAGGCCTGGGAGTACATGTGTGGTGTCGGGGGTCAGAGTCTCTCCTGGCATCCCTGGAAGCCTGATGTATGTGGCTGTGGGATAAAGCCAGGGATGCATGAAGACCCCAGGAGCAGAGGAGACAGCAGTGAGCAGCCCTTGCTAAGGAAGGCCAAAGACAAGGTATTTACATTGGAAGTCAGAGGGCTGTGTCCAGCTGGACTTTGTGCTGGTGCTGAACACAGTTCTCACCCTTCTCCCCTCACAGTGGCCCTGAGGACAGATGTTGAGCACTGGGTTTAATGTTGATCTTTCTGATTCATTCCTCTTCAACCTGTCTCTATTTCCTTTTTAAATGTGAATATTTACACCTGTTGTACAACTTAGGAGACTGTGACCTCTTTTTGATTTTAAGGGCACAGAGTCAAGATTTCCCTGAATCTTTTGGAGACTTTGCACTGGACTTCTGAGCTCTGCTGAAGTATTTATGCCTTTGGGGAATCAAGGATGAGGACTGAATGTGTTCTGAATTATGAGATGGACGTGAAATTTTTGTGTTCAAGGATGGAATGATTAGGAGTGCATAATTGTCCTCCCAGAATTTCATGTGCTCAGGTTGTTCTGAAGCCCCTTGGGCTGTTGGAGAGTGGGGGATTGTGGTGTCTCTCAACCAGGAATCAAGCTGGGTTCCTCCCCATTAATTGAGGGCAGTTTGAATCTGAGTTCTTCCTAGGTTACTCAAATGAGTTTGAGCCCGAGCTCCTTCCAGTTAAATGCCTGGAAGTTTGAACTTGGTTCCTCTTTGCTGAAGAGATGCCACCTTTATGCGACTATAGAGGAATTAACTTTGTCTGTATATGCTCTTGCAGTTTCCTATCTATGTGTATTTCTGCTGCATGGCCACCAGGTGGGAATACATTAAATTATCAAAAATGAAACCAGTTCTATGGCCCTGTGGAATCTAGCCAGAAGCTAGCTAAACCAGCAAAACAGGTTTTTTCAGCTAAAGATTAGTTTTTGCAAATAACACTCTCTGCAGGGTGCAGCATTACCCATTGTTTAAACTTCTCTCCATTGAAAAGCTCAATGGTCTTTTGTGTGTCTGTAAAGGACTCCTCTTTATCCTTTAGTAAATTTAGGCTATTGACAAACATATCTCTTTTCCTGAGCCCCACAATAAAAAGTTATTATAGGGACACAGTAGAATCCAGAAAGTCTAGGCACAGTTGAAGTTTAAAAAAGATACTAGGGCAATAAAACATTATGAGCAGACATGCATAGAGTTGAGGAATTTTTTAACATTAGTTTTGATAATACAAGCTTTAAGGTTTTTAGAATGTTTTCTTCTGCCTATAGATAAGATTAATCAGTAGTATGTACTTAGGATAAATATTTTGTTTTCCCCTGATTATACGACCCTAGAGTTTCCTGAAATTCTTTAATGTAACCTTCAATAGTTAGAATGTGAATTACTGTGTTTGCTGGGATGTATAAAACCATGCTGAGAAAAGTAAAACAAAGAAGGATTTCTGCAGCCTGACTTGTGTGAGTTTTCGTGCCCCCCCCTGCCCCCCGCACTCACCGACCCTCTCCATAAGCAGAGATCAGATTCACCCTGTCATCTCCGCGGTAGCTGGCCTTCTGCAGGGGATCCCTTAGGACATGGGGACTCGTGGCATTTATGCCAATCACCGTGGACATGCCCTGCAAAGGTATTGTAAGACCCCAGTCTCTTCATCCCTCTATTTTGATTGCTAAGTGAGGGGTTTTTCCCACAGTGGGCTCTTCTTTGACCCCTGGCACATCCAGGAAAGGGGTAAATACAAAGGACTCCTCTGGTCATGGACTTGGGTATTAATATTTTGATCCAAAATAAAGACTCCTATGTGTGTTCTCATGGTCGCAGGTGTTTTTGTTAGAATTTAGGCAAAGTCTCTTACACAGGGAATGCCATTTTAATAAAGGAAAGTTTATTAGGGGCCACGTGTGGAAAGGGGAGAAAAAGAGAAAATGGGAAACGGACGGGAACAGGGGCAAGCGCGAACAGAGAGTGGTTTCAATCCAGGGGTGGCTTAAATAGAGTGGGGGGTCAGAGAGCCCCCCCTGGAGTGAGTCTTTGCCTTATAGGCTACAAGAGGTCATAAGCTAGTGGCCAGGGCACCTGCTGGTCAGTTTTTTTTCTGGTCATGCTGAGGATCCTGGGAGCTGTAGTTTTTCACAAATTACCTGGGGAGATGTGGCCTTCTGCCTAGGAGGCGCAGCCTCTTGCCTGGACTCCAACATTCCCCCCTTTTTGTTTTCTTACGAAGCAGGGCGTCGTGTTTCAATCTGGCTGCTTCAGAGCTGAAGTGGGGCAACGTGGGGTGTTATGAGGGGAGGAGATGTGGGCAGGCAGGTCCAGCTGGAGGGTGAAAAAATTCCCAGGAGGTAGGCGTGGAAAAGATGAATCTGTCCAGGTATGGGATGGATGAAGTTCCTTTGAAGCCATAGGTTGGTGAGGGTGTCAAACCAGGCTTCTGCAAAAGTCACTGAGGAAGTCAGCCTGAGAGCATGTAGAAATTGTGGGTCTTGCGAGTTTGCAGGTAACACTATTATGGAAGCAACAAAGGGAAAAAAGGTGAGATGGATTATTGTCCCATAGGCCTGTATTCCACCAGGTGGGACTTACGGTGAAGAGGCAAATGGAGAGTGCGAAGCACATCATAATGAGCATCAGGTGGCAGCATAAGGGCAGGACTCAGCAGGGCTCTCTGGTTGAAAACTCATCCGTTGGTTTTTTTTATAGTTGATAGTCCCTGAGAAAAACTGGTTAAAGGTTTAAAACAAGAAAAAACAGAGAAGATTATTTTGAGTTTGTATTGGGGCTTCAGTTTGTGAGCAGCTGGTTTTAGTCTGGAAATATGAATCTAAGAAGTTAAATTTTCTGAGGTTTCATGAAGCTTAGCAGCTGTGGGTGTCACAGCACAACCTGGAAAGGTCCTTTCCACTTTGGGACAAGGGAAACTGTTCCTGTGTCCTGGGGAGGGGAGAAATATACCCAAGAACCAGGTGCCAATGGAAATGAAGCAGTGAGTCTACTTGGGTCAGGTAGGATGTAATCTTGGCACATCCGTAGCTGATGTCTGATGAAGGATAGACTTTACTTTGAAGTCTGGGGAAGGTTGTAAAGTCAACAGGGATGAGAACTTTTATGAGAGAACACAAAAAACATAAGTACTGAATAAATGTTGTTGCAGCATCTGGAACATGTCAATGTATATCATGGAGTTAATTTAAATTTTTTAACATGAATAGAGTTATCAGGGATGTAAACACAACATTTTACTTAGGGCTGAAGTTACCTTATTTTTAAAATGTCCAGAAGTGATTGTGTATTTGTTTTAACTGTTACTGGATGTTTAGGATGAAGTTTGTCAAATTGACTTTTGTTTTTGACTATTGTTAAGAGTCAGCTGTTTCTGATGGGAATCTTGGGGAAACTTGAGAGCAGCTTTTCTGCTTGGTGCCTTCTGTAAGGATGGGTCCAGGTCTTGCTTGACCTTGTGGCTTTCCTCAGAAGCATTAGGGATTTTTCTCCCTTTTTATGGACCTTCCTTTTAGCAAGTGCACTGATTGGCTTTTTTCTCCATGGGTCTCATTTATCTCTTTTATCGGGAGATCATGTGACCCAGAGATGCAAAGCTCTGTAGAGATGTTTCCTCTTCCCTCACAGGCAGACTCTGGGACAAGAACCAAATACTGGTCTTCTTAGCCCTTTTTGATTAATTTAGAAGTTTTGATCTTAGACATCCAGTAAGATAATCTAAATTGAGAACATTGAGCTTTAACTTTAATGTTTGTAAACTTACAGTAGCCGGGGTCTGTGGTACCTATCTGTCTTGATGGTTCTTGAAGGTCAGGTGTTTAAGTTTTGAAGTTGATTTCTGTTAACATATTTGAGGTTTTAAGAACATTAGCTGACAAAATATCACATTTTAGAACAAATTAAAGAAAGGCTGAGAGCATTTAGCTGACAAAAAATTACAATTAGAACGGACTAAAGAAAGGCTGAACATATTTAACTTTTTGTGGAAAAGTAATAACTTGAATTTAGGAAAAATATTTTTATGGGGTCACACTGAGCAAGGGAGGGAGTCTGAGTATCTCAGACTTTAGAGTCTACCAGGTCAATGGGGGCAAGGTACTGGGAGGTTTCTACATCAGTCGAGGCTGCATCGGTAAGGGGTTGTGCGGTTCCCGCTGCCTTGTTACATGTGTTACCATACTGTAGACTGCTGAGACAATAGGAGTGAAGATTTGCTCTTTAGGAAGCTGTTGCACCGGTCTTCTAGGAATTTTACACGTCTGTTTATACCTATTGGAACTTTAACCTGTTTCACTGATGATAAAAACCAACTTATGAAAATAATTAATATCTGATGCATATTTAACAGTGAGCAATTTAAACCTTGTAAATTAATCAGCTGTTTAACAAACAAAGTTAGTTAGAAATGAATAATCTCATGTCAAATATCAAAATATGAGGCTAAACAGTATTAGTCATTTTTCTTGTTGAAGAGAAATCTTGGAGGAACTTGTGAATTAAGTTTGAAGTTTGAAGGTACCTTTACTTATTTGTTTACCCAATTTGAATTGAACATTTTTTATTCAAATGAATTAAAGATATTTGGATCCATTATTTTAATTTTTATGAGCGCTCGGTTTGTTATCTGTGACATCACATTTACACGAAATCTGGACAGACACACGGACATAAAAACATAAAAGAAATAATTGTGCACACTTTGGGAAGGGAAAAAGCACGTAGCTTTTGAGGTTTTTTAGCTGAAGAGGCAAAGGTGAGGTCAGCAGGGAGTTTGTTGAAGGAAAAGGCCCGCTGTATTAGGGCAGGAAGTTGGAGGGAGAGTGGCGTAAGCCAGTGGCTGGTCTATGTGTCGTGTCCCGTGTGAACGGGAAAAAGAGTCTAGACTAGGCATAAGGCCTGAAGAGATTTTAGGGAGAATTGAGGGAGGGAAGGTCGTGTAAGCCACTGGCTGTTAGGAAAGAAGACTTTTAGTCTTTCGGGGCTGTGGCGGGGTCTGGCTCACCGGAGCCAGGTAGACTTAAGGGGAGGACAGGGGCTCTATGTGTCATGTCCCGTGTGAACGGGAAAAAGAGTCTGAACTAGGCACAAGGCCTGAAGAGATTTTAGAAGATGGCGGATCAAGGAAGGGCGGAAGTGGAGCGGAAGTGGAGACAGATTTGGGCGGAAGAACATGGTGGATCTGAGAAAGGGGGAGGGAGCTAGCAGAGCCAGTTGATCGGAACAAGTGACCGCGAAGCTAAGAAGTCGCATGTTGAAACAAAGGAAGAAGTGCAGCCATGTTGTCGGCCGTGGGGGGATTTGGCCTGTGCGCGAAGAAACGCTCGGCTAAAATAGTTCGGAGAGGCAGGGTTGACCGGGTTGCCAGGTGTCAGATGTAAGAGAACAGAGGAAGCGAGCAAGGAGCACGCAGTTGCTGTTAGCAGCAGCGGGCTGGGAGCGCAGACAGGGAGCGCACCGCTGCAGCTGTGGCAGCAGGGGGAAGAGAAGAGAGAAGAGGGGAAAAGAGATGAACTTGCGTAAACATGCTGAGGAGAACGTACCCAGGTGCACAGACTAAGCAAAAGCAAAATTTCTGTGGCTTGGATGAATGGCGAACACCTGGTCGCCGTTCACTGGCATGGTGGGTGCTGATGGACTGGAGAACTGCAGGTTTTAGATCTGAAAGCTGAGGTTCCCAGAGAAGGGAGAGGAAGAGAAAAAGAGGAAGAGGGAGAGAGAGAGAAAAAACTTCGCGACTCTTACCCATCCTGAGAACAGCGGCCAGCAGTGTCCGAGAGCAGAGCGTCTGCAGAGAAAGAAAAAAAATAGCAATTCCCGAGAAATTTTGCCTTTTGAATAAAGAATTGCTCCACGTTGGGTGCCAAATGTTAGAATTTAGGCAAAGTCTCTTACACAGGGAATGCCATTTTAATAAAGGGAAGTTTATTAGGGGCCACGCGTGGAAGGGGGAGAAAAAGTGAAAATGGGGAACGGACGGGAACAGGGGCAAGCGCGAACAGAGATAGGTTTCAGTCCGGGGGTGGCTTAAATAGAGTGGGGGTTCAGAGAGCCCCCCCTGGAGTGAGTCTTTGCCTTATAGGCTACCAGAGGTCATAAGGTAGTGGCCAGGGCACCTGCTGGTCCGTTTTTTTCTGGTCATGCTGAGGATCCTGGGAGCTGTAGTTTTTCACAAATTACCTGGGGAGGTGTGGCCTTCTGCCTGGGAGGCGCAGCCTCTTGCCTGGACTCCAACAGTTTTCTTCAGGGAGACAAAGATGACAATCCCAATTTTAGGAATTATGTCAGGAGAGTAGGTTGGGTCTGAGGGACAAACTCCAGGTTACAACAGATATCAGACTCCCTCCATGAGCTTCCCCTGTGGTTCCAGCTGGGCCCGGGTAACTTATGAGAGCACTGCTGAGAAGAGGACCTTCTGACTTTATGCTGTGGAATTCTCACCTGGGCCTGTCTAGAGAGCCAGCACCAGTTCAGGCCCTGTCAGCCAAAGTAAATTTGAGGCTGAGGCTGAGGGCCTGGGGCCATGGAGCTGGGGACTCCCAGGGTACCTGGGGTGCCCTAATGGGTCAGTTGTCCCTGCTTTGTTGGTTTTCTTGCTGAAATGTGCTCTTGCCATGGAATTTCCAAGTACACCTGTCCTTTTTACATTGGAGGGCTGCAGGCTGTTTCTTCTCATGACACGCTGGTGGCTACCTTCTGCAGGATGGTCTTGTGAGCCTGAGATCTCCCTTGTCCATAACAACTGCCCAGGAGGGAAGTTCCCGGGCCTGAGCTAAGGTCACCTCTTGGAGCTGTGATGTTCTAACCCTGCCCTGAAGATGACGCTGCTGGTGTGTGGTTTGCAAATGTTTCCTGAGTCTGATTTTTTCACAGCCATGTGGGTTGAAGATGATTTCTGATAGGCTTGGGACAATAGGCCACCTCTTCCATGGAAATTTCCATAATAAGCAACCTGGTTTCATTTTCCCTGGGCAGGAGCCAATCGGCTTAAAGGTCGCCTTGTTCTCTGGGAAAAGAGCCAATAGAGTTAAAGGTCACTCTAGTACACCCCCCCACCAGATCCCTACTTAAGTCCTTGCCTGCCCAGAGCTCAGACACAACAGCTCGTCCCTGCTGAGAGGAAGCAGCCACTGCAACAGCTCCAGACCCACTGTCTCAAGCTGGATGTCAGCTGCCACACCCAACATCTCCAGAGACCACAGCCAGCATGTCCAGTCACAAAACCTCCATCCAGAGCTTGCACATTCCCTTCTCCCTTACTCCTCTCTCCCACCAGAGCTTGCACACTTCCCTCTCCCTGACTTCTCTATCCCCGTACTTCTCCTGCCTCCAACCAGCTATGAAGACTGGTGAATAAATCTCTTGGCTGCACGGTAGTCTCTGGTGTGATTTTTTTTTCCTTCAGTTTCCAACTTGGTGGGCAACATGGGTCCTCTCTTCTTCTGCCCAGAAGTTCATTTTTGATGACCACCTGACACATCTAGGAAAGCAGAGCACAACAGCACACGTGCTTGTGCAGTCCAAGGGAAGAGTGACAGAGAATAAAAGAAGAAACAGGAACCGCGGTCTCTGAGGTTCTGGGGTAGAGAGGGAGACACAGAGGCTGGCAGAAAGGGACTTTCTTCACACTGTCCACATAGGCAGAGGGACAGGATCAGAGCTGAACCAGTCTGAGGCCTTGTGCAGTAGTCCCCAGGCTATGCCTTGTGAGCCCTGAGCACAGTCATGGAGACAGTGTCTGCAGGGTCCCTACTGGTCATGGTGAGTATCTCCTGGTTGTTGCAGGGGTCCTAGGAGTTTGTGAGGCAGCTCTTCAGGGCTGGGTGAACTAAACACTGGCCAGCCACTGCAGGGTCTACCCTGGAGGTGATGGACCAGGCCACCCCCCTGTTAGTAGAGCACATTGAGGTCCCAGAAAAGGAGCTGGTCAGCCTCTGAGTCATGGTGGGTTCCTCCAGCCCAGGGCCAGACCCCTTCAGGGTGACCTGGTTCAGGTGCCAGTGGAGGAACAAGGAGGAGGCTGTGGATGAGGACAGGAGCTTCTCTTCCTTGAGGCTAGCCTCAGCATAACCCTCACATGCAGGGGCTGTCACAGCAGCAGCCTTCCAAGAGCCCAGGTAATCCCTATGTGTGATGGTGCTATCAGGAAGTTCCAAGCTCTCGGACCATAGACATTCTATACCATTCCCCAGGCTCAAGTTGAGGTGGGATTTGGGCAGAGCAGTGTGGGGAAGGGAAGCAGCTGTGGACATCAACATGGAGGGACAGAGAGAGCCTCCCTCACCACAGATGAAGTACAAATCCCACAGGCTCAAAAAAGTGACCCCTCCTTGAGATTATGCCCACCTGCCCACAATCACCACAAAGTTAATCCCTTAGTGGGAAATTAGGATAAGGCTCTGTTTAGGTTGAGGCTCTCCTACCCAACCATTTCACCTCAAAATGTTCTTGCATTGTCTCACAGATGATCCTTTAAGAAACCTCATATCTTAACTAGAATTGGTAGACACTAAATGAGGCCATCATCACCAGGTCCAAAGAGACTGCTTAGCCCTGCTGTCCCATCCTCTCTGGCCCCAATTCTAGGCACAGTGCTGAGAAAGCCCCTTGATGCCTCTTCCTCTCGTGCTGGTTAAACTTAATCATCCAGGTGAATCTTTTCCTACAGACTCCTGACACTGTGGGTGCTCTGTTCTCTTCCCTGATCCTCCTACCAGATGAGACCTGCTCCAAGCACCAACCTCTCCCTGGGTATCCCGGTGGGGGATTCAAAATATTTCTCAAATCCTCTGTGTCTTGGAAGGAGTCCTGGGACTAAAATGGAGCAAATTATATTGCAGGTGTGAGTAATTAAGTGAAAACAAACCCTAATGTTATCTTTAACTTTAGCTGTAAAAATTATACACATTACAGAAGAAAGTCTGGGGGACACAGCCACAGCTGCATGGTCAGCAATCCTGCTTTTGCATTCATAATCCAGAGTTCAAGGTGAGGGCCTGAGATCACTTCCAAGTGCACAGGATGACCCAGGAAAGAGGCAGACCCCTCTCAGCATGTACAAGTGATGGGAGTACCTGCTGGCGCTGGTTTGGGGGAGCTGTGACCCTCTGTCCTTCTGGTGCATTGATATGGATGAGGCCATGTGTGCCCTACGTGAGTGTGGAAGCAGGTAGGTCCTGTTCAATTTCATGGCAGTTGTAGAAATAGCAACAGCAAATTAGTTAAGGAGGATTAATTAGGAGGGAGACTATGGCCACAGTGCAAAGGGGAGAATTGGTTTTCACTCTAATGGCCCTAAGGGTCTATAGTCTCCTAGATTGTGTCTTGATTGTCCTGGTGAGGGCTTCCACAGCAGAGAGCTGTTGGCTGTGCTGAACATAGTGGTGGCTGTTGTTTTCTGGGTGAGAGCAAATCAGGGCAGAAGTGAAGGACATCTGAGTCACCCTCTCAGCAGCTCCAGGCACAAGAGACGTAACACTCCCTTCATGGATATTCCTCATATGTCTCCATTCTACCCCTCCCAGGTCTGCTGGGAACAATTCAGGTGCAGGACCACCTGAGACTCAGGCTGGACATGGAAAGTCAGGCTCCTATTCTCAGGTGCCAAGTCTGGGGTGGGCAGACCTTGGAAGGATGAGCTTACTGAGTCAGCTGGACAGATTTCCCCTGCCAGTCAGTATTGATCAGTATCCAGCCTGACTGCCTGGTTCCCTGCATGAACCTATCCAAATTCTCAGCACCACACCTTTCATGTACAGGGAGCACACGTGCCAGAGGACCAGTGCTGAGTCTCAGGGACTACTGGGCGCCAGGAGGCCAATGAGCCTGAGGTTCTTCATGTATCCAGGGCACAAACCCTGGACTAGCTCCCTGTTTGCTGAAAAAAATAATCCCAAGGATGGTCCTCATCAGGGAATCCCACTGAAGACTCTCCCCTGAGTTGATGGGAAAAGATTGACCTGGTTCCTCTGAGCTTCCTCAGCATCTGACCCTGGTGACCACAGAGCAGTCACTTCAGCCTCACTAATGCTGCTGCTCTGCATGTTGTTCATGTGAAAATGCTTCTGCATCAAAGTATGCAGTGCAAGGACCCTGCAGAGTTAACGTGGAGAGAGTGGACATCCTTGTCCTGATCCTGAGCTGAGATGAACTGATTTTAGGATATCTCCATTGAGTATGGTGTTGGCCTTGGGTTTGTGAAATGTTACCTTTATGAGGTTGAGGTCAGGTCCTACTACCTCTAGCTTCTCCAATCCTTTAAAATTTTGTCGAATGCTTTTTCTCTACCTGTTGATGTGATGATGTGAGTCTGGTCCTCAACTCTATTTATATGGTGAATCACACAGTGATGTTATATTATTGATTTCTGTATGTTCAGCTAACCTCCCAACCCTGTGGTGAAACTCACTTGATCATAGTGCACCACCTTCTTATATATCCTTAAATGCAGTGTGCCAATATTTTACTAAATAATCTCACATCTATCTTCATCAGTGATGTTGGTTTGAAATCTTCTTTCCTGTATGTATCTTTCTTTGGTTTTAGTAACAGCGTGTTACTGGCTTTATAGAATGATTTTATCAGCGTTTTATCTTTTTTTCCATTTTAAGGAATAATATGAAGAGTTTGGCTTTATCTCTTCTTTAAAGTTCTCTTAGAATTATCTGAGAATCACTCTTTTTTGGGACTTCCCTCTCTTGGAAGGACTTTAATGGCTTTTCAACTTCACTGCTTGATATTTTCCTATATTATATTTTTATATTTTTGTGCTTCAATTTCAGCAGGTTTCATGTATTTAGAATTTTTTTTAATCTCTTCAAGTTTTTCTAGTTTACTGGAGGATAATTTTTCAAAATTATGTGTAAAAGTTTTCTGGATTTCAGAAGGGCCTGTGGTACTATGCTCTGTTTTATCACTAATTTGTTGATTTGGGTCTTCTGGTTTTTTTTTTTTTTTTTTTTTTTTTTAGTTCATCACGCTTTTCAATCTTATTTATGTTTTCTAGTAACCATCTCTTTGTTCTTTTTATTGTTTGCATTGTGCACAGAGTCCCTAAAACTGCAGTCAGAACAATCAGGCCAGAAAAGTAAAGGTTACAGAGGAAAGAAAAAAAGTGTGAATATGCTGCTTGCTGGTGATGTGATCCAATATCTAGAAAAACCAATATCTCCATCAGAACACTTCTAGATCTGGTAAAGAACTTTAGCAATGTAGTTAAACACATCCTTCATGTATAAATAAATAACTTTTAAATGCTTCTAAAATAGGTCTGCTGAGAAAGAAATCAGGAAAATGGTCCCATTCCAAATAACTTAAACAGTACTTGGAAAAATTCAAGCCAGGAGGCAAAAAAAAATCTCTGCAATGGAGACAATGAGTAATAACACAGTTAAAAAAATAAGACCTTAGAGATGGAAAGAACTGCCATTTTCTACTATAGTCAGAATGAATATTATCAAATAGTCAAACCAACAAAAATATCACAGAGTTTCAATGAAATCTCCAACAGAAACCAACGACATTTTTCAAACAACCAGAAAAAGAGCCCTAATATTTTTGTGGAAAAATTACAAACACACATTTGCCAAAAGCAATCCTAAGCAGGAAGACAGGAAGAGTGAACCTGGAGATGTGACAAAACTGAATTCAAATTATTTGACAGAGCCACAGTAAAAAAAAAAAAAAAAAAAAAAAAAAAAAAAAAAAAAAAAAAGCATGGTACTGGCACCAATCAGACACGACGACCAATGGAATAGACTTGAAGATACAGAGGGCCTTTTCCCTGCAGACTGATGGATCCTGCTCCAGCAGTAACCAGTGATGTTGGAGTACCCAGAGACATCACGGTTAGGGAAAATGTCTGTGAGGGCTTTTTCACTCAGGTCCTTACTCCTGCAGCTGCATGTTGGAGAGGACCCTGGAGAAAGAGATGCAGATTGAGTCTTGAACTGAGATGAAGCTGCCCCACATCTTCCTCCCTGAATTCTTGAAACACTCACATCTGGGAACCCCCAGGAAAAGGAAGAAAAAACTTATAAAGTTTTCTGCTCAAGTTTTTCTTGTCAGTTCTTCTTATGACAGTGACCTAAAACTAACTCATGATATTACTAAACACTCACAGTCCTTAAGCACCAGGATCTGAATATGTGTGGGTCAAAGATCAGAGTCTTAGTTGTTCCTAGCATGTATCACAAATCCCCAGAGTGGTCAGACACTAATGGTTCCATTTTGTTTTCCATGTTTCTGAGGTGAGCAGGCTGAGCACCTGCCTTGGCAGGTGACCTGGGTGCTAAGGGCCAGCTGCCACCTCCCACAGTGCTCTGTGGCTGCAAACACACAGGACAGAAGATGGCCATGGATTTTTTAGATGGCAAAGGCAACCTCCAAGTCCTATCCTCAAGGTCCCTGCTGTGGCCCTTATTCCATGTAGGAAGTGACAGCTCGACTGGGTTGATTCTGACCCAGATGTGCTCCTCTTACTGGTAGTAGGTTGGATTTAAGTGGCAGCACATAAAGGAGAAGATGGCTCTGCATCCAATTTCCTGTCAATTCCACAACACCCATCACATTGTGCTAAATGCACAAATTTCTTCCCAGGACTCAGGATTTTCACTCACTCCAGTATGAAATTTGGAGTCTGTGTCCAAAGTCTCACCTAGCCCCCATCTGGGTCATGTGTGGATGCCACCGTAGAGTCATGTTTCTCAGGTTGAAGCTGTGAATCAAACACATCATGGGCTGCAGACACCATGCTGGACCTGGCATAGGATTGACACTCCATCACTATTCTAAAGATTGGATCATGCAGTCCAATGCCAGCTGAACCAGCTCAACATTAGGGTCTCAGAAGGCCCTGCTGATGTGACACTGGTAACCCTTCCTCACTGGACAGGTGCTGGTCTCAGACTCCAGCATCCCACTAAGTGCTCTTCTCGGGATAGCTAAGGTGAGGTCCCTCCTGCCTGTGATGTCTTGCTGTCAGCTCCCCCAGGCTGGCTCTGCATGCTGGTGGCTCTGCAGGTTGGAGTGTGGTAAAGGGCCTCCTCACAGTCCACTTAGCACTCCTCCTTGGGGCACACAACATCCCTAGTTCCTCAATCCTGTTGATCACAACCTCTTGAAGGCTCCATGCAGGTAACCCCCCTCTTCAGGGCTACTTGACCTGTGGTTGGTGCTTTCTGAGTTTCCTTTGAGGACTATGTCATGATGTCATGCAGCACAGATCTTGGACTCTATGCCTGTTACTGTGAGAAGCACATGGACACCATCTCTATGCATAAACTGGCCCTCTGGAGGGGCAGCCACTGAGGCCCACATGGCCAATGGACACACTGTGCCACAGCTGCTGTGACTGCACAATAAAGCTACTCATCTGTAGCAAGAAAAAGCCAACAAAAAGGTCCTGTGGTTGGTGATGGTCTCCCATGGACTGTGGTCAGTACCATGCACACTGTGCCCAGCCATACTGCCCTGTGTGATGGACATCTGAGTCTGAAGGAGAACATAGCCAAGTCTTGCATCTTAGGACTAAGAAAAGCCTTGCCTGTGGGCCAGGACCAAGAGGACACAGCCCAAGTGCATGTAGTAAGAGTGATGGTGGAATTATATTTCTGATAATATCCACTGAGTGCAGGTTGATAGTATCTACTGTGGGCTGACCACCATAGGGATGCAGTAACTGTCTTGATATTATCCACTGGGGAGAGGCAAGCATCAGAATGGGAGTAACAGATCAGATATTGTTCACAGGGAAAGGACCAGTGTTAGGAAGGAATAAGAGTTCACATATTGTGCACTGGGGCAGTGCAGCATGGGGATGTGGTAATATGTGTCATATTATTCCCTGTGGAGCCGCCAGTGTCAGGATAGGGTAACAGATCAGATATCATTCCCTGTGGACAAGTTTAGCATGTGGATGTAATAACGTGTTAGATATTTTCCACTAGGGATAAAATATGGGGATGGAGAAATAGGTTGAGTGTTATCCCCTGGAAACATGGCCAACATGGGGGGTAGAGTATAATGTAAGGTACTGTCCTCTGGGGACAAGGCATGGGGTGAAATAACTGGTCAGGAATAATCCCCTCGGGTATGGGCCACCATGGGGATGAAGTAACAGGTCATATATTATCCCACGGGGACAAGTTTGACATGGGGATGGAGTAATAGTTCATATATTATCCCATGGGGACAGGTTGAACATTGAGATGGAGTGACTTTTAATGCAGGGCTTGGGCAGTTCTCTAAAAATGCAGTGAATTATCAAAGCAAGGACTGAATGGTTATGTCGTTGTCCAGGAAAGTTATGGTGAAAATGGCCAAGGCTGGCATCTCCTGGGCCGAAGATTTCACGAGAAAGCAAAATCATGAAGGATTTTCCCAGGACAGAAGCAACACTGGCTCATCATGAAAAACATGAAATGGTCAAAATTCCAGCAGAATCACTGATGAGCTACTCCCTATAGTGGGCTGGTTTTGATAAAGAGAGCTTGGTCTCTCTGCACAGTGGGTCTTCTACCAGGAAGACAAATGAAATTACAGCATTTTCTGGAAAACATGTGGAACTGGGGACATCAAGCTGAGTAAGGCCAGACTCAGAAGCCAAGGGCCAATCTTCTCTTTTAATGATGGAGCTGGAGAAGAGTGAGAGTAAGGAGGGAAATGTGAATATAGCAGCGGATCAGTGGAGTCCAGGAAGGGGACTGTGTGGGGGGACAGTGCATGGGGACAGGGATAAGGGAGGAGAGCAGAGTGAAACTCATGAACTATGCTGTGTGCTGATATGAAGAGAGCATAGTGAATTGCACCTTTATGAACATCCATGAACCCCCAATTCAAACATGTATAAACGAACAGAAGAAAGACCAGTAGAGAAAAGGGAGGGGAACAAGGGAGGGAAAGCAGCAGGGAAGGATAATGGCTGCTCACAGAAATGGAGGTAATTATATTCCAGGCTTCAATATTTACGTGAAAACAAACTCCAATATTTTGTTTACCTACAATGCACTAACGTAAGAGCCTTAATAAGGAGATAGCTAAGATGGCGGCTAGCTGATAGCCATAAAGAGTCGTTTAATTGTTTACACCTGACATTATTGCAATTAACTAAGAATCTTTCTGTGCCCATTGAACACTGTGTGACGCACCTGTAAGTTGAACTTGTGACACGTGTATACTTGTTAAGGTGAAGAGTATTTAACCAGGAAGGGTTGGAGTTGTGTGGGGGTTGTTGTTGGAGTTGGAGAGAGAAATCAGAAGAGAACGCAGAATAAAGAACCTACTCATTCCCAATCTGCCTCCGAATTCTTTCCCGCGGTATCGTTGCTGCAGGCGGCAATAGCTGCAGGTGACAACAAGTGGTGAGCCGTACAGGGAATTCAGAATTGGCAGGTAAGAACTGAGGAGTCTCTAGTCAGAACGGTTAAGATGGGTTCAAATATGACAAAAATCTGTGCTGCTAAAGCTATTCAAGATTTGTTAGAGATAGCTGAAGGATACCTGCTTTCAATTGAACCTGGGACTCAGGAAAATGATTCTAAGAGCACAGCTTCTACTGACTCTGTTAAGACCAGTGAGAGTAGTATTAGTAAGGAGGAATCAAGTAAAAGTGATTATGACAGCACAATCTCTGATAAGAAGAGCAAAAAGAAATTAAAGAGGACCAAGATAAAGGACCATCAAGTAGAGGAACCACTTGTGCCCTCTGCTTCCCCATGGGTTGAATCAATTACAGAGCCTATGAGGGGTCTTTCTAGGCACTTGCGTACCCTTGAAGCAGAGATTAAGGATCTTTCTAAGCTCTTGTGTGTCCTTGAGTGTATAAATTCGCAGGAACAATGGGATCTGCCAGTGTTTGAAAATCAAAATTAACAAAGGTACCACCAATCTTTTGATTTCAAAACTATAAAAAATTTTAAAGAAGCAACAATGACATATGGGCCCCAAGCTCCTTTCACCATAATCATGTTAGAATCTCTTAATACTTTGAATTTAACTCCTTCAGATTGGAAAGGCTTATGTAAGGCAGTATTGAGCGGGGGACAATACTTGATTTGGAGGTCTCAATTCCAAGAGTTCTGTGTTGAAACAGCTAGGAGAAATGCGACTGCAGGATTTCCAGACTGTAACATAGACATGTTAACCAGAGTAGGGCAGTTTGCTGATTTAAAGGTTCAGATTCAGTATGATCTTGTAGTTTACACTCAAATATACACCGCAGCTGTTAAGGCATGGAAAACATTACAAGGAACTGGTGACTTACAGGGTAGCTTGTTAAAGTAATTCAGGGACATAATGAGCCATATGCCTACTTTGTTGATCGACTTTTGTGAACTGCAGGTGGAGTGTTTGGAGACATTGATCATTGATCATGCCATTAGTTGTTCAGCTGGCATATGAAAATGCCAACAAATATTGTCAAGACGCTATCAGACCTTGGAAATCTAAAAGGGACGTTTCTGTATATATTAGGCTATGCAAATGTATAAATGATGCATTTGTTACAGGAAATGTAATTGTAGCAGCCATGAGAGGTGCTTCTTCTCCTAATTTCACAAGAGGGGCTTGACCCAAAAGTTATTATAGTCAATCAGGTTATTTTAGAAAACAATATCCCCAAAGAAGGCAAGAGACAACAGAAATAAGACCAAGCTTGTCTTGTGCCCCAGGCTGCTGCCCCAGGTGTAAAAAAGGAGACCATTGGGCTAGTAAGTGCAGATCCAAAACTGATATTTATGGTAACATTTTGTCTGGCAATTCAAAAAATGAGGCACAGGGCCCAATGCCCTGGGGACCACAAATATACGAGGCATTAGAGGAGGAGTATCCTCAAACATCCATCCAGATGATTCCTCGACACAATACCTCTTACCCATTGACTCCCTTGTCAGAGGAACAAGAGAAAGTGCAGGACTAGACCTCTGTTCCACCACCCAAATAGTGCTAACACCTGAAATGGGGGTTCAACTGATTCCCATGGGAGTCAGGGGACCGCTTCCCTTAGGGACTACAGGACTTATCCTCAGGAGAAGCTCTAAAAGCTTATCTGGACTTCAAGTGATCCAGGTGTGATAAATTCTGACTTAGGAGGAGAAATCAAGATTATGCTCAGTTCACCTTGAGGCATTAGCTCTGTTAACCAAGGTGATAGAATTGATTAGCTGCTTCTCCTTCCCAGTTTACATGACTCATTTAGGACTATGCCTCAAAATAGGAAGAATAGGGGATTTGAATCCACTGGCTCGGGATCTATGGCTTGCTGGGTTCAGGATTGTTCACAGAGGCCTATGTGCAAAATAAAAATTCAAGGTATACAGATGGAGGTGTTGATTGACACTGGGGCTGACTCTTCCATCATCAACTTACAACAATGGCCCAAACACTGGCCTTTACAAAAAGCTTCAACTAGATTGAGAAGCTTGGGATATTATAATAGCCCAGAACAAAGTGCAACAGTTTTAAAATGGGAGGATGATGAAGGGGATCAAGGAATATTTCAGCTTTATATTTTGTCCAGCTTGCCAGTTACCTTATGGGGAAGAGATGTTTTGCAACAAATGGGAGGACACCTCACAACTAGGCCTGCAGGAGTTAAAAATAAAATATGGAGTCTCTTGGAAAAACAGGGATATGTTCCAGGTAAAGAACTAGGAAAAAATCTACAGGGTAATGTTAACCCTATTGAGCTTAAAGGGAATCATCATAGAAAAAGCATAGGGTATTTTTTTAGGGGCCACTGAGAAAACAATTTTGAAAATACCATGGCTTTCTGATAAGCCAGTTTAGGTCCCTCAGTGGCCCCTATCTAGAGAGAAATTACAAGCGGCCCACCTACTAGTCCAAGAACGACTAGAAACAGGACATATAGAACCTTCTACCTCTCCCTGGAATTCCCCCATATTCGTGATTAGGAAAAAATCAGGAAAATGGCGATTGTTACATGATCTTAGAGAATTCAATAAAACCATGCAAATTATGGGCCATACCCAACCTGGACATCCCAATCCTGTAGCTATTCCTAAAAATTTCCATCTTATAACACTTGATATAAAGGATTGTTTTTTGTTTTTTATTCCTTTACATCCTCTGGATGCCCCAAGGTTTGCTTTTTTCAGTTCACTCTATTAATAATAATGGACCTGATCAAAGATTACAGTGGAAAGTTTTACCCCATGGTATGGCTAATAGCCCCACTGTGTGTCAAATCTATGTAGATAAAGTTATTCAGCCTATCAAGAACAAACACGCAGAGGTTATGTGCCTCCATTATATAAATGATGTTTTTCTTGCTCATCCTAATCAAGAAGTCCTATTCACCATATTTAGTGATATATCAGAAAACTTGAAATGATATGGACCAAACATTTCTGAAGAAAAGGTTAAAACTAGATCTCCAATATTATATTCAGGACTCCAAATTATGGATACTTTTATTAGGCCTCAAAAAATCTTAATAAATAAGGAACATCTAGCTACTCTTAATGATTTTTCAAAAATTGCTGGGAGGCATTAATTGGCTTCGCCGTACACTAGGCCTCACTGCTGGACAATTAAAATCCTTATTTGATATCCTTCATGGGAACCCTGATCCATCTTCACTGCGAACATTGACTCCTGATGCTAGGGAAGCTTTAAAGTTGGTAGAAAAGGCCATTGAAGGATCCCATTGTGATAGAATTGATTTTGCTCGACCGCTGATATTGATCATTATTTCTTCACAATATACACCCACAGGAGTATTTTGGTAACAGGGGCCTTTATTATGGATACATTTACCTGTTTCTCCTAAAAGTACAATTGAGTCTTACACCTCCATGGTGGCTAAACTTATTCTTCAAGGACTTAAGACTTTTACTAAAATATTTGGCATTCACCCTGCTACTATTATTACTCACTATTCATCATCACAGGTTGAATATTTATGCTTCAATGATAATGACTGGGCTATAGCTAGATGCTCTACTTTTGCAAATTTTGATAACCATCTTCCTAAGTCTCCTATACTATTATTTTGTATCAATCATCCCATTATATTTCCACAGGTAATAAAAAATCAACCTATTCTTAAGTCATTAAATGTATTTCCAAATGGGTCCTCTAATGGCAATGTTGCAGTAGTCACTCAAAAAGAAAATATGATTCATATTACTGCCCATAGATCAGCTCAATTGGTAGAGCTAGAAGATGTTATTATAGCTCTTGAAAGTTTTAGAGAACAGCCCATAAATATTTTTTCAGACAGCCACTATATTGTACATGCTGTCCCTAAATTGGAGCTAGCACGTCCAATAGCACCTCATACTCCAGCCTTTAAATTGTTTTTTCAAATTCAAAACCTCCTATGGGAACGTAAAGAACCTTTGTTTATTGGACATATCAGAGCTCATACTAATTTGCCTTGTCCTCTCCATGAAGGTAATCAAAAGGCCGATGCCCTTACTCAAACAATCTTTATATTTTCAGCAGTCCAACAAGCTACCTCATTCCATTTTCAATTTCATGTTAACAGTACTACTTTACAACAAAGTTTCAAAATAACTAAAGATCAAGCTCGAACAATTGTGAAGCCTTGTGAATCTTGTGTGACACATTTGCCCAATCCTCATTTTGGGGTTAATCCAAGAGGATTGATGCCCGATTACTTGTGGCAGATGGATGTCACTCATGAGCCAAGTTTTGGAAAGTTGTGATTTATTCATGTCACCATAGATACATGCTCAGGCATGATCTTTGCTTCCTTACATGTAGCTGCCCTGAAGTGATACTGCAGGAGAAAAATAGGGGACAGGATGTAAATGAAAAAGCTCTTTATTTTTCTCTCCTCAGCTCCAGCAACACACACTCCTGCAATAACCGCCACACACACACCACACACACAAAACGGCGTTCACTCTGCACGTTCCCTCTCGGATTAAGTCTCACGTGCTCAACCAGAAATGGCGCCGTCAAGAGTTCTTTCCCAGAGTAAGTCTATTTTTGATCCCGTGCCAAGTCTCACAAGATTCTGGGCTAAGTCCCGCTGGTGAGATTCTTGGCCAAATCCTGCGAGCGAGATTTTGGGCCAAGTCCTTCGAACGATTAGGGCTTCTGCACTTACATGCTGGAGAAAAAGTTAAAGATGTTACATCTTATTGTTTACAAGATTTTGCTGCATTGGGCATTCCCAAAATGCTTAATACAGACAAAGGCCCTGCAGATACGTTTTCATCTTTCAAACAGTTTTGCTCCAAATTCAATATACTTCATAAGACTGGAATTCCATATAATCCTCAAGGAGAAGGTATAATTGAATGAGATAATCACACACTCAACCTCATACTTTTGAAACAAAAAGAAGGAAATTGGACAAATCCTAAAGATAGATTAGTCATTGCCCTTTTTACTTTAAATTTTTTAACTTTGGATTCCAAAGGATATTCGGCAGGAGACAGACACTGGAATCCACACCAACAACATACACTTTTGGTTTACTGGAAGGATGCTCTTTCAGGCACTTGGAATGGTCCAGACCCAGTATTAATTTGGGGGAGAGGATCTGTTTATATTTTTCCACAGCATGAGTCCTTGCTGGTATGGATACCATCAAGATTAATAAAACAGGTACCAAATCAAAACGGCCAAGATGAAATTGTTTCAGAATCAAGATTAATAAAACAAGTGCCAAATCAAAAAAGCCAAGATGAAGTTGTTGTGGAATGATTCCCTTAAAAGAGGTATCAATTTGCAAACCTGCATGAATTTGTCTTTTTTTCTGACAAGGGAACCTCATCTTTGCCTTTAAAGCTAAGAAACTTTTAAGCTGAGTGCTTTTTTCCTTCAAGAAACTCACAACTTAAGTCTCATTCCTCCTGGCCAGCATGAGAGCATCTCTCTTTAGTGTGTACACAATTGTGTTTTTTCTTTTTTTATATATGTCTTTATGTCTGTGCGCTTGTCTAGATTTCATGTAAACATGACGTCACAAATATATGTCTTTATGTTTGTGCGTCTGTCCAATGTGACATCACAAATAACAAAAACCGAGTGCTCATAAAAATTAATATTATAAAAAATGGATCCAAATAACTTTACTTCATTTAAGTTATAAGTATTCAAATTGGGTAAACACTTAAAAAATGAAGGTACCTTCAAACTTAATTTATAAGTATCTCTAGGACTTCTCTTCAGCAAGGAATATGACTAATACTGTATAGCCTGATATTCTGGTATTTGACATGGGATTGTTTATTTGTAATAAACTTTATTTGTTAAACAGCTGATTAATTTAAATTGTTTCAACAGGTATTATTTGTAATTAACTTTGTGATTAATTTAAATTGTTTCAACAGGCTTATTCATAAAAGGTTGCTGTGTATGCAGAGGCTCAAAAGTTCCAGCTAACAAAATATTTTTCTAAAATACTCTTAGTCTTTCTTTAATCCGTTCTAATTGTGATATTTTGCCAGCTAATGTTTGTGGGAGCTCAGGCAGCAATGTGTGTGAGCAGAGATCAACTTCAGAAAACTGAAGATCTAATAATTCTATATTTTAGTTTGAATTGCATTCCTACAACTTGCTTTCTGACTCAGTGCTGAAATGGCACTGCCTTTCCTCTAATGATTGTTGCCTGAGTTTCTAGGTACATCCCTATGCCAGTCTTAGTGGGCCCTGAAGATTTGCTGGTGGCATTGTCTAGACATAAAGAGACAGCTGCTGCTGCTACAGCTGCAGGGATCATAATCACTACAAGCATCCCTGCTGCTCAAGCATTAAACAACCTCACCAGCAGTGTGGCCTCTGCTCTGTATGCATGAGGCCCCCTAGATCAACATGTTAGCAAGTGGACATTTTGGTAAATCTTTCTACTATAAGATGTTTGGGACATTGTACGGGACAATGCCTTGCAGGAACCCCTTTTCTTAACCCTAGTAGGGCAGCTGATTTGTCTAGAGAACTCAGTGTGTTACATAATGGAACTTAGGGCAGTTGATTTGTTTAAAGAACTTGATGCGCTATTTAATGGAACTTGGCTCATCAGTGCAAAGCATGCCACCTTAGAACCGGAGCATCTTCTCATGATTGGTTTGCTCAATTGGACAGCTGGTAGTCAATGATGGGAAAGTCTCATGTGATCGACATATCAACCTAAGACAGGAGTCAAGGGCACAGCCTTGATTATCCCATAGCGGGTAAGAATGCTGGTTGCACATGTAGATGCCTTAGACAGGCACAGTCGATCCTGATGTGGTGAGGGTCGTCACCCATCTATTTATCCCTCTTTTAAAACAAAAGGGGAAAATATAAGAGCCTTAATAAGGAGATAGCTAAGATGTCAGATAGCTGAGAGCTTAAAAAGAGGCGTTTAATTGTTTACACCTGACATTATTGCAATTAGCTAAGAATCTTTCTGTGCCCATTGAACACTATGTGATGCACCTGTAAGTTGAACTTGTGACACGTGTATACTTGTTAAGGTGGAGAGTATTTAACCAGGAAGGGTTGGAGTTGTGTGGGGGTTGTTGTTGGATTTGGAGAGAGAAGTCAGCAGAGAATGCAGAATAAAGAACCTACTCATTCCCAATCTGCCTCTGAATTCTTTCCCGCGGTATTGTTGCTTCAGGCAGCAACAGCTGCAGGCAGCAACATACTAACAATTATAAATATCACAGAAAAAATTCTGGAGGACACAGACACAGCTGTGGTCCAGCAACCCTGCTCCTGCATCCATGAACCAAAAGTTATGGTGAGGGCCTGGTTCCACTTCAGAGTGTCAAGGATGACCTAGGAAGGAGGTAGACTTTTCCCAACATGAATATGTGATGAGAGGATCTGCTAGCTCTGGCTTGAAGGACCTGTTACTGTCTGTCCTTTGGATGTATTGACATGGATGGGGCCATGTGTGCCCTACATCTGGCTTTCCATTTGAGTGTGGAAGCAGGTAGGCCCTCTTCAATTCCCTGGGAGCTGTTGAAAAAGCAACAGCAAATTGTTTCAGGAGGGCTGATTAGGAGAGAGACTATGGCCACAGTGCCGAGGGGAGAACTTGACTCTTACTCTAATGGCCCCTGGGTCTGGAGTCTCCTAGACTGTGTCCTAATTGACCTGGTGAGGGCTTCCAATGCAGAGAGCTGTTGCCTGTGGTGGTCATGGTGGTGACTGTTTTCTGGGCCACCAGCATCTCCAGACACAAGGTTCATCACACTCCTTCCCTGGATGTCCCGCATGTCTCCACTCTTCCCTCTCGTGACTTTTGGAGACAATTCAGGTGCAGGGCCAGCTGGAGGCTCAGGCAGAACCTGGGCAGTCAGGATCCTGTTCCCAGGTGTCAGGTCTGGGGTCTGAAGAACTTTTCCAGGACAGCGTTTACTTAGGGGGCTGGTCAGAGCACCCCCTACACTCACTATTGCTCAGATGCTGTGGTGACCCAGCCTGGCTTTCTGTCTCTCTACAGGAAACTATCTTGATCCTCAGCCCCACAGCTTTCATTTACAGGGAGCATAAGTGCAAGAGGACTAGTGCTGAGTCTCAGGGACTCCTTGGGAGTCAGAGGACAGTGAGCCTAAGGTTCTTCATGTGCCCAGGGCACCAACCTTGGACTAACTCCCTGTTTGCTGTAGAGAGAAGCCAAAGGATGGTCCTAATCAGGGAATCCCACTGAAGTTCATCCTTTAATTGATGGAAAAGACTCACATGGGTCCTCTGAACTTTTTCAGCATCTGACCCTGGTGACGACAGAGCAGTCACTTCAAACTCACTATGCTACTCTGCATGGTGTTCATGTGAAAATGCTCCTGCATTAAACTCTGCAGTGTAGGAGCCCCGTAAAAGTAGAGTGGAGACAGTGACAATTCTTGTCCTGGTCCTGAGCTGAGAGTAACTGGTTTTAGAATATCTCCATTGAGTGTGGTTTTGGCCTTGGGTTTGTCAAATGTCACCTTTACGAGGTTGAGGTCAGGCCCAGTACCTCTATCTTGTACAGCCCTTTAAACATGATGCGATACTGAAGTTTGTCAAATTCTTTTCTTCCTGTGTTGGTGTGATAGTGTGACTCTTGTCCTCAACTCTATTTGTGTGGTGAATCACATATGGATATTGCATCATTGATCTATATATGTTAAACAAACCTCACAATCCTTTAGTAAAATCGACTGGATCATGGTGGACCAACTTCTTATATGTCCTTGAATGCAGTATTACTAATATTTTATTAAGGAATCTCACTTCTATGTTCATCAGTGATGTTGTTCTGAAGTCCATTTTTCTGGATGTGTCTTTGGGTTTGGTATCAGGATGTAACAGATTTTTTTTTTCAGTTTTTCCTTCTCTTTCATTTCATGGAATAATATGAGTGGTTGGCTGTTGTTGCCTAAAGCAGAAGCCACCTGGAGCAACGAATGCCGCAGAAAAATTCGGAGGCAGGGTGAAAATGAAAAAAGGTCTTTTTATTCTTCTTCTTTCTCCGGCTCCAGCAATCACTCCAAATGCTCTAACTCCAACCACCACCTTCTTCTTCTTCCCACACACTCTAACGAACCTCACTCAGTTATATACATATAGCTTTAACAAGGACACATGCTTACAGCTCGAGCTTACATGTACATCACAGAGTGTTCACGGGCATACAAAGATTCTTTGAATAATGTATATCAGGTGGAAACTAGAACATCTTTTATGGCTCTCAGCTAACTGCAATCTTTAGCTATCTCCTTGATTATAGGCTCCTTCATTTCCCCCTTTTAGTTTAAAAGAGGGGATGTTCTAGGACGTCCATGTGCAACCGACATTCTTACCCGTCATGGGAATCTAGGCTGTCCTGACTCCTGGCTTAGGTTGACATGCCAGCCACATTAGACTGTCCCATGTGACTGTGTCATGTCTTAGGTTGTCCCCTTCTGGGGATCTTACCCGTCATAGGCTAACCAGCCATCCAATAGAGCCCTTCAGGATCGACTATGTGTTGACTAACAGTCATCCAATTTTTAGGAGATGCTGCGGCTTTAAAGAGGCAAGCCTACTGCTGATGAGCCAAGTTTCCATAGCGTATCAAGTTCTTTAAGTGAATCAGCTGCCCTTAGTTTCATCAAGTAAAGCACTGGGTTCTCTTAGACAAATACCCACAAGGCATTGTCCCGTAATGTCCCAAAATAATGGAAAATCAGAATGTCCATAAGTTATAACACATGGATTCAGGAGGCCCCATGCATGCAGAGCAGAGGCCACACTGCTGGTGAGGCTTTTTGATGATTGAGCAGCAGGGATGCTTGCAGTGACCATGGTCCCTGCAGTTGTAGCAGCAGCCATCTTTTTTATGTCTAGACATTTCCACTGGCAAATCTTCAGGGCCCGCTACCTAAAAAATCAAGCATCCATTATTAAGGGAAAGGCAGTGCTATTCCAGCACTGAGATCAAAAGTCGAGCTGCCAAACTAAAAAAAAAAAAAAAAAAAAAAAAAAAAAAAAAAAAAAAATTATTAGAGTAGTAAATAAAAGTTGATCTCTGCTCACACACATTGCTGCTTAAGCTCCCACAAACATAAGCTGGCAAAATATCACATTCAGAAATAATCAAAGAGAAACTGAGGGTGTTTACTGCATTAAGATAAAGAAAAGCTAAAGGCACTTTGGAAAAATAATTTGTTAGCTGAAATCCTTGATTCTCTGTATATACAGCAATCCTATACCTGTTGAAATAATTCAAATTAATCAGCTATTAAACAAATGAAGTTAATAACAAATAAACGATCCTATGTCAAAACACCAAAATATCAGGTTATAAAATATTAAACATATTCACAGCTGAAGAGAAGTCCCAGAGACAACTATAAATCAAAATTGATTATCATTATAATTAATTATCTAATTAGAATATTCTGAACTTATATGAATATCTATCTATCTATCTATCTATCTATCTATCTATCTATATTGATTATCTAATTAGAATATTCTAAGCTTAAATAAATTAACGTTATTTGGATCTATATCTATTTATCTATTTTTTAATAAGTGCTTAATTATTTGTGATGTCACACTAGACAGACGCACATATAAACATATATTTGTGACATCACATTAACATGAAATTTAGAGAAATGCACAGACATAAAGACATATATAAAACAAAAAAATACAATTGTGTATACACTGATGAGAGATCTTCTTGTCCCAGCAGGGAAGAATGAAATTTAAGTTGTAAATTTAATGGAGGACTCTTTTAAGGGAATCACTCCATACCTTCATTTTGGTCCTCCTGATTTTGTACTTGTTTATCAATTCTAGACTCCTCAATAACTTCGTCTTTATTTTTTTGACTTTGTACCTGCGTTATCAATCTAGATGATATCCATATTGGAGAGGATTCGTGCTTTGGAAAAACACAAACAGATCCTCTCCCCCAAATTAATACTGGGTCTGGACCCTTCCATGTACCTGAGAGATCATCCTTCCAGTAAACCAAAGGTTTATGTTGTTGGTGTGGGTTCCAGTGTCTATCTCCAGCCGAATGTCCATTAGAATCTAAAGTTAAGAAATTTAGGGTAAACAGGGCAACTGCCAAACTGTCCTTAGGATTTTTCCAGTTTCCATCTTTTTGCTTTAGTAACATATTTTTAAGTGTCTGATTAGCTCTTTCAATTATTCCTTGTCTCTGAGGATTATAAGCAATACCTGTTTTGTGGCTAATATTGAATTTTGTACAAAATTGTTTGAAGGATGTGGATGTATATGCAGGGCCATTATCTGTTTTAAGCATTTTGGGGATGCCCAATGTGCAAAAGCTTGCAGACAATGAGATGTAGTATCTTTAACTTTTTCTCTGGAATGTAAAGAAGCAAAAATCATGCCTGAGCATGTATCTATGGTGACATGAATAAATCGTAATTTTCCAAAACTTGGCTCATGAGTGACATCCATCTGCCACAAATGATTGGCATCAAACCTCATGGGTTAACACCATAATGTGGATTGGGATAGTGTGTTACACAAGATGGACATTCTTTTACAATTCTATGAGCTTGTTTTTTTGTGATTTTAATTTTTTGTCTTAAGGTAGTGGTATTAACGTGGAACTGCGAATGAAATAAAGTAGCTTGTTGTACTGTAGTAAATATAAATATTGTTTTAGTGAGGGCATCAGATTTTTGATTACCTTCATGGAGAGGACCAGGCAGATTAGTGTGAGCTATTATGTGACCTATAAATAAAGGTTTTTTTCATTGCCATAGGAGATTTTGAATTTGAGAAAACAATTTAAAGGCTGAAGTTTGTGGTGCTATTGGACCTGCTAGCTCCAATTTAGGGACATCATGTACAATATAGTGGCTGTCTGAAAAAATATTCATAGGCTGTTCTTTAAAATTTTCAAGAGCTATTATTATAGCTTTGAGTTCCACTAATTGAGCTGATTTTTGATTAGTGATATGAAACATTTTTTTTTTTCATTTTGAGTGACTACTGCAGCAGTACCGTTAGAGGTTCCATCTGTAAATACATTAAATGCTTTAAGAATGGGTTGATTTTTTATTACCTGTGGGAATATGATAGGATGATTGATACAAAAGGACAGTATAGGAGATTTAGGAATATGATTGTCAAAATTTGCAGATGTAGAGCATCTAGCTATAGCCCAATCATTATCATTGAAGCACAAATATTCAACCTGTGATGATGAAGAAGGAGTAATAATAGTAGTGGGATGAATTCCAAATATTTTTAGTAGAGGTTTTAAGTCCTTGAAGAATAAGTTTAGCCACCATGGAGGTATAAGACTCAATTGTACTTTTAGGAGAGACAGGCAAATGTATCCATAATATAGGTCTCTGTTGCCAAAATACTCCTGTGGGTGTATATTGTGAAGGAATAATAATCAATATTAGTGGTTGAGCAAAATCAAATCTATCACAATGGGATCTTTCAATGGCCTGTTCTACTAATTTCAGAGCTCTCCTGGCATCAGGAGTTAATGTTCGCGCTGAGGATGGATCAGGTTTCCCATGAAGGATGTCAAATAAAGATTTTAATTGTCCAGTAGTGAGACTTAGTGTAGGACGAAGTCAATTAATGTCTCCCAGTAGTTTTTTGAAATCATTGAGGGTGGTCAAATGTTCTTTACTTATTAAAATTTTTGGGGGTTTAACAAAAGTATCCATGATTTTAAAGCCTAAATATAGTATAGGTAATCTGCTTTGAACTTTTTCTTCTGCTATATGTAATCTATATTTTTTTAAATTGTTTGTTCTTTCACTAAATATGTTAAATAAGATTTGTTGATTAGGGTGAACTATTAAAACATCATCCATGTAGTGTAGACACATGAGTCTTGATATTTGTTTTTAATGGGCTGTATAGATCTCTCCACATATAGTTGGCACATTGTAGGGCTATTTGCCATTCCCTGTGGCAATACTTTCCATTGATATCTTTTATCAGGGCCATTATTATTGATAGAAGGAATTGAAAAAGCAAACCTGGGGCCATCCAGAGGATGTAGGGGAATGGAAAAGAAACAGTCCTTTATATCAAGAGTTATAATGTAATAGTTTTTTGGAATAGCTACAGGTTTAGGAAGTCCAGGTTGAGTAGGTCCCATAATTTGCATTGCTTTATTATTTTGTCTTAGGTCTTGTAATAGTCTCCATTTTCCTGATTTTTTTCTTAATTACAAATATGGGAGAATTCCAGGGAGAGGTGGAAGGCTCTATGTGTCCTGCTTCTAATTGTTCTTTAATTAATTGATGGGCCACTTGCAATTTTTCTTTGGATAGGGGCCACTGAGAGACCCAAACTGGCTCATTAGAGAGCCATGGTATTTTTAAAATTGTTTTCTCAGTGGCCCCTGGAAAAAATGTTCTTTGCCTTTTTTATTATGATAAGGATTTTTATTCTTAATACCTGCAGGCTTGGTTGCTAGGTTTAGCCCCATGTGATGTAAGATATCTTTTCCCCAAAGTGTAACTGGCAAGCTGTTTAAAACATAAGGTTGGAATGTTCCTGTATGGCCTTCATTGTCTTGCCAATTTAAGATTACAGCACTTTGTGCTGGGGTATTACTGTATCCCAAGCCTCTTAAACTGGTTGAGGCTTTCTGTAGAGGCCATTGCTTAGGCCACTGTTGTAGATTTATGATGGAAGAGTCAGCTCCTATATCAATGAGCCCCTCTATCTCTATAACTTGAATTTTTAATTTGCACATAAGCCTCCATGAACAATCCTGAACCCAGAAAGCCATAGGTCCTGAACCAGTGGAACTGAATGCTGTGCTATTTATATTTTGTGGCATGCTTTTCAAAGAATTATGGAGACTGGGAATTAAAAGCTGCTGTGCGATTCTGTCTCCTTGATTTACGGAGATGATGCCCCTGTGTGTACTTAGCATTATTTTAATCTCTCCATTATAATCTGAATCAATAACCCCTGGTATAACATTAAAGCCTAATAAACTCTTGGAACTACGCCTAAGGATTAGTTCCATAGTTCCTGAAGGGAGAGGTCCCCTGATTCCCATAGGAATCAGCAGAATCCCCATTTCAGGTGTCAGGACCATCTGGGCAGTAGAACAGAGATATAATCCTGCACTTCCTCTTGTCCCTCTGATAAGGGAGTTAATGAGTAAGAGGGATTGTGATGAGGAATCATTTGGATCTGAGGGCATTCCTCCTCTAGTGCCTTGTACATTTGTGGGCCCCAGGGCATTGGGCCCCGTGCCCCGTTTTTTGAAATCCTTGATAAATCATTCCATATATATCATATCTGGAATGGCATTGATTGGCCCAATGTATACCCTTTTGCACCAGGGGCATTGGCCTGGAGCGTGGTATGAATTTGATCTTATTACCCTTGGGGGATATTGCTTAGCATATCTTGGTTGATTATAATAATTTTGTCTGGAATATCCTGTTCTAGTTTGAATCCTTTGGGAATTTTGAGGGAAGGAATTTTTCATCACTGCAGCAATTACGTTGCCTGTGATAACAGCCTCGTTAATGTCTTTGCACAGTCTGATATAAATTGATAAGTCTTTTTTACTTCTCCACGGCCTTATTGCATCCTGGCAATATTTATTAGCATTCTCGTACACTAATTGGATAACTAGAGGCATAGGTTGCTCTACTTTGCCAAAAGCTCTAGATGTTGTTTTTTAGAGTCCATCTACAAAATCAGCGTAAGTTTTGTTAGGCCCTTGTATAACTTTTGATAGGCTGCCTTGCAGATCCCCTGTGCCTGATATTGTCTTCCAGGCTTTCACAGCTGCTGTGTGTATCTGGGCATACACACCGGGATCGTATTGTAGCTGATTTTGTAGTTTGGTGAACTGACCTTCCCCTGTGAGCATATCTATATTGCGTTGAGGGAAACCTGCTGCAGCATTTCTCTTTGCTATTTCTGAACAAAGTTCTTGGAATTGAGTTTTCCAGATTAGGTATTGTCCCCCACTTAGTACTGCTCTGCATAGACTTTTTCAATCTGAGGGAGCTAAGATTAGCATCTTAAGTGACTCTATCATACTTAATGTGAACGGAGCTTGAGGTCCATAGGTCATTACCGCCTCTTTATAATTCTTTATTGTTTTTAAGTCTAGGGACTCATGATATCTTTGTCCCTCTTCATTTTGAAATACTGGCAGTTCTAGGTGCTCCTGCAGTCTATGTTGTTCGAGAGCATATAAGCACTCAGAAAGACCGCCAATTTCTACCTCAAGGGCACGTACTCTCTGATCAATACTCCTTATTGTTTCTGTTAGGGATTCTATCCATGAAGGAGCAGAGGGCACTAGTGGTTCCTCTATTAGACGGTTTTTTTTTTTTTTTTTTTTTTTTTTTTTAATTTCTTTTTGTTCTTTTTATTGGAGCCTGTGCTCCCCGAATCGCTTTTTGATTCCTCTCCACTACTAGCTTCATAATTCCTAACTGGCTCAGTGGAGGAGACTGTACTCTCATGGTTTGGCTCCTTGTTACTATTACCACTTTCACTAGTATCCTGAGTTTTCAGCTTCTAAGGACAGTACATACTCCTCAGCTAATTTTATTAAGCTTCTGATGGCTTTTGCAGTTCTTACTTTTGAATTTAGATTACTACTCTTCTTGCTGGTCTCAATTGAGTCAGAGGATATGCTTTCTTGTTCACTTTTCTCACTATCCTCTGAGTTCTTGATATCAAAAATTTCATTCATGGCTTTTATAAACCAATTTTTTGTTATATTCGCTCCCATTTTTTAAAATTTTCTTTTTCTTACCTGGCCACTGAATTCCCTGTACACGCCACCAGTTGGCCTTACCTCTTCTTTAAATATCTCTTAGAATCAACTGAGAATCATTTTCTTCCAGGCTTTCCTCCCATGAAAGGTCTTTAATAGCTGTTCAACTTCATTGCTTGTATTTTTCTGTTTTAGATTTGTCAATATTTGTGCTTCAATTTATCTAGGTCACATGCATTTAGAATTTTGTCAAATTTTTCACATCTTTCTACTTTCTAATCTTGTGTATTTCAGAAGTGCCTGTAGCAATATCTTCTGTTCTTTCTCTAATTTTGTTGGCTATCATCTTCTGCTTTTTGTTTACTTTAGTTTGGCAAGGACTTTTTAATCTTCATTACATTTTCTAGGAAACATCTTTTCTTTCTTTGATAGTTTGTATTGTGTACATAGTTCCTAAAAACTCTAGCCAAAACAATCAAGCAACACAAATAAATTAAAGAGTTATGGAGGAAAGAAAGATGACTCAGTATGCTGTTGGCTGGTGATGTGATCCAGTATCTAGAAGAACGAAAATCTCCATCAAAATGCTTCTATATCTTATAAACAACTTTAGCAATGGAGCTAAATATATCATGCATAGATAAATAAACCACTTTCTTATATTTCATAAATAACTCATTTGAGAAAGAATCAAGGACATGGTCCCATTCTAAATAACCTTAAAAAGAACTTGGAAAACAGTACATCCAAGGAGCTGAAAAAACCTCTACAATGGAAATAATTAATAACACAGAGAGAATTTGAAGAACTTTGAGATGGAAAGTCCCACCATATTCTTCTATCATCTGAATTAATAATATTAAATGTCCAAAGTACCTCAAATGTCACACACATTCAACAAAATGTCCAACCAATTCCCACAACCTTCTTAAAAAACCAGAAACGGGTTCTAGTATTTTTGTGGAGAAATTACAAACACATAAAATGCAAAGTAATTAAACAGGAAGAGTGAACCTGAAGATATAAGAACATGTGACATCAAATTATTTGACAGAGCTGTAGTAAAAAATACCAGCCTGGTACTGACACCAAAGCAGACATGAAGACAAATGGGATAGAAGAGAAGATATAGAGACAAACCAAAATAAGTGCACTTTCCTGGCACTTTACATAGTTTACCAAATCACTTTGCAGAACTTAGAGCTTTTAACAGATAGTGCTTGAACATCTGAATATCAATATGTGAAAGAATATAATAGGTCACTGTCCCTCACCCTTTCAAATTTCAACTTAATGTTGTTCAAGAATGTAATAATTAGACAAGAAACTGCAAGGGCTGGGATCAAATATTGCACCAACCCTCCTCTGTACTGGCACAGGCACCGACTTTCTCACCCAGGATACTAAAGTGCAAGAATCAAAACCAAGAATCAGTAAGTAGCACAGTATCAAATTAAAAGCTTTTGCACAGCAATGGGTAAAAGCAAAATTGTGGGGAGAGAGCCTAGGGAATGGGATATCTTTGCCACCAGATTCTCAGATAGGACACTTATATCTTGTGTATATAAAGAGCTCAAAACACTTTGGAACAAGACACAAATAACTCAAGAATAAATGGGAAAGAGCTAAAAAGACAAATCTCAAGAGAAAATAAATAAGTGGCTAAGAAATACAGGAGAAAATACTCAATATTTTTAGAAATCAGGAAATACAAAAATTGAAACTAGGTTGAGAATTTCAAGGCCATCATCAAGAACACGAATAACAATAAATATTGGCAAAAATGTGGGATGGACATCCACGGATGTGTTATTGGTGGGCCTTCAAATTAGTGCTGCCAATCAAGAGAGCAGAATGGACATTTCGTATAATACCAGGAATCTACAACCAATTGGCCCAGCTACCACTTCTCACTATTTATCCAAAAGAACAAAATTCAGCATACCATAGTTATACAGCCACATCAATGTTTTTAGCAGGGCTTCTCACAACAGCTATATCATGTATGTTCCCATATGTCCATCAACAGATGGATAGGTAAAGAGAAGGTGGTGTATATACAGAACAGTATTTCACTCAGCCATAAGGAATTGTAAATTTAGAGCATTTTCTAGTCACTGAATGGAACTGCAGAATATCATGCTAAATTTCAGAAGTCAGATTCAGAGAAAGAAATGTCGAGTGTTTACACTCAAATGAAAATTTCAGACCAAAAAGAGAAAACTCGCTAGGAGGAATCCCATTGAAAATAGAAGAGGGGTGAGGAGAAAAAGAAAGGGGGTTAAGGGTGAGGTAGAAGGAACACAAATGGGAGGAGTGTTGGAAGGAAATGAACCGATCAATTTTCTGTACCTGTATGAGGATATCACAGTGAATTTCACATTATTGTACTCATAAGATGCACTAATGTAAACAAAATTATAAAAAGATCTGTGGAGAAAAGAAGTAGGAAAATGGCAAGAAGGAAGGGGTAGAAAGGAGAAACGACAAAGGGAAATGGCAGGGTGTGAAGAAAAGAAAATTATATTCCATGACTGTGTAATCATGTCTAATCAAAATGAAAAACGACTTATAATTATGATGCACTAATTAAAATGGAAGTATGCATTAAAACAACATATTGTTCCTTTCAGAGAGGTACAGATTAGTACAGATTGTATGTCCATAGAGCTCCCCTGGGAAGATGGCACATGGAAAGGCCCCAGATGGAGGAAACCTATCCACAGCCTGCCTCTGCACCTGCTCCTGGCTGACCCTGAGCTCCCTGTGTTCTGTGCGCCCCCTGCTGGCCCTGGGCGACCTGCAGAGAGGTTTGTGTCTGGGCTCACACTGAGGTCTCCTAACTGTGTCTCCAGCACAGTAATAGGTGGCTGTGTCCTCAGCTCTCAGATTGCTCATCTGCAGGTACAACATGTTCTTGGAGTTGTCTCTGGAGATGGTGAATCGGCCCTTCACGGAGTCGGCATAGTAATTATTACTGCCACTATAACTTATGTATGCAATCCACTCCAGCCCATTCCCTGGAGCCTGGCGGACCCAGCTCATGTAGTAGTCAGTGAAGGTGAATCCAGAGGCTGCACAGGAGAGTCGCAGGGAACCCCCAGGCTGCACCAGGCCTCCCCCAGACTCCACCAGCTGCACATCACACTGGACACCTGCAAACACAGAGGCAGCCTGGTCAGGCACTATCACTCATCCACTCTTTTTCTCACTCCTGTACACTCACACACTCAGCATGTCTGGGTCTCCATTAATCACCTTTTAAAACAGCTGCAAGGAAAACCCAGCTGAGCACACTCTCCATGGTGAGCAGCTGTGTTCAGTCCTGATCACTGAGTGGGTTGAGCTGGGAGTCCAGGGCTGGGCTCCTCTGCAGAGCTGCAGGTTGGGGTGGGCTGGTTTTCATGAGCAGAGGGAGGTTCTATTTGCATGTCCTCCTGCTATATAGCAGCTCTGGGTGGAGACCCAGGTAGAGCAGTACTGAGGACAGATGAGCATGTCATGTGCATCATGGTGGATAGAATAGCATTCAGGAAAAGGGCTTATTCTGTGATGTTTTCTCATTGCAATTATCACTCTTGAATAAATTTTTACTTGCCCCCTAAATATATAATAGAGATATCTCTGTTAGCTCCATGGTGCCAATATAAAATCACACACAGTAGCATGGGTTGTGGTTCACTGTGTCCAACAGATCATGTTGGCAAGAGTGAGTATCCGGTCTTTTGTTTTCACCCTGGTCACGACTGTGGCCCTGACCCTTCTCCAGCTCCCAGGTGCACACCCATGATGAGTTTCTCAGAGCTGTCTTGTACTGGAAATATGCTGTGCATGTTTTTCACTTTGCTGCCACCTTGTATCCAGTAATTCAACCAGCTCTGGGCCTCAGAAGCTTCCTGCAGTGGGAAGGTTGTGCCTCCCTGTAAGTGCCTCCTCAGCTCAGGAGAGTCCATTTGCACAGAACCCTCAGGTACTCATGCTGCTGCCATCTGTGGTGGGCACAGGGCACAAGTGTGGGCAGAGAGAAATCCAGCTTCTGTTTTCCCTTTAATTTGTCATAAGCTGAGTCCACAGGGCCATAGTTAAACCCCCTCTTGTGAGCGGCCTGGGATAAGGATAAATCAGAATCCCCATGGACTTAGTACTGTGATATGGGTCAGGCTTTATTCTATTTCACTATCTGTCTGGTATCTATCTATCTATATACCTATCTATGTTATCTATCAGTCATGTATCAAACAAATATCACACATCCTCTACATGTAATCTATCATCAACTCTCTCTATATATCTCTCTGTCTATTTTTCTATCATATATGATCTGGGATGTACTTCTCCTTTTCTCCTCTGGTACATTGTAGACCTGGGGGAAGCAGAGTTACTATATCTGGAACAAGTGTCTTGGCATCCTCCAGCATTCAAAGCAATCTGAATAAGCTGCTTTGTTTCTGTCTCTCTCAGAAAGTCCACCAGTTACCAGAATGGTGAGAGTGACTGACCCTGGGCCAGTCCATCTGGATTTCCTAGAGCTGGTAGAGGGCCTTCCTGGCACACTGAGTCCCCAGTGTGATCCCACCACCCAGGTGTTACAGCCCCCTTTCCTTCTCTTTGCTTACTGTCTTCCTGCCATGTGGTGGTGCAGCCTCAGGTAGCCCTGGTCAGGAGCAGTACCTGGATGTTTGCACCCTGGTCTCCAGAACCTGCTGTAGTACAGCTCTCTCATTGTAACCATCAGCCTTAGAAGCTGCTCAGAGCAGCACAGACTGGACTCAGCACACAATGGTGCTGGTGTCTGATGTGAGCATAGTAAACCTCTAAAGATGTGGATGCAGCCCTGGGACTGTGTAAATGGCTAGTCTGTGCCAGCTTTGATCTGGGAGCTAGAATAATCACCCAGCAGCCAACCTGTGTAAGAGCCCTAATTGAGGAGATAGCTAAGATGGCAGCTAGCTGAGAGCCATAAAGGTGTTCAAGTATTTTCACCTGAATCTTTTTATGCCTGTTAACATTGTGTGATGCACCTGTAAGCTTGAGCTGTTAGCACGTGTTCTTGTTAAGGCAAAAGGTATTTAAACTGGGTGAGAGTTAGTTAGTGGTTGGAGTTTGAGTTGGAGAGGTTGTTGGAGCCAGAGAGAGGAGTTAGAAGAAAGAAGAATAAAATAACTTTTTCATTTCCATTCTGCCTCCGAATTTTCTCCTGAGGCATCATTGCTTCAAGCGGTATCATTGCTACAGGTGGCAACAAACCTGGAAGCACCCATGTGGCTAACTCTGCAGACACACAGGGTGCCAGAGTGTGGAGTTGGTTTTTACCCAACGTGCATATTAGAGGGTACCCTGTCCTCTGATATTTGTCCCAGGTATGGCCCCTACACAGAGTCCCCACTAATGCCATGGATATTGGAGCCTGGGAGCAATGTCCCCTAAGGCCCCAGCACTGTAGGTCTACCAGCTACAGAGCCAGCTCAGAAGGCAGCAGTCAGGAAATTCCACTCTGTGCAGGATGGCCTGAGGCCACCTAAAACATGAGCTGGGACAGCCTGAGGCTTTTGGACAGGACCTCTGACCAGTGTGCACAGGAGGTGGGATGTGGAGTCTAAGAGGTTTGTCCTTAACTCCAGTCCCATCATTGTTGATGCACTTGTTATAATCACCACATTGTCCTTTAATGGAGATGTGTAAAATATGCTATCCACACAGGAAGAATATAATTGAGCTAAAAAGAATGGAATCCTGTTCCTCCTGGCAAGGCCTTGAAGCACATGGACGTAACCAACATGAGTCAGGCAGAGGGAGACCTTCACCACACCATCACTCATGTGGGGAAGCTACTGCATCGGGTCCCTGGTAAGAGAGAGGAGGGTGGCCACTGTAGATAAAAATGTGCAGGGAAGGCGAGGTTGAGGGTGGTTGTTGATGACCATGTGCAGAGAGGGCTTGTCCTGGTGCTCTGCAGCTCACAGTGTACCTTTGGCCCAAAGCCAGGCTGTGTTTCACAGTGACTGGGACAAAGCAGCTGGTGGGATCCCCACACAATGGAGGTACAGGTGATGGACAGCTGGGTGTGCACAGCCTGGGATCCATCATGGTACCTGGCACCCATATGTCAGAGTGCTGTCCTCTGCCTCACTAGAGCTAGATTACAGTGTAAGTATGATACTGTAGCTGGAATCACCTTTTGTGTGTCTGATGGAGAGAAATGCTGACATTCTTAATGATGTTGGTGATCATACTCCATCACATGAGAAAGACATCTTATAACACTTCATTTCTTATTCAGGTCTTTCAAAATATTTTCAACTGCTCTGTCTCTAAATATAATTTACATAACTAAATCTAAATGTTATATCAGAAAAGCAAGCTTAAGCAATCAAACACAGAGCACCTGGCTATAAGGGGTGCTGTGCTAGGGAAAATGCTCCCAGCAACAACCTGAGCTCAAAAAAGAGATGAGAAATCCTCCAGAGCACATCCTGGGGTTTCAACCAGCCAAAGGAGACAAAAGTGGAAGCACTAGGTGAAAATCTCAGTTTTTACCCAATATGATATCATTGTGCTGATTACAGATTAAAAAAATAAATCAACCTTTAATTTTGAAGAAGGTAATGGTTTGGTGGGCATACTACCCCTTCTGTTATCACATCTATTCAGGGGGCTGAAAGTGGAGGATTTCAGTTTGAAGCCCATCCTGGGTATCTTAACAAGGCCACGTCTCAAAAGCAAATCTCTCATGAGTGGCCTAGCATGTATCTTCATGTTCAAGTGCCCCTTGATTCAATCCAAAGAACCAGAAATTAGTTGTGAATTAATAGAAGATACCGTAAGCATGATAGACAGCCATAGCAAAAGACAAGAATTATATAATATATATGAGTTTATATGATTTTTTTCCATAGGAATGAAAACATTGAGTACAATCAAAAGCAAGATGACACCACCCAGAAAGACCCAAATGTAATTTATTTTAGGTAGGTAATCTTTCTGTGCTCTGATAACCAAGTTTACTGACAAAACACAAAGAGCATGAGTCTTGTTCTTGTATTATTTTTAATTTTTTTTTTTACTGAGGACACATCATGAGCACTTTACCCAAATCCACTTGCACAGCACTTTTCATTTTCTTACACTGAGACATTGAAAGGGACAGAAAAAGAGAAGTATAGTGGAGATATTCCTCCACATCTTTCCTATGTACACATGACTATAGCTAGTGAAATAACATCATGTATAGCCACAAAACACTAACATAAAAACCCACCATCAAATAGGAGGAAGATGAAGAGATTAGAGGGAACGGAAGAGAGGAAAGAGAGAGGGGGAGGCAAAGGGCACTTACTAGAGCCTGAATTACACAAATTATATTTTAAGCAATTTTTTTTTAATTTTTCAAAATGAATCCTAATAGAATGTATAAATTAAAAAACAATAAAAATAAAATGAATAATGATAAAATTATGTGAAAAACATACTATAATATTGAATGGTCAGGTGTGGGAATGGAGGCCCTGGAGATCCATCCGATTTGAGAGAAGAAATAAATTTTTTACCATCTTTGCACAAAATAAACTAGGTTAAAAAATTATTGCAACCAAAGTTCTCATCACCAAAACTTACTTTGCTCAACTTTCCTGATAATGGGAAACCCAGGACAACTTGATTGAAGAACATAAAACTTTGTGATACTCTAAGACACAGGCATCTCCAGAACGATAATGGATGGTGGTGCCCCGGGAGAAGCTGCCTGGCAGGAGAGTTCAGGGAATGAGGTGAAGGAATCCCACCTCCCTTTGCACCTCCTCCTGGATGACCCTGAGCTCCCTGTGTGTTGAGCTTCTTCTGCTGGCTCTGGGAGCTCTGCAGGGACATTTGTGCCTGGGCTCACACTGAGGTTCCCTCACTGTGTGTCAGGCACAGTGATAGGTGGCCATGTCCTGGGTGATTAGTGAGCTCAGATGGAGGGATAATTGGTTCTTAGACATGTCTCTGGAGATGGACACTTGGCTCTTGAGCAAAGGGCTGTAGTTAGTGCTACCAGTATTTAATATGACCCTATATACTACATCCTCTTCCCTGGGAGCTGACAGATTTATATCCAGGCATAACCACTGGGGATGGAGTAACCAGAGACAGCACAGGTGAGGGACAGGGTCTGCAAGGGCTGCAACAGGCTAGGTCCTGACTCCTGCAGCTGCACCTGGCACAGTACACCTGGGGACAAGTAGAGACACACATATCAGTCACCTGCAGTCACAAACTCCTGATGAACACAGGTCTGACACAGGGGACACTCACTATGGAAATCTGACCAGGCACAGGACAAGACAAAGCAGCCTCATCTTCTAGACCACACCCTGCCTTCCCAGAGACCTCATCCCTGTCTGAGCAGAGAGCTGAGAGCTCCCACAGCCCAGAGGGCCTTTGGAAGAAGACAGCATGAGGACAAATTTGCACTTGGGTGAGGCTCTTCTTCTGTCTGGTGAGGCTCAGGTCAGGCTGCCCAGATCCTCTATGTTCCTTAGATGTGTCCCCTGTCTTGAACCCAAGTGGCGCTTTACCTCTGACAGGAGAGCAGTTGGTTTCACGGGTACGGGAAGGCTGTCAGAGGAGGAGTTTGCCTTCCTGAGCCCAGCACTGCCTATTCCAAGTTCTTCCTCATGGACATGAGAGGATCTAGTGGCAGAAACATGACTTGCATGCAAGAGACTCCATGTTAACTCCGAGTCCTGAGGAAGAAACCCTCAAAGACTATAGTGACATCCCTTTTCTTTACATAAAAGTTTAACTGGGCTTCTCCAGGAAATTTTATTATGGCTAATTTTAGGACTGTCATCAAGAGTCTCTACAAAAAAAAGTTCAATCTAGGTAAACTTCCTATTTTCCTTTTACTGTATTGCTTGACCACTGGCCTGGAAAAAATCAGCACTCCAGGTGCTGTATGTTCCTTTACTTGTTTTTCACAAACATGTATCTAGTATAGTAGTTTGTAGAAGTTGTTTGCAAATGCAAAACGTGATAACAAAAAGACAAATTCTTTAAACAAGGCCTAAGGCCTTGAGCTGGAGCTTTACAGAGATGTCTACATTTCTATAAGAGAAGTTACCAATTGGGCTCCATGATAACAGCTGGTAGGAAGAGGAAAGAAAGGGGAGAAGAAGCTCTCCCTTCTCAGGTGTTGTCCTTGAAGGGTTAACTTGCCCAGAACAGTGAAAGAAAAAGCTGCTTTTATGTGAACTTCTGTACACTGCAAACTTCTGAGCCACTCTGCTTACATGCTGGGTAAAAAGCACTGAAATTACTTGAACTTGGTGTTCAGGGGATTAATTGATTACAGTGAGAGCTGTGCCCTCTGAGCCTGGCTACAGCCAAATAAAACTGTTTGCTGCTACCTTTGATGCCTGGCCTCATCTGTCGCTACAACATGATGTATGACCAATAGCACAGAGAGGAGGATGGGGTTCCCCACAGGAAATGAGCTATCCATTTGTTCTCAAGACTAGTTCTTCTCTTTCATCTATGTCAGTTTTGGGGGCTACAGACTGAGTTGTAGAAGAGGGATCTGGGTAATCAAGAGGAGAGGGTCATCCTGCTGTGTGCCCACTGCCCTGCCCTCCAATCTCTGACCTCCTTGTCCTCCTGACTATCCAGCCAATGTCTGTGGACAAGAGTGGGATGGAATCTGCCCTGAGCTCTTCCACTTACCTCTCCTGCTCTCTTGTCTATACCAAGAGAAACAGGATGGAGATGCAGGACCAGCTGTGAGTCCTGGGAACAGAGGGAGCTCTCAGCTGCAGTCTGAGGATGAAAGTCACTGACTCTACCCAGAGCAGCAGAACCAGAGACAGCATGCAGGGTAGGATTGGGTGAAAAAAGGAGGCCCAGTTTCCCTTCTGTCTGCAGCATCACTGCAGTGAGACCTGCCTTACCCACAGCCCATCATTTGGAGAAAATAGTGGACAATCTAGTGTGGTGGGATTCCCTGAGAGGTCAGGTATAGATGGTGATCTCATCATAAGGTACAGAAATTGATCTCCTGCCTAACTGATTAATACAGCATACTAATAAGACATGTGGGCTCCACTCTTTATTCTCTGTGGTGTTGATCATGAACTCACTTCAAACCCTGAACCTGCAGACACCACCTCCTATTTCTGGGGTGACTCAGGTAAGACCTGGCTGGTCTCCAGATTTTTACCACCTGCAAAGCCATATGTGTGATAGGGTAATGTTTTCACGTCCTAGTAAGTCATCTATTTAAAATGCTATTTTTCCTTTCAGACTAATGGGAGACATCTTCAGACGATCTCACCTCCTGATCCGGGAAACCTGGACCCTCCTATAGGATTATATCCATCACTTTACCTGTGCCAGGTGTGAGCCAGCCAGGGCTTCATATGGCCCTGCTTGAGGTAAGGTTTCCATCCACTTTGTTTACCTCCATTCTCAATTTAGGCTGAGCTCTGTATTTTTCTTATGATTAAGATTTCATGGATCCAGTATCTCATGTCTCCAGTCTCCTCCCTGAGATCTCCATTGATGACATGTGTTGGTCTGGAACTTTCCTGCATGGGCTCCTTCTTATTTCTGATGGTTTCTACTCTAGGTCATGGATATTGACAGTGCTGACCACTTAACACAGAATTCATGGCCTAGCTTGTGAGTAACTCATTTACTTTATCTAAGCAAACATCCTTGCCCCCAAGAATTCTTGGAAACCACTTCAAACAACCAAATCACAGTGCAGAAACATTGCAGGGAACGTGGCTCTCCACTGCTTGTCAGAAAAACATTTGTTTACAGTGTGAGGTAGAAGACAGAATGGGGTGGAGGGAAACTCTGGGAATGGGCCTTGGGTGGGAAATGTCTTCCCAGGCAGCTCATGTGCATGGACAACTGCAATAATACCACTTGAATTTGGCCTGGCTCCCAGGGCTGAGGCAGTCTGACTTGGCCTCCAGAGCTGGGATATTCTTGCTGTAGAATTCTGGAGAGGGCAAGGTTCACATTATTTTTTATGTTCCTATGATGCTGCTTCAAACACGCAGGTGTGGCTCCTCCTTTGTGTGAAAAGCAAATAAGAGAAGGAATCACACAATATTTAAAATTCCTCAGCCTTATTGGTATTGTCATCAAGACTCATAACTTAATGTTGAAATTCAAAAATATGTTAAACTTCAGAAGACCATGGACCCAGAGTAGAAAAACATTTACTGATAACAGAATTTTATAATTAAGAACCACAATAACATTGCAGCAATATGAATTATTAAAATTAGCCACAACATCTTAATTCAAGCACTCCTCTGGATGGTTCTTTACCTACCAGGAGGTTGAGAGCTACCCTTAATGACCCTAAACTCCCCCTCACTGTCCTGAGCCCCTGAGTGCCCTGAGTCCCCTGCTGATTTTGAGATCCCCCCTGCTTTTTCTCAGCTCCAACTGCTGATCATCAGATTCCTGGTGGTCCTCATCTTCCCCTGCTGGTCCTCAGGCCCCCTAAGGGCAGGTGGGTGACTGGAGTCACACTGAGTTCCCCTCATAATATGTCTTCTCTGGAACACACAGCTATATCCTCAGGTTTTATGCTGTTGAGTGCTAATGAGACCTCGCTCTTGGAAGTGTCCCTAGTGATACTGACTTTTTCCCCTGTAGATTTTAATCCCTGCAGGTGCAATTGGTAAGGACACCTGGGAAATAGAATTAGCATGTACTCAGGCCCATCTGGAAGCACTAAGGACTAGCAGGGGGCTCAGGACCAGGTGTGTAATGATATCTGCTTCCACCACTACCTATCCTCCTTCCACCACAGGTGAGGGACAGGCTGTGCAAGGGCTTCATTGGGCCAGGTTCCCACTCTTGTAGCTGCACCTGAAATATGACACCTGCGTACAAGAAACCTCACCTTCCATTAATCACACTAGAACTTCATGTCCACATGCTTCTCCTGAAATCCGTGGACTCTCACACATGGAGGTGTCACCAGGCAGAGGAGAAGCACCAGGACTTCTAGGCTGCAATAAAGGAGACTGTAGCTGCTCAGCCAAGGCTGGGCTTTCAGCCTGAGACAGGGGGATGCTTTGCATGAGGGAGACTAGGAGGCAAGTGGGAAGCAGAGGGCAAGACCACCCTCCTTCCCAGGGATGTGTTTGCCTCCTCTGCTCAGTGGCAATGGGAAGGAACCTGGAGCTTCTTCCTGCTTCTTGTCTGGTCCTCCTCTTGCCACCCACCCAGGAATAGAGAGGCCCCGTGTTCAGGGGTTGCAGCACCACACAGAGTGTGTGTATGCATCAGGAGTTACAGCCATGCAGAGGGAGAAGGCAATGGGTGGTCTCCTTTTTGCTCTGCTCTGTTACCACAGAGAAAGGTTCTGGATGGGGTGATGTGGTGTGTTGTGATGCTCCTGCTGGTGCTGGGGATATCATTGTCAAGGGACATCTCACATCCTTTTGACCCTAGCATCAGTGGGGTCAATTTATTCTACAGCATTCCTGCTTAAACTCTCTCATGATAAATCTGCTCACACCTTTGTGGTGCCTGAGATTTCTCAACTTGTCAAATACATCTGAGGCCTGACTGTGTTTGTGCCTATACAGCTGCACCATGGGGACTCTGGGCCTGAGGTTGGCCTTCTACCTTTCTCTCTCCCTCTCTCTCCCTCCCTCTCTCTCCCAGAGCACATTAAAAAATGGGATTATTAAGTCCTCATTGATTAGTCATGGGCAGGTAGGAGAATCAGGTGTTTTAATGATATTTCTAAGAATGACCAGGGCAGAAGGGAAGCACCAAGGAGGGCTTTGTGCCCACACAGAGACCAGACTCTTGTGGTGGCTTCCATGACAGTGCAAGTAGGGAGACAGTCTCATGTCATCAGCTGTGGGGCAAAAACTGGCATGGGCTTTTGAGGCTGCAGAACCACCTGTAGATGATGAAGGGGTGTTGGCCCAGAGCAGAGGTGTGGAGGCTCCATTTGATCAGAGGGCACCCACAGGAGGAGAACCTAGTGAAATCCTTCAGCACTGCAGGGCATGTGACCTCATGGATGGTCTTGCAACCCATGCAGAGGAGAACTGATGGGAAACCACCTTAGGAGGCCAGACACACGCTGGTCCAAAACCAGAAGATGACCCACAGTGAAGCAAGTCCAGTCCAGTAGCCATGATGAACTAGGTGCTGGAACTCTGCAGAAAAGCCCTGGCAAGCTGGAAACTGAAAGGTAAGGCACAGTGAGAGAGCAAACTCTTGACAGGGGGCCACCTGCCTGGGATGCAGGGACAGCTAATAGAGTAGCAGCTCACTGTGATTTCCTCCTCAGCACAACAGAGGCCAATGTCACAAGAGCATCTCAACTAACCTAGAATATACCACTGGAACTCTAAATGCTGGAAGGATGTGGGGAAAAGAGCATACTCTTACATTGCTGGTGGGGCTGCAAATTGGTTCCTGCCAATTTGGAAAATAGTGTGGAGATTACTAGGAAAACTTGGAATGGAACCACCATTCGACCCAGCTATCACACTCCTCGGTCTATACTCAAAGGACTTAAAAACAGCATACTACAGGGACACAGGCACATCAATGTTCATAGCAGCACAATTTACAATAGCTAAATTGTGGGTCCAAGCCTGATGCCCATCAAAAGATGAATATATAGGGAAACTTTGGTATATATACACAATGGAACACTACTCAGTACTAAATGAGAATAAAATCATGGCATTTGCAGGTAAATGGATGGAGTTGGAGAAAATAATCCTAAGTGAAGTCAGCCAATCCCAGTAAACCAAAGGTCGATTAATTATTTTGCTATAATGATACTGAATTATAGTGGCAAGGGAGGGGGGATAAAGGAATGAAGGGATATTAAGTAGAAAAATGGGGGGAGGGGAGGGAAAGATGCAAGGGGATAGAAAAATAGCATAAGGAGTTTGACATCAATATAAAAAGTGCATGTATAAAAACTCAAATGGTAGGAAAATACTTTGTGAAAACAAATGACTTGGAAAACTGTGCTCTTTATATGTATTATGAAAGAAATTGCACTCTAAAACCATGTATAACAAATGTGATTAATTAATTAATTAAAAAAAAATATACCACTGGGTGAAATCCAGCACTTTCCAAGATAAATGCAACCAGCAAGTTACTCAGGGGAACATCACAGTGAAGCTGGGCATGAGGCCAGCCAGCTGTGCCCATCTAGGCTGTGTGCTGGGGTTGCCCAGAGCCCTCATTACTCTCTCACACAGTGGCCCTGAGTACAGACGTGGATCAGTGGGTTTAGTGTCAGTGCTCCTGGTCTTCAGTCCCCTTCAACATGTCTGTCTTTTTACTTTTCAAAGGAGAGCATTCACCCCTGCCAAAGAACATGAAAGCATATGACCACACTTTGACTTTAAGGCACATGGTAGAGATTGCCATGAATCTTGTGGAATCTTTGCACTGGACTTCTGAACTGTGCTGGAGTATTTATGCCTTAGTGACTCAAGGATGAGGACTGAGTGCATTCTGCTTTATGATATGGATGTGAAACTTCGTGTTCAGGGATATAATGGTTAGGTGTGCATAACTGTCCTCCCAGAATTCCATGTGCTCAGTTTGTTCTGCAGCCCCTTGGGCTGGGGGGAAGTAGTGGATACCTTAGGACATGGGACTCACGGAATTTATGCCTATTACTCTGAACATGCCCTGCAAGGGAATAGTCAGACCTCAGTCTCTGCCTCCTTCCCTTTTGATACCTAGCAATGAGGTGAGTGGTTTTCCCCACAGTGGGCTCTCTGCATTGCCCCCTGGCACACCCAGGTGCTGGGGTCCAGCCCTAGCAGGGTCGGGGGTCTTCCTGGTCAAGGGGTTCTGATGGCGAGACAGCATCAGCGATGGATGGACAGCAACCACACAGACTCACAGGCTAGTGTAGAATGCTGACAAGTTTATTGAGTTCACACACAGTTTTTATACATTTTTTAAAGTATAACATGCCAAGAATGTAGTTAACATAAAACCCATAAATTTTTTAGTGCAGAACAGGCCTATTAAAAAATAATTATATGAGATAACAATACCCTCATCACAACTCCTGCTATTGTTCTAAATCTATGAATATAATCAGAAAAGTTGATCTTAAGTTATTCAGAAAAGTTGATCTTAAGTTCCTATTTCTACCTAAATGTACTTAGCATAATTTATCACCTTGTGTTTAATAATAGTAAACGTGTTAGACTTTTGACTCTATTCTTGTCTAAATTAGTCTAAGTTAAACTTTAAGTTCGGGTTAGCAAGAGGGCAATGGATTCGGTGGTTACCATGGCAAAATTCTTTGTAGATAATTGCTATATTGTTTAGTAAAGCTAATCTTACTAAAGCGGGATCACAGGCACCAAAGGAACTTTTTTTTTCCCATGGGGTCTCTATGGTAGGAAGTGCTTTGATTTTATTTTGTTTCTGATTACTATCAGTGAGACTATGTGTTTTTTGCATACTCATGACTGGAGAAACAGATGGCTCTGTGACTGTTCCCACATATAGCAATACATGTTTATAACAATCACCCCAGGAAAAAGACACATCACACAGTGGCAGAAGATTATTTACTGTTTGTGGTAAGGAAGGGGTCATGGTTTCTAATGTTTTATTAATATTTTCAGAAAATACCATAGCATTCCTTCTACCCTCAGTGATCAACACCAGAAAATAATATGAATAATATATTATTAGGAGAATAGTGCAAAAAGAGACATCAGAGCCCAGAGGCATACATCTGGCATTTCCCGAGATGATGAGTCCTTGCAAACATCATTCTCCCAGTGGATCCATGTCAAACACTGGTTGGGTTGCCAGGTGCCCCCGCACCCAGGAAAGGTGTAAATGCAGTGGACACATCTGGTCATGGACTGAAACTTTTTGAAGTCATGAGACAAAATAACTTTTTTCTCTAGGTGTTGATGTTCTCAAGTGTTTCTTTAGGTATGAAAAGTGAGGGGTGTCATGTTTCAGAAAGTGATCCCAGCATCCACAAGGGTTCAGGAAGTAACTGAGGCTCCAGAGCAAGTCCTGAGGCTTTAATGAGGCAAAAGAGACAGAAAATAATTCTGTATTTATTCAGATTCAAAACCATTTTGTTCACTAAACACAAATATTGTACAATGTGGCAATATTAGGTATTTTAGACCACAAGGAACACATATGAAAATTATTATATTTGTGTTTTCTCTGAAATGAAATTGATCATAAATGGCAGTGAACATGCTACAATGAAACATGCCAGAATGAAAGTGCCCTTTGACACGGAGTGTCACTTGTGCTGCAGTGTGGACGTAGCTGGTGCAGACTGGAGAATAGTTGCATGTCCTCAAAGAACTAAACTTTCTCCTACATATTGGGGTGCAGAACCCCATGTGGCACCCGAGGTCCCCAGGGGCAGAGTCTGCTCAGTGCACTTGCAATGGGTAGCCCCAACATGCCTACCTGCCCTGCTGGGCAGCAGCCCCTGGGTCGCTCTGCTCCCCTGGGGCTCCTGAAGGCCTGGCACCTCCAGTCCGTCCACCCAGCTGTAAAAAGCCATCAGTCGCTAGGTGTGGGTACCCTATGGAAGTCCGCCTAGTGTTTGGAGAATGTGCGGCTGGGGTCTGCCTGACTTCAGTACCACTGCAGGCTTCACCCAGCTCACAAAATAGACTTGAGAGGCCTTGTTCCTCACTCATTGGACATGGGCAAGTGCTTTTGGGTTTTCCTCAATCTTTTAAAACCACTTTATTGAGAAGTCACTGTTACAAAGAATGCACGCGTCTTGAGAGAACGCCATTCTATGGCTGGGATGCAGCACATGCTGCTCACCTGCAGGGAAGTGCTAGCAAGATGGCACCCGCAGGTGGCTTGTACTGGCTCCAGCATCACAGGAGGTACCCACGTGACCCGAGACAGCTGCCATGTCTGTGGGTCTGTGACCCTTGGGGACCACTGCTGTGTGCTCAGCAGCCGTGACTAAAGCAGGCTCCATGGCCTGTGGCTGCACAGCGTGAGCAGGAGGAGCAACCACCCTCCCACGCTGGCCTCCCAACCCTGCTGAAGACTGCAGTCTGCCCTCTCAACCTCGATGCCGGCTCACAATGCAATGTTCACTCTCTGTGTGCACAGCTGCCTGGCTGTCTCACTGTGGGGTGTGACTTTAATATCTAGAAATTCCATCAATGTGGTGTGGGGGTGGATGTTCAAAGTTCAGTCTCTGGAATCCCATGCCTCGCTTGGCTGGTCACAGTTCACCTCAGATCAGACATGGGGTCCTGGACAATGTCCCCCAGGCTTAGTTCTCATGCTCTCTACCTGCCAGAGAGGATCATGGCAGGAACTCTGTCCTGGCATTGCTGAAATAGAGTGACCTCATCTGTGTGTCCCTCCTGGAAAGAGGACCCCATGTCCTGACTGGGCACTCCAGGAGGCCAGGTAAAGCTTAGGAGAGCAAGTACGGTAAAGAGAAGGGGGCTTCCCATAGACAGAAGGAGGCTGGAACCCCCTTACACACACACACACACACACACACACACACACAGGGGAATGCATGGGGGATCTCGCTTGGAAAAGTGGCACAGAGCAGGAGTGCAGGTGGAGGAGCCCCTCTAGCCTGGGTGTCCTGGGAGGTCAGTGCTGTGCTGCTCTGAGTGGCAGAGCTGACCCTTCTGTGCTCAGCAGGGTGACTGCCATTGTGTGGATGTGGAGTCCCTCTGAGGCTCAAGTGCTGGAGGCGTGGTATACAGGGCAGTAGTGTCTGCAAGTGGGCTCTGAGGAGTGACTGGTCCATGAGGGCTCGAAGTTACTGGGCCAGTACCTCAGTAGCTGAGTGGACACAGGGAGATGGAGGAAACCACAGCACTGGGCACAGGTGGACAAAGCAAGTCAACTGGGGACGTCCTGGATGGAAATTTCTTGCCTCTGTCCTCTCTCTCTCTGCTTCCTGGCTGTCATGAATTGAGCAGCCACAGCCTTCCACCACCACATTCTGATTTAAGATGGGCCAGAGCAATGGAACAGCCAAACATGGTCTGGAACCATTGATAGCTCTGGTTGCTGGTGACAAGTCCTGCTCCCCCACAAGTTGAAGTTTGAACACTGGAGAAGCACGCTGAGGCAAGCATGTAGAGCAGGGTTTATTTAGAAAGGGATGATGTAGACTTCTCCCAGATGAAGAAGTTGGTCATAGCTGGTATCTTCGTATCCCCAGGAGTGATGCTTTCTGCCCCTTTTATGTGTCCTAGGCTTTCCTTGTTCTCCTGCTCTCTTCCCCTTATAGCTCCCCTTCCTGCATATGTGACCAGGCCCAGGAATGCTGGGTGGGAAGGCCAAAAGTGGGTAAACAGGTGGTCTGAAGGGGAAGGGCATGATGGAGAAGCCCAGGACACATTAATTAACACTCTTATAGCTCCCTGCAGGGAGGGGCGATGCCTGCAACAGGTTACCTTGGCTACAGGTTGGAACAGGGCCAGGTTCTTGATAGGGTGAAGGAAGGGCTCTGAAGGATTTAACATTCCAATCCCTCAGGGGACAATCTCCAGCTTCCAGGACTCACTCAAACTTGGTCTCCTCGATCTGACCTGACTTGATTTTCCTATCTATACTGACTGCCTGTCAGATTCTGGCTTCACAGGAGCCAGATGAATCTTTCCTCCTTCAGTTTGTCCTCAGGCATTTGTCACAGACATGGAAAATGTAATCCCTGTCCTGGATGTTGGGCCTCACTTCTGCAGACGGAGGAAGGAGCTGCACCCACAGTGGAGAAGGTAGTGAGAGGGGCTTTCGGGATCTCCCTGGCTTGACCCCTACAGTTTGTGAGGAGACATAAGACACCTCCTTGTTGAACTTTTCTTCCAGGACCTGCCATGATGGCTGACTCAAACCTGTGATCTTTCTAGAGGCCGGGGAAATGGGGAAACATCACTTGGAAAGACATCTAGTGAGGACCTGGGTGTCACAAGAACATGACGAGGAAGAGGTGAGTCTCCCTCCTGCAGATTCATCCTCTGCACAGTCTGTAAGTTGTGCCTGACCATCCAGATATGCTTCTCTGCCTTCTGTCATCAGGTGGGGCTTCTTCCTCCTCTACTTGGGGCAATTGTCATTTCTCTCATTGTGTATTCAGTAACATTGCTCCTTGGCTCAGGGGAATGGCTTTTCTCACCCTATGCCCACATGTTACTCTAGCTTATTGGGAACCTGGAAGGAAGTGGATTTGAAGTGTACATCTAGTGTGATGTTTAGAGATGAGGTGTCTCCAAACGCTCATGTGTGAGACAATGCAGAAACTCTAAATGTGAAGTGATAGGTTACAGAGTCTTAGCCTCATCAGAGCATGGTTCCACCTGAAAGGGTTCATGGATGGTATCTCTGGGCAGGTGGGGCATGGCTAGATGAGATGGGTCACTGGAGAGGTGCCTTTGGGTTATGAATTTTGTCGCTGGTAATCCACATGATCTTTGCTTACATTTGCCACATCCTGAGCCACTTTTTGGCACCATGATGTTCTGCCTCACCTCAGACACAGCAGTTTGGTAGTTACCTACCGACTGAGACCTGTGAAACTGTGGGCCACAACTAAACTTTCCTCCTCTACAATTACACCTCTCAGGTCTTTTAGTCAAAATACAAAAAACAAAAAACAAAAAACAAAAAAAAAAAAAACAAAAAAAAAAAAAAAAAGAAAAAGAAAAAAACCAAAAACAAAAAAAACCTGACTGAACTATTTATTAAATCCAATGTCCAAAAATGTCCACACGTGCATAGTTCTCCATGATCTTTGTGATATTCTGTTGAAAAATGAGTATTTGAATGTTGTAATATGGCAACTGGAAATGGGATTCTCCCTTCCTTGGGCTTTTATGTTTCTTTGAGTATTGAAGGCTGTAGGAATTCCTTTTTTCATGATAATTCCTGCAACATTTTTGAGAACTTTGTTACCTGTCAAATATGGTCACTGAGGACTTTTTTCCTTTATCCTGATTCCAACTGTATTTTTAAAGAGTTTCCATGAATTGCTTCTGTTGAGAACAACCAACAGGGCTGGGGCTATAGCTCAGTTAGTAGAGCGCCTGCCATGCATGTGCAAGTCCCTTTTTCAATCTCCAGTGACACAAAGATAAAAAATAAAATACAAATCTAACTTTTCAAAAGAAAAGATAAAAGTAAGAAAGGAACAATAAATAACAAGAAAACACATACTAGCAAAAAGAACACAAATCTAAAAATCAGAAGAAAAAACAGAAGACCACACAGTCTGCCCCTGCAGAGTGTCTCTGGTGGAGCCCTAGTTCAGCACTTTACAGGTCGATGCTGAGCCCAGAACCAGCCCCATGGATGGCGTCGCCTGAGGAGGCCACTTCTCAGTTTGTCTTTTTCTGAGTGTCTCCTTGATGCCTGCACTAACTATGATAGGTGATGTGAATGTCCTAATTTCCCCTCGAGCCTTCCCCCTGGACTCCACTCAAGGCCTTGGGTGGTTTATGGTGTGTCTAGACCATTCTGTTTTGCAACCAGCAGGCTGAAATTTGCTGGCTCAACCTCCCACATTTTTAAATGAGACATGCCTGTGTTCCACCCTGAGTGACATCAGGTAAAAATAGAAGAGTGTCTTGTTTCAGAACTTCAAGTGGCTCCAGACAGCTAGGGACAGGTGGGTCACATACATTGTGAACAAGTCTGCTCTGCTCCCCCAGAGACAGGCACCAAGTTTCTGTTCCGAGAAATGGATTGCTGCCTCTTCAGACTGCTGCATATCAGAGCAGGTCTTGGGCAGTGGCATTGTGACCATCAGAGCATCATCCTTCTACAACCAGCAGAGTTCCAGAAAACTTGCTTGTGAGAGTTTCTAATTGTTTTGTGAATTTTCAGTGAGATGCAAGAACTTGGGGTTACTTACTGTGTTATTGTGGTGATCCAACATATCCCACACCTCCTGAAGGAGATGAGAAGGAAAAGAGAAACACGAAGATAAGCTCAGTGCATGGTTGGTTTGGCTCCATTGCTCTGGGCCTGAAGTGAGGTGGGGTATCATGGTGGAAGTATGTAGGAAGAAATCTGTTCACCTATTGAAGGAGCCCTAATTAGGAAGGGCTGTTGTAGCTAGCTGGAAGCCATAAGTTCCACCTGATATGTATGTGACGCACCTGTAGGCACCCGCAAACCTGAAGGTATATAACCGGGTGAAAGCAGTCCGAGTTAGGAGAACGAATTCATTCGGTCAGTCGGGCAGCCACTCGGTCGGTCAGAAGAATCAGAGCGGCCAGAACGTAGGCAGAGCGGTTACAGAAGAGAAACCAGATAGAAGAAGTAATGACTGGCCAGAGTTAGGCCGAGGCTCCAGAGGACTGGTCAGAGTAAGGCCGAGGCTCCCGAGGAAGACAGAAGACAGAAGAAGGAAGAAAGAAGAGAGAAGAAAGAAGCTCTAATCTTTCTCTAAGCTAAGCTCTATCTTTCTAAGCTCTATCTTTCTTTCTAAGACTCTAAGCTAAGACAAGAAGAAGCTCTATCTTTCTTTATCTTTCTTTCTAAGACTCTAAGCTAAGAAGACAAGAAGAAATCTTTCTCTAAGCTAAGAAAATCTTTCTTTCCCTCTCTAAGCTCTCTCTAAGAAAGTAGAAGTAAAAGTAGTAAAAGCTTAACTCTGCCTCCGAGATTTTTTCCCGGGTTACGGTACCAGGCAGCTTACAACCTATGGCTTCCAGGAAGCAGAGAGAGGGGGGGGGGGTAGAGAGAAAGGGAGAGGGGGAGAGAAAGTGCAGGGGCGAGAAGAAACAAGTGAACTAGGACCCAGGGACACAGTAAAATCCCCAAGCCACAAGCTTCAGGACATGTTGCACCCAGCTCCTCTCCAGCCTAGTTCAGTAATCCATTCAAATTAGATGTCAAAGGAGGGACAGGTAAGATAAGAAAATCAGCACAGCAGGAAAGTCCTTACCGCCCATTTAGAATGTAAAAGCACGACATTAGCAAAAAATTTGGATGGTGCTGGAGAGCATATGTTTAGTGGCATTAGCTCAGAAAGTCCAGGGTCATGTGCTTCCTCTTCTAGGTGGCAGTAGAGGATAAAAGGAAGCAAAAGTTGAGGAGAACCTCTGGAAATCAAAGGGAGAACAGTAGAGGGAAGGTCCCAGGGAGTGAGGGGGGGATGTGGTGGGGAGGGATTCTGGCCAGGCTGTGTGCTGTGTGCACATGTGCCACAATCCCATCAGTCTTTATAATGACAGTGCACCAGTAAGACATGGGGAAATAAGTCACCTTGTACACACGTGGATCATTACCCCTCGAAGGCCTTGCCTGAGTTTGTGCATACACAGCACCCATCTGCTCGCTCCTGCAGAGCTACTGGCACCTATGAGGGTGCACAGAGGGAGGTGCCCAGGAGGAGTTCCCTGCACACCAGAGACCCAGGCTGGCAGCTGCACTTATCAAAAACAAATATCTGCATGTCAGAAAGAAGGCCATTGGAGAATGAGAAAGAAGGCCACTCACCAAGGGCAGAACAAGTTCACCTGTGCACACACCTCGCCATGGGCGTTCAGGAACACTTTCACCTGCAAAGACGCCTCACCTTGCGGGGGGCCGGGGAACACTTCACCTACACATGTGCCTTGCCTTAGGGAGACAGAAACATGTTCACCTGAGCACACACCTAGCACTGGAGAACCAGTGGCACACACCAGGAGTTCCTAAGCAGAGGTAGACTATGAGAGAATAAGTTCACTCGCCTCACCCCTCAAACAGAAATCAAAAAGAAATACCAGGTGTCACCTGCAGTTCAGAGAAGCAGGTGCCAGAAGTGGTTGCAGAGGGTTCCACACAGCATCTGCAGAGTACACATCTTTCTCATCAGCACATGGAGCCTCCCCACCATAGACTACTTGTCATGTCATAAAACAAGCCTCAAGAAACATCAAAATGGGAATCATACCTAATCACTTCTCTCAACACAATAGCATAACTAGAAATATACAAGAGGGATTTTGGATACCATGCAAATATATGAAAATTAAACAGTGTACATTTGAACATCCAAAGCATAAATAAGGAAATGGAAAAAAATTTAAAAGTGCTTGAAATAGAAAAAGTGGAAGTTCAGGAGGAGGAGACAAGAACAGCAGGGGGAAAGTTCAGAGTGGTAGGAGCCCCCTCAGGACACAGACTTGGCACAGACGGCCTGCCACAACTTACCAGCTAGAAAGGAAGAAGGAACCAAGCTCAAAGGTATCAGGAGGGAAAAAATGGCAAAGCTAAAGTAGACTTAATTGAAACAGATAATAAAACCACCAGTACAAAATATCAATGAAAAAAGCTTTGTCGTTTTAAAGATAAATAAAATGGACAGATCTTTGGTAAGACTAAACAAGAAAAAAAGACAGAAGACACAAATAAATAAAACCAGAGACAAAAAGGGAGACATAAAAGGAGACATTATAACCAATACACGGAAATACAGTCATGAGGGATTATTACAAGGTATTTGTCAATGCTCTGGAAAATCTTTCAACGGACACAGAATCCCCCTGAAAATTTAACAAAAAAAATGCTTGAATAATGGACAAGATCCCATGTGAGCAAGGAGATCTGGTCACTTGCAAAAGTATCTGCTGGCCCAAGTGCAAGGGCCATTGGCCTGACTGCCATGTTCTGCCAGATGCTGCACAAGGTTGCATGCCCACCCTCGTCAAACACCTCCAGGAATTAGAAAGATATGAGCAATTCCAAACTCCTCTATGAAGCTAGAATTACTCAGGAACCAATGCTCAACATACATTACAAGAAAGAAAAGCTTCAGTTAGATTTTTTTCCAAATTTAGCAGCAGAAATACTCAACACAGTCCCAGGTGTCACAATGGCATCACCAGCATGACAGTAGTGTCTGTGGTGAGTCACTGTTCCCAGCTCTATCTTTTCCATGTGATCCCTTCCAGCATGCTAAATGCACCAGGAAGGGTCTACAAGATGCTGGCCTGTTCATCTTTACTCCCGGATCCACAGCTCTGGGAAATGCATACCTTAGTCAGGGGCCCTGTCATGGTATGTGGTATGCACATCACTAAAGAAGTGTCAACATCAGTGTAAGCGACTTCACATCTCTAGAGCTGTGTGCACACAACTAGAAAAGTGTGCACAACACTAGATAAGTGTGCACTTCACTAGGCAGTGTGCACATCACTGCAGGACTGTGCACATCGCATGGAGCTGAAGTCACTGTCCAGATGAGGAGCTGGAGCTTCCTCTATCACCTGGCCAGGTGAAGTGCCCCTGACCAGCCATAAGAACAGGGAGGGGGTGAAATGCTGCAAAGTACTTCAGATTGATGCCATGTGTCCCTTCTGGTAGTTGACCTGAGCTTGTGTGGAGAAACCCACAGAGAATGTTACATGCAAGCAGTGAGCTCACTGGCACCGCCATAAACAAAGTCCACATACAAAATCAGCATGATGGCAAGGTGATAATAGCAAAAAGTCTGAAAATCTGAGAAAATCCCACTTGTAATGAAAAGAAAACACTTAGGAGTAAGTGTTATGAAGGAGGTCTGATAGCTCCACAATGAGAATCATAAAATGTTGGTGGAAGAAGTTATAGAACACACAAACATGAGAAAAGGATCCTGTGATCAGGGATTGGGAAAATCATATTAAGTAAATGTCCAGTTTTCTGACCCCTGAATGCTGCTGCCCTGGACCCCCTTCCTCAGGGGCAGACTCGGTCAAGGACAGCATTGTGCTGGGTCCTAAGGAACATGAGCCAGGATTTCCTGGGCTGGCCCTTACCTGGCTCACATTATCATCTGAAGACATCAGCTGGGTGTGGAAGCTGCTGTCCATGGGCAGACCCTGGTCCACCTGCCCAGCTCTGAAAGCCCCTCTCCACCCACAGAGTGTCTGCTTCCCCTTTGCAGGGTCCTGTGTGGGCATGCAGTGCAAGGCCCTGAGTCTGCATCCAACAGCTGCCCTCCCCATGCTCATGGGCAGAAGCCTTCACCAAGCCTGTGGTCTGCACTCGCTTCCTGTGGAGAGAGGATTATTCCTGCAGTGTGAGATCTGGCTCTGGACAAACAATGTGCCCATGATGACCTCGGAAAACCATGGAAAGTTTTAAGTCTGCACTTAATGACAGGTGTCATGGGTTCTTGCTCCTGAATGAAGGTGGCCACTGAGGTGTGGTGTGACCAGCCTCACCCAGCAGCTCTTGTACCACATGCACACAGGCAAATGTGCTGGAAGCTGAAATGTGTGCAATTTGTGTGTAAATTTTACTTCCATAAAGCTGAGGAAAGAAATGGGTCCATCCTGAGTAAATTCTGTGATAAAAGTTGGTGAAGAGCCTAAGCAAGCACAAATGTCTGATGGTCACCAACCCTGTGACTACATCTAGTGTCACCTTGAACACTCCATGTGAAACACCTACAGACTGACTCAGCTGAGGTTGGACTCTCACTCCTCAGGAAGGGTCTATAACCTGGAATCCAACCCACCTCCCATGCAGGGCACAGGGGAGCATCCCAGGTGAGCCACTGGTCCTGCAGGAGCAGACGCTGCCTGGTCAAGATTCCCCAGGTGAGGCAAGGCCAGCCAGTGCACTCCTCAAGAACCAGAAGGGCAACCATGTTCTGGGAGATGAACTCAACCAGGCCTCAGGTTTGCACACTGCCTTCACACAGGAGCACATCTACTCAGTCCAAAGAAGCTTACCAACCTGCCCAAGGAACAGCCAGCGTGAAATGGTCCTGCATTCAAACCTGTGGGCAAAATTAGTGCCATGTCAAATTAGAAGCCAGCTGTGTCTTCTCTGTTTAGATGGTAAACTGATCAGAAAAATAGTTTGCAAACAGGAAGTGCAGGTTGCGTTTCATCTAGGCCTGACCTACGCTGCAGCTGGAGTTGGTAGCATTGTTCTTGCTGTAGTAGCTGTGTTTGCAACTGCTGGCAGTGGCCTCTGCTTCTTCCCACTCTTTAGAGGCTTTTGAACCACAGAACTAGTGAGCACAGTCCTCTGTTTATGGGCACACTCCTCTCGGGTTGCATACTCTCCTCTAGTAATATGCAGATGCCTTACTCCTTTGCACACTCCTCTAGTGATGCAAACACTCCTTTTATGAAGGGCACACTTCTAGTGATTTCAGACTCTTCTAGTGATATGCACGCTCTTCTAGTGATGTACACACTCAACGTTGTTGTTTGGATTGCAAATTGGTGCAATCCCTCTGGAAAGCAGTATGGAGATTCCTGAAAAAACTAGGAATGGAATCACCAGGTGAACCTTTTCCCTCACATCCTTGCCAACATTTATTGTTGCCTGTATGCTTGATGATTGCATTCTCACTGGAGTGAGATGAAATCTTAAAGTAGTTTTGATTTGCATTTCTCTAATTGTGACATATGTTGAACATTTTCTCATATAATTGTTGACAATTATATTTCTTCTTCTCTGAAATATCTGTGTAGTTCCTTAGCCCTTTTATTCATTGGATTGTTTGTTTTCTTGGTGTTAACTTTTCTGAGTTCTTTACATATCCTAGAAATTAATGCTCTATCTGAGGTGCATGTGGTAAAATTTTTCCTAATCTGTAGGCTTTCTCTTCACATTATTGAATGCTTCTTTTCCTTAAATGAACCTTTTTAGTTTACATGGATCTCACTTATTGATACTTGATTTTACTTCTTTTGCTTTGGAGGCCTTGTTAAGTAAGCCAGATTCTAGGTCAACATGGTGAAGAATTGGGCCTATTTTTCTTCTAGTAGGTGCAGGGTCTCTGCACCTAAGTCTTTCATCCACTTTCAGTTTCATGGAGGATGAGAGATAGGGGTTTAATTTCATTTTGTTACAAATGGCTTTCCATTTATTTCAGCACAATTTGTTGAAGAGGTTATGTTTTTCTCCAAGAATATTCTTAGTCTTCGTTGTCTAGGATGAGATGACTGCATTTTTGTGGGTTTGTCTCTGTGCCTTCTATTTTGAACCAGTGGTCTATGTGTCTGTTTTGGTGCCAATACCATGCTGTTTTTTGTCACTATATCTTAAGTTAAAGAAGTTGTAGTATAATTCAAGGTTTGCTCTTGTGATGCCTCTTGCTTCACTTTTCTTGCAAAGATTGCTTTGGGTATTCTGAGTCTCTTATGATTCCAAATGGATTTCATAATCATTTTTTTTATTTCTATGAAGAATGCCATTGGGATTATAATAGGAACTGCATTACATCTGTATAGTGCTTTTGGTAGTATGGCCATTTTGACAATATTAATTCTGCCTATTCAGGATTAAGTGAGATCTTTTCATCTTTTAAGGTTTTCTTCAGATTCTTTCCTTAGTGTTTTTTTAGATTTCATTGTAGAATTCTTTCTCCTCTATTGTTTGATTGATTCCTAAGCATTTCTTATTTATTTATTTATTTATTTATTTATTTATTTATTTATTTATTTATTTTGTTTTGAGGCTATTGTGAATGAGATAGTCTTCCTAAATCTTTCTCTTGCTGATTCAACTTTGTTGTATAGAAACACAATCAATATGTAGATGTTAATTTTGTATCCTGCTACCTTTTTGAATTCATGTATGTGTTCTATAAGTTTTCTATTTTTTTGGGGGGGTCTTTTATATATGGAATCATGTTGTCAGCAAACAGAGATAGTTTGAGCTCTATATCCTATTCACATCTCTTTAATTTCTTCCTTTTGCTTAATTGCTATGGATAGAATTTCAAGAAGTATATGGAAAAGAAATGGTGAAAGCATGAATCCTGGTCTTTTTCCAGTTTTTAGAGTAATGCTTTCAGGTTTTCTCTATGATGTTTGCCTTGAGTTTTTATATAGAGTTTTTACAATATTGAGGTATGTTTCTTCTATCTCTAGTTTCTCCTGATTCTCAACACTGGTATCACTATGATCTTTCCTCTTAGAACTGCCTTTATAATTTCCCAGAGATTGTGATATGTTATATCAATATTCTCCTTTACCTCTAAGTATTTTTTTTAATCTTAGCCCTGATGTCTCCATTCATCATTTAATAGCATATTATTTAGTCTCTATGGCTTAAATAAGTTTCCATTTTTTATCTTATCATTAATTTCTAACATATTCCATAACAATCTGAAGAATACAAAGTATTCTCTGTTGTTTGTATTTGGTAAGAGTTGCATTGTGGCCTGAGACATGGTCTACTTTAGAGAGGGATCCATGTGCTGCTGAGAAGAAAATGTACTTGGTCTTTGATAAATTAAATATTCTACATATTTGTTAAATCTTGATTCTATTTTTTAGTTCTAAAGAGTTTTTATTATTTTTTGTTTATAAGATCCATCTAGTGCTGAGGAGCATGTTAAAGCTACCCAGCATTCATCCAATAAAGTCTTTTTTTCCCCTTGTATCAAAGATGCACTCAGTGGGGTGGCCATTTAGTTGAGATATAAAGATAGCAATATTTTGTTGCCCATGACAATATATTCTTTGTTAATAACCCTTCTGGTTTTCAGACTTGGTGGCCACCTTGCATAATTCTCACTCTATTTTGGGAAAAACAACAAAATTTACTTCTTCTTAAAAATATATGTATTCTTCATGCATCATGCCTGTCCCCAGGGAAGGTCCTTTATGGTTCCTGGGAGTGACTGTGGTTGCAGCTTCCTGCTATTGAGGGTGCAAAGCTCCTACTTCAGCACTCTACTAGTGCTGAAACACTTCATTGCTTTCTAATGCTGTCCAGGGAATCCCCATCAGGCCACCACCTTATATGTTCTGTAGTTTAATGAGTCCATCTCCCTTGCACTACTGCACAAACCCTTCTGATTCCTGTCACTCTGTCCCTCAATATGACTATTTCCTGGCCACATTGGTGGAAATTCAGTTCATCTCCTCATCCTCTTGATCACAGAGAAAGGACACTGTTTACTTTCTATTCAGTGCAAATGGCCAGATAGAGTCTATGGATGGCAAGAGTCTTTTTGTGCTTCTCTGGGCACTGTGTAACTACAACAGGGGCATGGGGAAGAGTGGAAGTCAAATAGGCACATAAAGCTCAGGTTTCCCGGGGAACCAGGCATAGGGAAAATTAAGCTCTTGTGCAAAAATTGGAAAATTTAAAGTAGTGTTGCCCTGGAGACAGGTTCCACATACCAGAAAAAGCAGAGAATTTAGGTTGCGGTCCTATCCACATTCCTCTCATTGCCCACTTTCACAATCCCAGCATGCATCGTGGCTCAGCAAACCGCAGTCCTTGTGCCCTGGGTGAGCTTGCCCAGTCGTAAAGGGTCTTTGCAAGGCAGTTTTACAAGACCCAAACCCCTTTCCCATGGAATTTGGGAGCACAATGCTTGTGTCATGTTCACGGCCTTTAAATACAAAGCACCAAGAGCAAAACCAGTTCTGGTTTACTTCAACAAACTCACTAGTTTTTCCATGATGTTATACAAATTAAATTTGTATTGAAACTATTTTGGTAGAAGTAAAATTAAAGGAAAATTGAGAATATGGGAGAAACCTCTCACTGAGACAGAAGGTCTGCTTCATGTTTGCCTCTGAATCTCCCAGGATGAAACAAGTGAATGCTGTAATACATCTCTCCCAAAGCCCACGTAGCTAAAACAAGTCCTGGTTCAGTCAGGAGATTGTTTTCTTCCTGACAGAGTGAGGGCAGAGACAAGGAAGTATATTCTACTGTGCAGGAAAAAGGGAAATATGTGGCAGGGAGGACCAGGAGCTCTGGTGCAAAGGTCAGCTGGGGAGGATGTTCATGGAGCAGTCTGCAGCTTCCAGTGTTTGGCATTATGTGCAGCCACAAGAACAACGCTGACCAAGATCTGCACACTGTCCCCCAGAGCTCACAGCACACAGGGGTGTCCTTCAGGTCATCCTGAAGGCCAGGTGAGGGCAGTGACTCCAAAGAAGTCTGAGCACGGAAAGATCTGCTCTATACCAGGTCAAATTTTTCCTGTTCACTTGCACTTTCCAAAACTGTCTTTGCAGAGGACACCAAGAGGCTCTGGGCAGGGGTGAATATGAAATCCCCTTAGGCTTTCCCAGGGGCCTGTAGCAGCTACAGGATCAACCACACCTGAGCTCAACCATGTGCCTGAGCCCTGTGACCCCAGAGACAAGAGCCTTTATTCTCTGGTTGAGGACATGGAAGGGAGATGTGAAAATAAATATGAGGTGGCTTAGAAAGACAATTTGTTCAGTTCTGAGTCTGATATGCACAGGTCTGCAGGGGGAGGAGAACATGACTTGAAACCTGTTGCATTTAAGGGTTACAGAGCTTGTATATGCTCCTCTTGGCTTCCTCCCCACTCCCGTGACAGTTATGATGAGAATCCAGGAGTCTGTCCCTTGTCTGATGGGAAAAGACTACCCAGGACCCCTCAACTTCACAGATCTGATTGCAGTGACTAGAGCAGAGGCATTTGCCTCATGTTTAAAGCTTCCCTCTGCTCCTGTGAGGTTGGGTTCCTGTTATGTCAGAACTGTGCTATTTATATGAAAGTGGCAGGAGAACTATCCCACACCTATTGTGGCTCCCTGGGTACTCTTCTCTGGAGTGGTGACTGCGAACCCTGAACACCAGCACAGTCTCCCTGTGCACCTGTCCCTGGATCTGACCTTGCACTCAGTTTTTCCTGAGCTCCTTGCAGGTTCTGAGCTCCCTGCTGGCCGTGACCTCCTCGTCCTGGTCCTGTGATCCCCCTGCTGGTGCTGAGACCCTGGCTGGTCCTGAGCTCCCCTGCTGGTCTTGAGCACCTGCTCTTCCTAAGCTCTCTAATGGTCTTTATGCCCTTTAGGTTCCTGAGCCTCCCGCTGGTCCTGAGCTCTCTGTGGTGGTCCTGAGCTCCCCCTGCTGGTCCTGAGCTCCCTATCTTATTCCTGAGCTTCCCCTGCTGGTTCTGATCTCCCTCTCTTAGTCCTGAGCTCCCCCAGATGTTCCTGAGCTCCCCCTGTTGGTTCTGAGCTTCCCCTGCTTGTCCTGAGCCTCCTGCTGGTCCTGAACTCCCCCTGTTGGCCTTGAGCTTTCTCTCTTACTCCTGAGCTCCGCCTGCTGGTCCTGAGCTTCCCCTGCATGTCTTGAGCTATCTCTGCTGGCCTTGAGCACCTGCTGTTTCTGAGTTCACTGCTGGTCTTGACGACCTTAAGGTTTCTGAGCCTACTGCTGGTCTTGAGCATTCTGTGCTGTTCCTGAGCTTCACCTGTTGGTCTTGAGTACCCTTTGTGTGTCTTGAGCAACCTACAGATCCTGAGCCTCCTGCTGGTCTTGTTGCCCCTACTGATACTTAGCTTCCTCTGTAGGTCCTGAGCTCCCTCTGGAGGCTTTGATCAACCTGCTGGAAAAGAGTAATTGCTGCACCTAATCTCTCTATGGAAATGATCTCCCTGCTTGGACATTTGTGTTCTGACAACACACATCTTCTATGTGTTCCCCAGTGAGACATGAACAAGACCTCAGCTCTCAGGCAGTGAAGCTTATGAAAATTCACTTTGGGTGTATCTGTTGTGACTCTGACTCTTGATTCAAGCATTGAGTTATAGTAAATGATGCTACCACCAGTTATCCAACCCACCCACTGAAGGTTTTGGCCCCTTGAATATGGCCAGGATCACTACAGATGGAGGAAGACCCTTCTCAACATGGACAAGTGATGGGAGTCCTTGTTGGCCGTGGCTTGGGGGACTTGTTACCCTCTGTCCTTCTGATGTATTCATAGGGATGGGGCTATGTGTGCACTATGTCTGGACCTCCACTTGAGTGTGGAAGCAGGTAGGTCCTATTCACTTCCCTGGCAGATGTAGAAATAGCAATAGCAAATTGCTTCAGAAGGATTGATTAGGAGGGAGTCTATGGCCACAGAGCCAAGGGAGAATTTGACTCTGACTCTAATTGTCCCTGTCGTCTGGAGTTTCCTAGACTGTGTCGTGGTTGCCCTGATGACAGCTTTCACAGCAAACAGTGGCTTGGGCACAGGGTTAGCTGCTCCCTGGGCTCAGTAGGCTCAGTGACAGAGGGACTTCTGGGGCACTCAATCAGCAGCCAAAGGACAGAGGTCCTCACACTTGCTATCCTGGGAAGACAAGGCCCTGGATGTCCCTCATGTCTCCCCCTTCCCCTCCCAGGACTGTGGTGCACACTTCAGGTGTAGGGCCACCTGGAGTCTCAGGCAGGTACTGGGCAGCCAGGCTTCTGTTCTCAGGTGCCAGGTCTGGGGTGGGCACAGCTTGTGAGGACAGGGCTTACTGAGTGGGCTGCTCAGAAGTTTTCCTGCTACTCACTAGTGCTCAGATATTGTGGTGACCCAGCCTGTCTGCCTGTCCCCTGCAGAAACCTAGCCTTATTCTCAGCCCACTCCTTCCATTGACAAGAGTCAAAAGTGCCAGAGGACCAGTGCTGAGTCTCAAAAAGTCTTTGGGATCCAGGAAGACCATGACGATGAGGTTTATCAGGTTTCCAGTGTACCAACCCTGGACTAGCTTACTGATTGCTTTACTGAGAATCCCAAGGACACCCCTAATCAGGCAATGCCACTGAAGTCCCTTCCATGAGTTAATGAAAAGACTAACCAGGGTCCTGTGAGCTTCCTCAGCATCTGACCGTGGTGACCACAGAGCAGTCACTTCAGCCTCAATAAATATGCTCTGTGTTCATGTGTAAATGAACACAGAGGAAACAAGGAGGGAATGTTTTTAGTTTTCTTCATTCCGTATGATCATGGCCTTGGGTTTGGAATATATAATCTTTGCAACACGATTTCATCTCACTGCAGGCTAAAAGACAATTTCCAAAACCACAACTGATAATAAATTCTGGTGAGTATTTTGGATGAAACTACACTCATTAATTGTTGGTAGAACTGCAAATTAGCACATCTGTAACAGTGTCCACCTTATGCTTTGAATGTAGCCCTTGCTGCTGTGCTGCTGCAATTTATTTAAAATGGACATGTTTTCTGTCTCTTTCTCTCTCCCTGCCCCTCCATCATCTCCCCATCCCTAACCTCAGGAGACACAGTATTACCTTTCTTCCCCATCCTAGGAAGAGGTGTCTGTCCTTGAGCACACACCCACAATTCCAAGGAATTGATCCAGACTTTTTGGATGGCACGTGAAGATCGCGGAAATGACTGTCCACAACAACCAGTGAATTTCAACTCCAACAGAACATGTAGTCTTTGAGTGACCTCTGTAAAAGCCCCTGTTCCTGCTGATGGCCAGAATAACAGCTTTGGGACAGGGTCCCCTGTGTTTCTCCATTGCTAGCAAAGCAATAAACCTTTTTCCTTTTTATCAAATAACTGTCCTGATTATTGGATTGGCACCCAGTATAAGGACAGGGCTTCAGCAACACTTTGGAGAGAATGTCACCATGCCTTGTGCCCAAGATCACAGACATGGAGCTCAAGGATTTGTTTACCCAGCTGTATTTCAGTCTTGCCTTGTTCCAGCCTTTCCTCTGCGCCCCTATTTTACTGAAGGGAAATGTTTACTCTGTACCTTTATATATTAGATACATGGAAATTGCTTTTTTAGAGCTCACAATGCTAGTTTTCCTTGAGTGTCAGAGGAGAGATTGGACTTGAACTTTTGGGTAATGCTTGAGCTACTGAGACTATGGGGACTCTTGGAAATGGACTAATTGTATTTTGAATTGTAAGTGCTCATGAGTTGCTGGGGCCAAGGGTGGAATGTTATGCTTTGGATGTGTCACCCCAAAAGCTCATGTATGATTGCAAACAGGTTTAGAGTGGAAATGATTAGGTTAAGAGCACCTTAGCTCATCAGTGAATTAATCCCCTGTAAGGGATTAACTGGGGGTGGCTGAAGGTGGGCAAGTTGTGGCTAGTGGAGGTGTGCATTGGGGGTTGTCTTTGGGGTATATATTTGTAACTGGTGAGGGAGTCTCTCTGCTTCCTGATTTTCATGTGAGCTGCTTTCCTCCACCACACCCTTCCATCATGATGTTCAACCTCTCCTTGAGAACTGAGGAATGGAGCCCACTGACCATGGACTGAGACCTCTGAAACTCTGATCATTCGAGTCAACTTTTCCTCTCCTAAAACTTTCTGGTCAGATATTTTAGTCACAGCAGCAAAAAAGCTGACTAAGACACCACCATATGACTCAGGTATCCCACATTTTGTTACAGACAAAAGGATGTAAAATAAGCATGCTGCAGTGATACAACTACATAAATGTTTATATTAGAAATTACAGTAATCCCCAAATGGAACGAGCCTAGATGGCTGTCACCAGATGAATGGTGTATATACAGGTGGATCATTACTCAGCAGAAAGAGGAATCAAATGAAAGTATTTCTGGTAAAATTGTGGAATTGCAGAAGATCATGGGAAGTGAAATAACACAAACTCAGAGAGTTAAGGTCCGAGACCTCTCATAAATGGAAGGTACAGCAAAATAAGGGGACAGAGGGACATTGAAATTAAATGCAGAGCAGAGGAGTAAAGGAAGAGAATGAAAGGTAAAGCAGGGGGGAGGTAAATGCAGAAGGAGGAAGGAAGTTGACCAAAGGCCCCATGTGCAGATGTGAACACACCACAACAACTTTCATGTAAATACCTGTCACTAATGTAAAGAAAAAGTGTAAACAACAGAAGGGAGATAAGCACAATAGAGGAAGGAAAACGTTGAGGGAGATAGCAGGGCAAGGAGAAGAACAAAATTGGAGTAAATTTCATTGAGTGATTGTATAATTATGTCAAAATGGCCCACAATATTATGTATAAGCATGAGGACTGAATGAAAAAGGGAAAATACACCACGAAAAAAATACAACAATTCTTATCTTCAGAGACAGCACAGATTACTACAGACCACAAGTCCACAGAGCTTCCTGGGAAGCTCACACAAAAGGCCTCCAGATGGAGGAAATCAGACCCCACCCCCCTCTGCACCTGCTCCTGGCTGTCCCTGAGCTCCCTGTGTGCTGAGTGCCCCCTGCTGGCCGTGGGCACCTGCAGGGAGGTTTGTGTCTGGGATCACACTGAGGTCCCCTCACTGTGTCTCTAGTATAGTAATAGGTTGCTGTGTCCTCGGCTCTCAGACTGCTCATTTGCAGGTAGAGCATGTTCTTGGAGTTGTCTCTGGAGATGGTGAATCAGTCCTTCACGGAGTCTGCATAGTATTTTTTACTTCCATCATACCATATAACTGCGATCCACTCCAGCCCCTTTCCTGGTGCCTGGCGGACCCAGTGCATGCCAGAGCTACTGAAGGTGAATCCAGAGGCTGCACAGGAAAGTTGCAGGGAACCTCCAGGCTACACCAGGCCTCCCCCAGACTCCACCAACTGCACATTACACTGGACACCTGCAAACACAGAGGCAACCTGGTCAGGACACTGTCACTCATCCTCTCTTTCTCTTACTCCTGTCCACTCACACACTCAGGATCTCTGGTTTTCCATTAATCACCTTTTAAAATAGCCACAAGAAAAACCCAGCTGATCACACTCTCCATGGTGAGCAGCTGTATAAAGTCCTGATCACTGAGTGGGCTGAGCTGGGAGTGCAGGGCTGGGATCCTCTGCATATCTTCAGGTCAGAGTGGGCTGCTTTTCATGAGCAGAGGGAGGCCCTATTTGCATGTCTTCCTGCTATATAGCAGCTCTGGGTGGAGGCCCAGGTAGAGCAGCACTGAGTGCAGATGGGCATGTCATGGGCTAGAACTGTGTACATGGTAGCATTAAGGGAATATAATTATTTTTGCCTATTTTTTTCTTTTTGGAATTATAACCAATATTTTTTTTTACAAATGCACAAAATCAAAATACAGGGTCAGTGTTAACTCCATGGTGGGAATGTCAAATTACAAACAGAAGCATGTGTGGTGCTTCACTTTATCCAATAGCAGATATCTGGCAAGAGCAAGTTGATTATTTGGGCTTTTGTTCTCACCATGGACAGGACTGGTCGCCTGACCCTCCTCCAGCACACAGGTGGATACACCTGGTGACATCCTCAGAGCCCTGTTTTGTGGAAGACCTGACACTTGGTGTAAGCATTGCAGGGTCTCTTGAGGTTCTATAAGGTAGAGAAGGAGAGGAAACCCCACAGGCTTATAGAAAACCCCTCACACTCAGCTTCCTCTCTGCACTTGCTCCTTGGTCCCTTATGTTTCTCAAGGTTCTCCAGTGCACCTGCTTGTCCTCAGCTTGTCCTGAGCTCCACCCCGGTTCTGGGTTCCCATGCTGGTCCTGATTTTCTGCTGATGATTCTGATCTCCTGCTGGTCCTGAGCTCCCTGCTGGTCCTAATGTCTCTGTTGTTCTTACCTTCCATGTAGGGAGGCTTGTGCCTGGGGTCCTAACAATGTATCCCAATATGGGTCCTCAACAGTGATAGAGACTGTATCCTCACTGGCCACAGAGCTCAACTGAAGGCAGAACTTTTTCTTACATGGTCTCTGGACATGGTGACTTGACTCTTCATGGAGAGATTATAAGTTGTGCCTCCATTGTCATCAATGAGCCTCATCTACTGCAGCCCATTTTCTGGAGGCTGATGGAGGCTGATGATGAGGTCCTTCAGCTCAGGTATGTGGGGTGCAATTTTCTGCAGGTGCCCTCCCAGCTCTCCAAGTGTTTCAGATTTTCTCTCTCTCTGTCTTTCTCCTTCACTAAAATGTTCCCACTATGTTGAAGAGAGGACCATCATGGTCACCCATTCCATTTGCACATCCAAAGCTTCTCAGAAGAGATAAGCTCACCTGGACCCAGTCAGCTTCTGGTGTCATGGCAGGTCTCTGTCAATGGACCTCTGACACTCATGTAGGCAGAGGGTCTACCTGTGCCACATTCAGGTCTCTGTAAACAACACCTTGTGACTTGCACTCCATGACCTCCTGTCACTGAGTCCTGGATTGTGGAGAGATCTTCTTGGAGAGTGGTGGTGGCAAGCAGAGCCCAGCCCATGAGAAAAACATCCTAAAATTTTACCAGTGTTTAACATCTCTTTGCCACTGTGATTATAGTTCTGACAAGTGCAACCCGGAGAGGAAGAATCTCTTGCTTCACAGTTTCACAGGTAGGAGTACATGGTGGGTAAGACCTTACCTCTGGGCCAGGTGTGAGGAACGTCATGGCAGAAGGGCATAGAGGATTAAAGTAGTTCTGGATGTTATCATCAGAAAGCAGAAGAGCTCAGATCAACAGGGATAATATGTGAACAATAAACAGACACACCAGTGACTCACCTCCCGCAGCCACACCCCACCTGCCTACAGATGCTACAAGTAAATTCATGTCAGTGGATTAATCCACTTTAGGTAAAGAGTTCACATAATTGAGTCATGTCACCTCTGAACCTTCATTACTATCTCACACGTGAGTTTAAGGACACCTCATTTGTGAATACTAACAAGCAATCCCTTCCCTGGTAATCCTTCCACCTGATCAGGTTCCAGGGGATTTAATGACCTCACTTCATATTGACATAAAGAACCCAGGGAAATAACCGACTGTGTGAAGAGGCTCATGTGCATTTTAAGGGTGAGGCATGTCCAGGCTGTTGCTGGCCATCACCAGCACGGTGTCTGCCAAGCCTGTTGTCTGCATGTGGAGCATGCAGAATGTACCTCACGTTTCTACACACAGACTCAGGGCACAGAGAAAGGGATGACATCATGGGCAATACCATGTTGATGTGTTGGATAAGAGAAGAATTACCCAGGAACATGGAGTTACTGTGGATAGTGAATGTGGACGTGTCCTCCAGGGAAGGCCAGGCCTGAGGTAAAAGCAGTAGGTATTCCTCCTGGAAGATCACTGCAGAATAGAGCCAGCAACAGCCACAGCAGCCAGATCTCCTGGACCAGGTCCTAGGGTGCTGTAGCCTGCACACAAACCCTGGCCTTGTGTGGTGGGTGGTCTGTGTTTTTCCATATTTAAATTTTCTGTTATTTACAATTCACCATGCCCTTTATTGCTTCCTTGAAGCACTGATGATGCTTGAATTATAAATCTGCATGTCCATGCTCCCCTCTTGAAATCCTGGACTTTCACACACAGCAGGCAGAAGAGCAACACCAGGTCCTTAATCCTGCAATGAAGGCCCAAGGAGAAGATGACAGGGGCTGTTCAGCCAAAGCTAGGCTTTCAGCCTGAGGCTGTGGGATGCTTTGCATGGGGAGGTCTAAGATAGAAGTGGGGATTAGAGGGCAGGGTTACCGTCCTTCCAAAAGAGAGTTTTTGCCTTGTGCTGCACAGAGGCACTGGGAGGAACCCTGAGGGCTCCTTCCTGCTTCCTACTGGTCCTCCTCCTTCCAGCCATCCAGGAAGGGGAGGCCCAGTGCTCAGGGTGGACATCACCACATATAAAGGGTGTTTTCTGAAGGAGTGCATAGCCTTGTGGATGGAGGAGACATAAGGTGGCCTCCTCAGTTCCTTTGCTCTGTTCTCTGAAGTCCAGGGCAGGGTGTACTATGGGGCAGATCAGAGGGTGCAAGGGGTCATTGTCAGTCTGGGCCATGTTAAATCACAACAGGGCTCAGCATGGCCTTCTCTTGACACTGGTTGGTCAGTGCTGTTTGGACCATGGCCTTGTGGGAGGTTTGAGATTCCTCCCTGGCCCTGCCCTGCAGACTCATGTCCTCATAATTTAACAGGCCTCTGGGGTCTACACAAGAGGATCCCTTCCAATTCACAAGCCTGCCTGTGTCAGTCATCGCTCAGGTGAGACATGGGTGTGGGGCCATGAGGACAGGTACAGAACCTGTGGGTGCAGAGGCATCCAAGTCCCCACTCTCCTGGCCTGGTGGGGAAATCACATGTGCTGAGTGAGGACCCTTTTCTCTGGCCCCATGCTCAGAGCTGGGGACTGCACCCATCCCAGAGGACAAACCAGCCTAGCTGCCTGTCCTCACCCCAACACTATGTCATGTGCTCCCTGTCAGGAGTTCAAAGCAGGATAAAGACAATAGGTGAGGGAATGTAGGTGGGGTTTTCTCAGCTTTCCCAAGGTTCTGTGTTAACAGATCTAGAAATACTGGCTGTAATATTTCTGTAAACTTGAGTAAATGCAGACAGGAATTGTGAATATGGTGAAATGCTTCCCCTCAACAGGTGAGGAAAATTCATCTGAGGAGGTTTTAAATGACAGCCACAGGAGAAGCTGGGGACAGTTGGTGGCAAAGGCTCAGCTAAGGCCACAGAGATAAGGAGCAGAGCAGACATCCTCCTACAGGGATACGGTCTTCCTGAGAACAAGAGTACTCCCTGCAGACACTTAGAAGCAGAAGAACACAGGCTCATGGGGACTCAAGTGTGCTGTGTAGATTCATCCACAGGTGGTCATTACCCCGGGTCCTGACCTGTACATGCAGGTGTTCATGAGCAGGTGAGAGTCCACCTGGGATCCCTCAGTGTGCAGAGTGTGCCAGGGACAAACCCTAAAGGAAGGGACTAAGGGTTGTCTGTGGAGGGGAAAAATGGCCTGGCTGTCCTCCTGCTGTGCTGCCAGCCTGGACTGCAGCAGATGCTCACTGATGTGGGACCCCTCACTGTGGGGACTGATGGTGCTCTACAGTTGCCTTATGAGCATGCCCTCTGCTGCCTCCACACATTCAGGGAGACTTCCCTCTGTTCTCTCTGTCCTCACAGGATTTCAGTCCTCCTGGGGGAGGGGGGCTGTTCATTGATTCCTGAATTCCTGGACAAGGGGTGGATTTTCTCACCTAGCTCATTCTTCCTTACTTATGCCTGTCCTGAGGAACCTGCTGTGCATGGCTCCTGTCACCTAAGCCACAGACACTTCCTCTAAGTGTCAGCTGACTCACCTGCAGAGCATGCTGAGGACACTGAGCCATAAACACACTGCTGTGTGGGGGACACTGCATTCAGAGCAGCTATGCTCTGCTGTTGCTGTGGAAGGCCTGGTACTGTCCACTGTTATAGAGGGTGAGTGTGCTGTTCCTGTCAACCGTGAAACAATGGCTGGGAATTGCCTCACAGTGTTGCTAATTTGCTCTTCTCACGACTGCCATATTTCCTGAGGTATGCTCAGGCTCTGTTGCTAATGGGTACACACCATTGCTGGTGCTTACTGAAGGTGTACCTCAGGCTGTGGAAGCCCCTCATCACTGGTCCTGAGTCTCTCCTAGAGTCTGGTTGCTCAGTACTGCTGGGGATTACCGGCTTTCCATGGTGTCCTCTGTGCACCTTCACTTCCTCCCTCTCAGCCTAGTAATCTCTTAGGACATAAACGTTGTTGTTCCTGCACAAACTGGGGTTCCACCACCTTCCCACAGTTCTGCACACAGCTGACTTTAGAGGATTTTTTAACACTTTCACATTTAATGCAATTTCTTATAATGTAGGAACTCAGCTTCCAATTTTTATTGTTTTATGGTTTTTCTGTTCTTTATTATTAAAAAATAAAATAAAAGACACCATAGTTCATTGTTTCCTTCAGAAGAAGACCATTATCTGCTGACCCCCAAAGATCTAAACAGAACCCAGAGAGCTTCTGTCACCCAGAGCATGGTGGCCATCATGATGTCACAGTCTAACAAGTCTCATGAGCTCTGCTGACTCTGCTGTGAACTCACCTACAGCCCTGCCTATCACAGATCAGAAGACCTGTACAGGCATGGTGGTGTCACATGTCTCTCTTGAGCTATGGATGATCCAGGCTCTCTGAGGGTGGATGGCACAAGGTGATTATCCTCTAGGGAGATATGGCATAAAGAAGATAGTGTCGGGATGATTTGTCATTGTCTTTTCTGTTCTTGAAATTCTTTTTACAGCTCATATGACCACTAAGTCTGATGCAATATTTTTAGGGAATGAGACTACATGTGTAAACTGCAGCGAAGTGGACTCTGTGAGTTCAGATATGAAAGTACTAGGTCCCAAACAGAGGTTTTTTTTTTTTTTTTTTTTTTTTTTTTTTTTTTTTTTTTTTGATAAAATTAGGATGGCTATATTGCAAGGCCATAAGACTCCAACCCGGAAACCCCATGAGGTCTTGTCTCAGAAGTCAAAACAGGCAAAGCAGAAAAATCCCTCTAGGTTAATTCTTCCCATTATTAAAGAGTTCTTTGTATCTGCATATCTTATTAGAGGAAGGCTCTGTTCTCCCCCTGTAGGAACAATAACTAAAACCCCTCCTGCTCTCCCCTGTGGGCATAGAAAGGATGTTATGACCTGAAGTTAGGACTAGTAGTTAGAGGTAATAGAATATAAATTTAAGCAGAAACACAATAGTGCTATAAAATCAGGCAGGAAAAATTCACTTCAATCAGACAGATAAACAGGTGCTGCAGAGAAATGGTTTCAGAGAGTCCATGGCTCTTAAGGAATGAATAAGACCTAAACTGGTTACAGATAAAGTTTGGCAGAGATGCAAAACATTCAGATAGTTTGTGACCATGGTCTTCACAAGACCTTGAAATATATTGGGTAAAAGATCAAAATGTCTGGAATGTAATCGGCAAATGTTGGAACCTCCCTGGATCTTATGACTATGATTTTCTTAACTTTCTTCTGATGTAACCACAAAAGTTAATGTATGCTGCCAAGAAATGTGCTATATCACACACAATGAAAAAGTAAAGATTGGGAATTCAGCTCTGACTGCTGTACCTGTGTGCTTTTTTTCTCCGCTGTTCCTGCTGACTCCTCACCATCCATTTGTGACTCCCACACCCCCTGCTGGAGCTGGACTTCGGCAGTGCTGGATAATGACCACGAACAGCTCTGCTCTGGGGTGTGTGAGAGTTTTGTCCTTCTATGTCAGCGCAGGTTCATTTTCCCCACTGGTAAGACCAGTGCCATTACCCCTGACTCACTGTGTGACTCTGCTGGCCGCAGTACTCCTGCTATATCCCAGGACTCTCTATCATGTCCTCTTCCCTTTGATTGGTTCTATCTCATTTCACCTCATCCTTCATGAACACTGTGTATACAGAGTCCACCACTAATCATGAAACCAAGAAGCAATATCAGGAGCCCACTCTGGGAACTAATAAACCTGCTGAGGAAGATATCAAGAAAGCACTGACACTCACCAGAGCCTTAGAAGCAGCAGCATCACATATACCCAAGTACTTGGGAATATGTGTAACAACGGAGCTGAAAGACCTCTAAGATGAAATCTCTAGAACACTGAAGAAAGAAAGGGGAGACCTTAGAAGATGGAAAGACCTCCACGTTTTTGAAAAGGCATTATTATTTTGTCAATATGTCCATGCTGTCAGAGTGATCTGCATGCTCACAGTAATCCAATCCAGACACCAGGGACATTCTTCACAGCACCAGAAGGCTGTCCTCCACTGCATTCAGAAATATGAAGGACCAGAGTTGTGAATGGAATTCTAAGAATAAGAGTAATGCTGAAGATATCAAAACTCACATCTTTAAATATGCTGCAGAGCCATAGTAGCTCATGGAATTCACAGGAAAACATGCAGGGGGATGCAATATACCAGAAGACTCAGATAAAAATTCACATGGATGCCATCCTCTGATCCTTGATAAAGGCACCAATACTGATGCTGGAGGAAAGACAGTCTTCTAAACACAAGGCTTAGGGAAGATGCATATCCATATATAGAAGAAGGAAGCAAGGTTCCCAGCTCTCATCATACACAAAAATCCAGTGAACTGGAGCAAAGACCTGGGAGTTAGAGCAGCACCTCTGCCACTCCTAGGAGATCACAGGTCCAACATTCAAACACGTTGGCAAAGCGGTTTCCACACACAGATACAGGGTACAGAAGATGGGAAGACATCGTGGGCACGACCATGTAGATGTGTTGGATGAGAGAAGAATTACCCAGGACCAGGGAGTGACTGTGGAGAGTGAATGTGGACATGTCCTCCAGGGAAGTCCAGGACTGAGGGAAAAGCAGCAGGTGTTCCTCCTTGAAGCTCACTGCAGAATAGAGTCAGCACAGAAACAGCAGCCAGATCTCCTGTACCAGGTTTTGGGGTGCTGGAGACTGCACAGAACCCATGGCCTCCTTTGGTGTGAGGTCTGTGTTCTCCCATATTTAAATTTCCTGCTATTCACAATTCACCATGCCCTGTATTGCCTCCTTGCAACACTGATGATGCTTGAAGTATAAATGGTGAAGGGGCTTTTGGTTCTTTTGTGTGTTTGCATTGGCTGCAGCTCTGCTTCCTGAGAAGTGCACAGGCCCCCTTTGCCTCTGTACACACACAGGAGATTCTGGAACTTCCCAGTGAATGAGAAGATCTGTGTTTTGTACATATGACTGGTCTCCATATACCTGCTCCTGACCTTTACATTGTGGGCAGTTTAAGGTCATTGAGGTTGCTCTACTGTCCTGGAGGTCTCATTATAGATCCAGGTTTCTGACACAAATTTCAGAGGAGCATAGCTGTAAACCTGGGGACTTAGAGAAAGCCTTAGTGCTGGCATTCATGCAGCAAGCTTTTGACCTCTCTCGATGAATTCATCATCTGCTCCTCTGGGTCACTCAGGTGTACTGACTTGTGCACAGATTAGAGTGTGTTGTGGCCACTGAGTCAGTGGGTCTGATTGTGTGTTATCGTGGATTGTGACCCAGAAACTCTGTGTGTTCGTGAGATTCCTCAATTCATCTGCTGCTAGAAATGTAATTAATTGAACTTTTAGTGATTTTAAATTAATATTTGAAAAATTATTTTGTAAGTTACTGGACCTCTGGATTTTAATTTAGGAACATTAAACACTAAGATATTGTTGTTTGTAAATTCATTTTGGGACCATGCAATTCAATATTATGGCATTAATAAATTTCAATCCACTTTGCCAGTTATTATTATTCTTTCAATTTTATAGTTATCTATGCTATTCCCAGATTCATAACTTTATAATAAACTTTCCTAGCCGGGCCTGGTGGCACACGCCTGTAATCCCAGCACTTGGGAGGCTGAGGCAGGAGGATCCTGAGTTCAGAGCCAGCCTCAGCAAAGATGAGACACTTAGCAATTCAGTGAGACCCTGTCTCTAATAAAATACAAAAAAAAAAAAAAAAAAAAAAAAAAAGGCTGGGGATGTGGCCCAGTGGTCATGTGCCCCAGAGTTCAATCCTAGGTATCAAAAAAAAAAAAAAAAAAAAAAAAAAATCCTAAAAGTGAGAAAAGTATACAGAAAAGTAAAAACATGATAGGAAAAGAATCCTGGAGTGTCAGTCAACAGCTCTTTATACAAGAACAAAAAATTGTTGAAAGGCCATGACTTGAGCTCTCAGTGCTTGCTAGGAAAACCCAGATTCTCCAAGATTTCCTCACCTTTTAAGCTTTCAAAATCTTGTTTGTTGAAGTTTAATTTCATGCATTGGATTTAGTTATATATGAGAATTCACTATCAGACTGAAAAAAAAATGTGGGCTTGTGCTTCAAATGTCAATCTGTAATCCAGTTACAGTTAAGACTTTTACAAAGGGTGCTTTCTGTATTTTTTAAATTTAAAATATCCACACACTTTAGCACATGTGAAATTTGCCTTTCAGGTTACAGGCCAGTTCCTTGGGATGCTGCCTTAGTGGATGAGGAAGCTGCAGAGGCCCCTGCTCTTCCCCCTGCCCCATAGGCCTGGGTCAGTCTATGGCCAGTGGTGCAGGACAGAGCACAGTGGAGGGAGGGAGGGCTCATCCTGCTCCCAGGAGACAGAGCACATGGGTGACAAGCAGGACCTCTGCTGAAGCCACCCCTAGGTGGGACCCATTACGGAGGTACGACCACTGCCCCTGCCACACAAGCAGTAGTCAATTATCCTTCACCCCAGACAGGTGGCACAAGTGCTGCTGGAGCAACTGAGCCCCACAGCCCTATGCACAGTTTGGGAACTTTTGAGAAAGAAGCCACAACATTGCCTGGGTCAGAGCAGAGCCAGCAGGGGCTTCACCCCCAGGCTCCACTGCACAAAGCCATGCAGTGACCCCACCCACAGGTCCTGTGAAGCAGCTGGCTGCTCCCTTCAGCCTCCCTACCCAGCTGTCTGCTCTGTCAGGGAGGAACTGTCCATCGGCCCGCAGACACAGGAAGCAGCTGTCACAAGTCCACACTGTACAAGGTGAGGGAAGACCCACAGGCCATCCCTGAGTGGCAGCACATGCTGAGAGCAGGGCAAGCTCTAAAGGGGCCACACACCATTTGCAGGGCCACAGGTAGCATTGCAGGAGCACTGTAACCCCAAACAAGTTTCCCTAGGGCAGCTCTAAAGGCCTGAGCAGCCACTGCACAGAGTCCCTGTGGAGGTGCAAAGACAGACCTGGGGTGCTAAGAGCATCTCTCCCTTGTGCCTACTGTCTTATGCCCTCCTCAAACAGTGACCACAAATTCTCACTCATAAGGCCTGCCGAAGTGCTGACCTGGGTCTGCTGGAGGGGCCCACCCCTGGCAGCCCTTGGGAACAGATGGGCACTGTACCTCTGCTGCCCTGCCTGCAGCACCTCACCTGTCAAGGCTGCCCTGCTGGCCTGAGCAACATGCAGCCCACAGCACGGTTAGGTTGAGGTGCTCCAGAAACACCTCACCTAGGTGCTGTTAATTCTCTCATCAGAAAAAGAACAAGGAGCCTATGGGACACTTCACACACCATTTTGGAAAAAAATTATTCATGTTATGGGTGACACAGAGGGGACAGGAAAATATAAAGTAATATTAGCTGTCCAACAAGGTATTCCTGAGGCTTTAGGAACAAATATGGTCATGAGGCCTCCTGTTCAGAGTGGGACATGCTGGAACAGATGCATAAATTTCCATACCTGTGCTCCCTGCTCAGCTGAGCGAGGAGCAGCAGCCTGCCTGAGAAGATCAAGGACAGACACAGAGGTCACATGATGAGTCCAAACCTAGGAAAGACAAGGCCAAAGGGCAGACACTTCAGAGGAAGATTGTACCAATTATTTGAGAACAGCCGATGCCACAACAACTAATTAGTTTGGATTAATTTTATTCATCCATCATCACCTGGACAGGTATGACTGGGGACTTCTTTCTGAGCCCTCCCCTTATCTCTTCTGACCCCACTTCTGGTCAAAGAGCTGATAAATCCCCTGGGCTCCACTTCCTCTGGTGCTGGTTAATTTTAAACCTCCAGGTGGAAAGTTCCCTGCTGACCACTGACTCTGAGGCTCAGCTCTCTCCCCTGCTTCTCCAGGCCAGCTATGTCCTGCTACAACCACCCAGCTCTCCTTGGATTTCACTGTGGGGGACTCAAAGTGTCCCTCAAGTTCTCTGTATTTGTGACAATTCTCTAGCTTTTACATCACAGTGTACAGTCATGTAGCAGTCCCCCGTGATTCTGCAGAAACTTCCTAACACAGGGCTGAGAGCAGGAGGGTGCCCAGGAGAACCCATACACTTGGGGACCTTCTGCTCTTCCTCTGGCTGCAAAGGGCTCTTCTCTCTGGAGGGATCAGGTCCCATTTTTTCTGCCCAGGCCACTTGTGGTGAGGACCATGCTGCCCTGTGCTGGACTGTGGAGCTCTCCTGAGTATCTGTGACCTGATGACAGCAGAATTTCTGATGCTTAGTTGGCCACAAGATCAGCACAGCTTATTGGGTCCTCCCTCAGTGGCCCATGCTGATGTGCCTGAGCTGTGAACTCTGTGTCCTAGAATGCATTGTATCCTAACCCACTGTCCATTTTGTCTGGCTCTGAGTCCAGAGGAGCAAGTCTACCCTGTGACTGATTGTGTGCCTCACAGGTGTTGTCCCCAACTCTGCAGAGGACTCAGTAGACCTTGGCCGCACTGTGTGGCCACTCACAGGAGCAGTTGTGATCTCACCCTCAGCTTGTGCATGGTGAATCTCTGTCCCCATGCAGTGCTGACTTTCAATATAAAAGTGGAGCAGAGGCCCAGGAATCTCTACCTTGAAAGGATCCACTGGGAACCTACCGGTGGACAGGAAGCCTCAGCAGTGTAGAAGGAAACAGCTTGAGCCTCCCTCTGCACCTGCTTTTAAATGGGGTTTGTGGTTTGGGGCTCTGAACAGCCCTATGGTCCTGTCACTCTGCAAAATAATAAAGAGAAAACTTTATCCAGAGTCTTTAGATATAAGTGTAACCATGAACTAGAGAGACTTCCTGCCTAAGACCCAGTGGGGTGAAGAGGAAGCCTCCACAACTAACAGAGGAGCAGCCCTCAACCTCCCTCTGCACCTGCTCCTGGGTGAGTGACCCTGAGCTCCCTGTGTGCTGTGCGCCCCCTGCTGGCCTGTGGAGCCCTTGCAGGGAGGTTTGTGTCTGGGCTCACACTGAGGTCCCCTTAGAGGGTCTCTTGCTCAGTAGAAGGTGCACATGTCCTCATCTCTCAGAATGCTCATTTGCAGGTACAGAACATGACATTGTCTCTGGAGATGGTAAGTCTGCCCTTCACGAGTCTGGGTAGTAGGTGCTGTCACTACTACTACTATTAACATGTGAGATCCACCCCAGCCCTTCCTGGAGCCTGGCAGACCCAGTGGTTCCAGGAGTCACTGAAAGTGAATTCAGAGGCCAAACAGGAGAGTCTCAGGGACGCCCAGTTGCAGCAGGCCACTCCCAGTCTTCACCAGCTGCACAGCACACTCGACATCTGCAAACACAGAGAAAGCCTGGTCAGCACACTGTCACTCATCCACTCGTTCTCCTAGTTCTGTCTGTGCAGACACTAAGTGTTATGATTTAGCCATTAGGTATCCCCCAAGGTTCATGTGTGAGACAGTGCAAGAAGCTACACTGAAAAGATGATGGGTTATGAGAGCCTTCACCCAGTCAGAAAACTAATCCCATGATGGGACTACCAGACTAAAAACTGAGGTGAGCTAATATGAGGTTTGGAGGAGGTGGGTCACTGGGTGCATGTCTATAGGGAATATATTTTTATTGGACAAGTGAGTCCCTCTGTCTGCTTACTGATCATCACATGAGCTGCTTCCCTCCTCCACACTTTCAACCATGATCTTCTACCTCACCTTGAGCCTCAAGGCATAGAGCCTGCTATGTATGAACTGAGACCCTTGAAACCATGAGGCCTCAAATAAACTTTCTTTCTCTATAGTTGTTTTTGTTGGGTATTTAATCACAGAAAAAGGGGTGATTAAAACAGTCATTGTTTCTTGTGTTTCATTTATTTTCTTTTAAAACAGCCACAAGAAAACCATGGAGCTCAGTCTCTATGGTGATCAGCTGAGTTCAGTCCTGATCACTGAGTGGGCTGAGCGGGGAGTCCAGGGCTGGGCTCCTCTGCAGAGCTGTAGGTCAGGGTGGTGGTTTTCATGGAGAGAGGGAGGTCCTATTTGCATGTCCTTCTACTAATAGCAGCTCTGAGTAGAGGCCCTGTTAGAGCAGCACTGAGGGCAGATGGGTGTGTCATCAGGGAGATTGGTGTAAAAGTCGTATTTAGGAAAGTAAAATTTCTTTTGTGTGTTTTTTCTGGTTTGCATTTATCATCAGTTCATTGGTTTTACCTATGCTCATATCAGAATAGAGGGATCAGGGTTAAAACTGATGCAATTCTAAAATCACACAGAAGCATGAGTGGTGGTTTACTCTGCACAGCAGCTCATATCTGGGAAGAGCAAGAGAAGTATTTGGGCATTTGCTCTCACAATGGACAGGACTGCTACCATGACCATCTTCAAGCTCCTGGGTGAACACACAGGGTGATAGCCACAAAACTTGTTTGCATGACCTGACAATTGGTAGAAGCTGGGCTCACTCAGGATGGAGCAGACTGTGGGTTAGGATAATTTCAAGGGCACAGGTGATGCCCTGAGTGTGACATTTTGACTGATGTCATGCCATGTGCAGGACAGGGAGGGGCAGAGAGGAGCAGTGCAGGCAGAGCTGGTGCTCTGCAATTTTTCCACGATAGCAGCACATTTGTGGTGCTGCCCAGGAGTTGTGGCCAGGAGGCTGATGCCAGCAGCTCCACTGAGAGCAGACCAGGCCTATGCACCCAGAGGATGGAAGGTGTGTTCAGGATCTGAGGAATCAACATAGCCTCTTGCTCCCCAGGTCAAAGGCAGAGATGACAATTTGATAGGCACTCCAAGGCAGCACATGAAGTAGAGTGCTCTGGGCTGCTTGACCCAGGACAGTCCAGAGCATGGTTCCCCCTGTTCATCCAACAAGGTGCTCAGAGTTTTTCCAGTCCTCATTCAAGGGTGGGCAGGACCTGCTCCATGCAGAGGCTGACCTTGTCTTCAGACACACCATGAAGGAGTTGCAGGCAGCACAGGGAAGGAGGTACAGGGTCACAGAGGCTTACACAAATGCTTGAAAGGAAGGCCTGGGGGTCTGGTGGGGTGTCTGGTGTCAGAGTCCCTGCTGGAATCCCTGGAAGATGATGCAGTGGAGCAGTGGGATAAAGCCAGGGATGCTGTGGAAACCCCAGGGGCAGAGGAGCCAGCAGTGAGCAGCCCTTGTCCCAGAAGCTACAGGCGCCAGGCCAAGCTCACTGAGCATGAGGCCAGGGGGCTGTGTCCAGGTGGGCTGTGTGCTGGCACTGCCCAGAGCCCTCTCCCCTCTCCCCCACGGTGGCCTTGGACATAAAGGGAGCACTGTGGCTTATGTCAGCCCTGCAGCCTTCAGTCCCCTTCCACATGTCTTCTTTAGCTTTTCTAATGGGAATATTTACGCCTGCCATAGAACTTGGGAGTGTGTGACCCTTCCTTGACTTTAAGGGAACACAGCCTAGTTTTCCCTGAATGTTTTGGAGACTTTGCACTGGACTTCTGAGCACTGCTAGAGTATATGTCTTTAGGGACTCAAGGATGAGGAGTGAATGTGTTCTGTTATGAGATGGATGTGAAAGCTTTGTGTTCAGGGGTAGAATGATGGGGTGTGCCTAACTTGTACTACCCAAATGCCATGTGCTCAGGTTGTTCTGCAGCCCTTGAGTGGATGGGGTGTGGATTATCCCTTAGGACATGGGGAATCAGGCATTATGCCTATCATGAAGACATGCCCTGCAAGGAGTTGTCAGACCCCCATCTCTTCCTTCCTCACTTTGGATTATTAGAAACGATGTAAAAGGTTTTTTTGTTTTTTTTGTTTTTTTTCCCACAGTGGGCTCTCTGCATTGACCGCTGGCACATCCAGGGAAGGTGTAAATGCAATGGACTCCTCTTGTCCTGGACTAGAGCATCGGAAGTCCTGAGCCAAAATACACTTTCTCTTTATGTGTTGATGGTCTCAGGCATTTGCCACAGGGATGCAAATCTGATGGATCCATTTTAGGTTCTAGTTGTAGAAGGAAGTGACAGGCCTGAGGACAGACTCTTCCTGACCTCATTCTCGTGTCAATGTAAGAAGCTGACCTATCAGGAGCAGAGCTGGACAGTGGCTGTGATGGTGAGGAAGGGCGGGAAAGAGGGAGGGGCTGAGATAAGATGCACATGGCCATGGTTGATGCAGGAGCAGCCTGTCTGTTCTCACCCAGAGTGTGGCTGTGGGCAGCATGCTCAACCTGCAAACCCAGCAGAGCCAGCAGGAGGGATCAGGAGGGCTCTTCTCTTAGGAAGGGGAGTGTTGGAAGACAGGTGGACCACGTGTCCTGCGCTGAACTACAGGCCATACTTGCACACCCAGACTACTGCTCCTGCCTCCCCAAGATGTGCAGCTGTTTTTTTACAAGCTAAAATGACAGTTCTGGGGTGTGGTGACAGGTAGAGCAGGCTCCAGCATACACAGGGTCCTGGGTTCTAGAGGGCATCACAAAAATCATAACATTATTTGATTATGATGTTGAAATATGCAAGAAAAATGTCCCCAGAACTAGGATCAAAAATTTAGCAGAACCTGGAGATTGGAACTGAGAGACAGAAGCCAACAGAAATGCAGCACAGGAAAGCACCAGAGGGCACAGTGAACATCAGAATGCACCATGACATGGAGCAGGTCCCAAGCAGTTTCCACACAGCCACCAAGAATCACTCACTGACCATGTCCCTGGGAGTTAGATGATAAATTCAAAGAGGAAACTCCACACGTCCAGCATAGGAGAGCTGAGGAGGAGCTGTTCAGGCAGCACAGACTGGACTCAGCACACACTGGTGCTGGGGCCTGAGGTAGGTTAGTAAACATCTAAAGATTTGTACGAAGCCCTGGGACTGGTTAAAGTGTTGTTCTGTGCCATCTCTGATCTGGGAGCTGGAATAGTCACACAGCAGTCAAGCTAGAATGTCCCATAGGGGTAAATCTGCAGGCACATAGAGGGCCAGAGTGTAGAGGTGGGTCTTCCCTGATCTGGGAAGGATGCTCTGAGTAGCTCTGGGGCTCAGGCAGAACTTTGTCCCAGGTGTGGTCTCTACATAGTGTTCCTAAGATCATGGCTAGAGATCCTGGGAGCAAAGCCCCCTCAGGCTCCAGCACTGTAGGTCTACCATCTGCACGGCCAGTTGGAGGGCAGCAGGCAGGAGACCCCATCCTGTGCCTCATGTTCTGAGGCCAGGAAAGATGTGGGGTGGGACAGCCTGAGGACTGGGACAGGACTTCTGTCCAGCGTGCACAGATGTTGGGATGTGGATTCTAAGCATCCTGTCCTTAACTCCATTTCAATGGTTGTTGAAACTCTTTCATGATCACCAAGCTGTCCCTCAAAAAAGATGTGGAATATATGGTGTCCACAGAGAAAGAATATGATTTAGTAAAGAAGAGTGGCATGCTGTCCCTCTTGGCACCAGGTGTGGCTCTAAAACTCATGAGCCAAGCTGATGATTAAGCAGAGGGAGACCATCACCACACCATCACTCATGTGGGGAAGCTCCTGCATCAGGCTCCTGGAATGAGAGAGGACGGTGGCCCCTGGAGATGGGGAAGTGCAGGGAAGGTGAGGGTGAGGGTGGGTGGTGAGGACCACGTGCAGAGAGGGCCTTGTCCTGGTGGTCCGCAGCTCACAGTGCACCTGTGGCCCACAGCCAGGCAGTGCATCACAGTGACTGGGGCAGAGCAGCTGATTGGCTCCCCACATAAAACAGGGACAAGTGATGGTCAGCTGGGTGTTCACAGCCTGGGATCCATCATGGCTCCTGGCACCCATTTGTCATTGTGCAGTCCCCCGCCTCACTAGAATTGGTTTCAATGTAAGTATGAAAATGCAACTGGAATCACCCGCTCTGTGTCTAACAGAGAGAGGTGCTGACATTTTTAGTGATGTTCATCATCAAACACCATCACATGACAAAAAACAACTGCATACAACACCTCATTGCTTATACAGATATTCAAAATGCATTAAAATATCACGTCCTTAAGTCTAATTTCTATTGGCAAGTGCTAATATTATTCTCAGAAAAGCAGGCTTAAGCAATGAAATACAGACTGTCTGCATGTGAGGGGCGTCATGTTTAGCGAAAGAGATCCTAGCAGCCACTGGGGCTCAGAAAGGAACAGAGCTAGGCCCTAGAGCAAGTCCTGAAGTTTCGAGGAGGCAAAGGATACAGAAAACTACACTTTTACAGAAAATAAATAATTGGGATTATCTGTCTTTATTTACATGCATTATTCATTTTATTCACTAAAATACAATATTTTTTCAGTGTCAAATTATTATTATTCAGGTGTTTCTAAGGCCACTGGAGACACACAATAAAGGAAAATCTTTATTGTATTTAATAGATAAATGATAAATTGAAGAGATGATACCAGGAAGGAAAAGTTCAGGTAGAAAATATAGGCAGGAAGAAACCTCTTTGCTATAAAATTTTGCTTATGTATATATGAATATGTCAATATGAACTAAACAATTTTTCAAAATTATACTGAACAAATAAAATATTTAAATGAAGAAAAACTTGAAACTATTATTGATAGAAACATAAGAATCATTATTTGTTATAAACATTATAGTTTAACTGGGTAGCTATAAATTTATTATACAAATCAATGCTATACCTCTAAACTCACATTTTGCAAATACAAAAACAATCTAATTTTTTGAATTGAACCAGGAGGTCTTAAGGACAATCTTGTACATAACAATTTCTCATGCTCATCCTCTCCCAGACTGGACCTGGACTCTCAGGACATGGTGGGGCAGTGAGGTGAGCAGGGACAGAGCCTAGCAAGTCTCTTTCTCTGGACCTGCAGTCCAGCCACAGTGGCTGGAAACTCAGGCTTCAAGCTGCTTCTCCCCAGCATCCAGGTGTCCTGGGGCTTCTCAGACTCGGGGTCACCTCAGACCAAGATAGGGTCAGTGTGGTTCTGGGCACAGTGTGTCTTCAGGGTCCTGTGGCCAGTGGCAGAGCTGACCTGCAGCTCCCACAGTTCATGCAGAGCTGACCATCCTCCCCCCGTGTCTATGCCAAGGGAGCCCCTTTCTCTATAAAATCATGGTCATGTCACCCCTGTTCAGTGGCCACACAACAATGCATGAAGGGTAGGTACCTCTCCCTTGGAGCCCTGGGTGTGGTGTGTAGGTGTCACAGAGCCTCATCATGAGGGATAGACAGCTCAAACACACCAAAGTTCACTCAGAACAGACATTTCTGTGCATTTTGAGCAGCGTTAGGGCTATTGTCAGCATTTCTCAGCTGAGTTCATGGATATTTGTGTCAGATAATTTCTTGCTCTGGAGGCTGTTCTGTGATGGCAGGAGGTTTGACAGCCTCATTGCTGTCTAACACTAGATGCCAGGACAATTCCTCCTTCACACTTGAGAACAACAACTGCATCCAGACATTGTCAAGGTCCCAGGGGTGGAAGGTTCTTGCACTATAAGGACTCCAGGATAAAGTGTGTACTATGACCTGATCCATCACAGAAAGGGACCGTGGGTAGCCTGGGAATGGGAAGGGGTCATGGCAAGGGGACCAGGGATCCAATTGAGCATAGAGGGAGTAAGACAAGACCTCAGAAACTAATAAGTTCAGCTGGGTGAGGAGAAGATCACCTGTAATACCAGAAACTGAGGAGACTGAGGCAGGAGGCTGAGCAGTTCAAGGCCAGCCTGGGCATGTTAGGGAGAAGCTGTCTCAAAATAAGATGCAAACAGGGATGGATGGAGATGCTGGGTAGGTCACCCTGTGTTCAATCCCTGGTACTGATAAGCTAAGTTCCTAAAGGTCACATGGAAGACACAGTGCAGGAAATACTGAAAAAAACTGACCTTCATCAGGAAATATTGTTGAGTGGCTTGTGCTGCAAGAGGGTTACTTCACATATGCCTGACCCAGAAAAGGGAAAGCTTCTGAGCTTCTGAGACTTGAGAGACCTCAAGAATGCCCATGCAAGGTCAGGGAAAATCTGGCTACTCAGGAAGCTCAGGGACTTAGATGCACTCTGCTCTCCTCCCTCTGCACCTGCTCCTGAGCTGACCCTGAGCTCAAGATGTGTTGAGACCCCCTTCTGGTCCTGGGCGACCTGGAGAGTGGTTGCTCTCTGGGCTCTCAGTGAGGTCCCTTGCTGAGTCTCTGACACAGTAACAGGTGGCAGTGTACTCAGCTCTCAGACCGTGCATTTGCAGGTACAGCACATTGCTGACACTGTCTCTGGAGCTGGTGTATCAGCCCTTCAAGGAGTTGGCATAGTAAGCATTACTGCCATCACTCCTAGTGGATTAGATCCAATCCAGCAGCTTCCATAGAGCCTGGAGGACTCAGGTCATCCCACAGATACTGAAGGTGAACCCAGAGGTCGCACAGGAGAGGTGCAGGGAACCCCCAGGCTGCACCAAGCCCTCCCCAGACTTCACCAGCTGCACGTCACACTGGACACCTGCAAACACAGAGGCAGCCTGGTCAGGGCACTGTCACTCATCCACTCTTTCTCTCACTTGTGTACATCCACACATTCAGGATCTCTGGTTCTCCATTAATTACCTTTCAATAGAGTGACAAGGAAAACCCAGCTGAGCACACTCTCCATGGTGAGTAGCTGTGCTCAGTCCTGATCACTGAGTAGACTGACCTGGGAGTCCAGGGCTGGGCTCCTCTGCAGAGCTATAAGATCATGGTGGGCTGATTTTCAGGAGCCTATGAAGCCATATTTGCATGTCCTCCTGGTGAATAGGAAGCTCTAGTGGAGGCCGTCAGGTAGAGCGCCACTAGATCAGAGGGGAGTGTCACGGGCAGCATTGTGGATAGAAGAGCATTCAGGAAGGTAGAACTCCTTATGTGATCTTTTCTCTTTACAAGTATCATTTCAGAAGTGATCTTTATAAGACCCCTAAAATATATAATGCAGGTATCAGTGCTCATTGCCATTTGCAAATGGAAAATCAGCCACAGAAGCCTGAGTGCTGGTTCACTGTGTCCAACAGCTCATGTCTGGAAAGAATGACCGAGTACCTGGTCTTTTGCTCTCATGCTGGACACAGCTGCTCCCCTGACACTCCTCCAGCTCCCAGGTGCACACACCTGGGGAGGTCCTCAGATCCCTCCTGCACTGGAAATGTGCCCTGCATGTTCTTCACTCTGCTGCCACCTGCTTCCCAAGGAGGCATCCAGCTGTGGGCCTCAGAGGCTCCTGCAGTGGGAAGGCTGTGCCTCCCTGTGAGGACCTCCTTCAGCTCAGGAGAATCCGTTTGCATAGAATCCTAACGTGCACATGCTGCTGCCATCTGTGGTGGGCACAGGGCACAAGTGTGGGCAGGGCGAAATCCAGCCTCTGTCCTCATTTTCAGTCATCTGCTGAGTCCACAGGGAGTCGTGTGTATCACCCTCTCGTGAGGATCCTGGGAGAAGGACCAGCGAGTGTCTCCACAGACTTGGTGCTGTGTCCAGGGTCAGGCTTTATTCCCACCAGAGCACCTGGCCCCTCATTACTCCCCACATGGTCAGTATTACCCCCTACTCTTGGGACTTGCTGACAGAAAGGCACAGAGTCTAAGCACTTGTGGTTTGTGGCGTCGCCCTCAAGTTCCCCCCGTGTTTCTATGTTGATTAGGCCAAGGTCAGGACATGTACATCTGAGGGTGAGACAGGGCAGGAGAGGCCCTGGCCTTGGGCTTCTGCTGAGAAAAGAAGGCTGCAGCCCTGGGAGAATTCAGCCCTCTCCATGGCTCTATTTGTCATGTCCAGCATCCACTTTGTCATTTCCATGGATTCTGTGCAAGAAACTGATGGAAGGTGACACAAGGTTACGGTCAGAAATAGCTTCAAAATTGTGGCACTGATTGCTTAGGCTTAAGGCTAGTGAGACTAATTGATTCTTTCTGTCCAACTGTCATTTATACTAAATCTAACATCTATTATCTATTTATGTTGTATGTACATTTCTATCTTTCTATCTATCTATCTATTATTTACCATCTGTGATTTATGCCTCCCTTCCTATTCCTGTGCACCGAAGCCCTGGGGGATTCAGATTGCTTGTATGGAACAAATGTCTTGAAACCCTCCTGGAAGCATAAATTCCTGTCCTCAATGCTGCTGCTCTGCAAACCTCAGCATGTCCACAAGGTCCCAGAATGGAGAAAACAACCTACCTCCAGGTGCAGGCCAGTTGGTTTTCCCTAGGACTCTTAATGGGACTTTCTTGCATGCTGAGCCCACAGTGTGATCTCAGCACCATCAAGATAATTCAGTCCTGTCTCCCTCTCTTTGCCTCATGCCTTCCTGCCCTGTATTGGTGCAGCCACAGGAAGCCCTGGTCATTGGCAGCACCTTGATATTTGCACTTTGATCTCCAGAACCTTCTGCAGTGCAGCTTTCTCATTGTTACCATCAGCCTCAGGAGCTGCTCAGAGCTGCACAGACTGGAATCAGCACACACTGGTGCTGGGGATCAAGGACCCCTAGTGCTCCAGCCTTATAGGTACCAGGTGCAGGGACAGCTTGGAGATCAACGGCCAGAGAGTCCACCCTGTGCAGCATGTCCTGAGGCCAGGAGAGACATAGGGTGGGACAGCCTGAAGCTTGGGGATAGAACCTCTGTCTAGTGTACACACCAGATGTAATGTGGAGTCCATGAGGCCTGAGCTTAACTCCTTAACTCCATGAGTGTTGAAGCAGTTTTCATTTTCACCACATTGTCACTGAATAGAGATGTTTAAAAAAAAATGCTATCCATACAAAAAAAATGAAATGAAAAAAAAAATGTAATTTAAAAAACTTTATCCTGTTCTTCCTGCACTGGGCATGACTCTGGATCACATAGACCTACTGAAACACATCAGGGAGAGGGAGACCATCAACTCTCCATCACTCAAGTGGGCAAGCTACTGCATCAAGCCGCTGGAAAGAGAGAGGACACTGGCCACTGGAGATGGAAAAGTGCAGGAGGGTGAGGGTAAGGGTGGGTGATGAGGACCACGTGCAGAGAGGGCCTTGTCCTGGTGCTCTGCAGCTCACAGTGCACCTGTCGCCCACAGCCAGGTTGTGCTTCACAGTGAATGGAGAAGAGTGACTGGAGCTCCCCACACCAAGGAAGTGACAGGTAATGGACAGGTGGGTGTGCACAGCCTGGGATCCATCATGGCGCCTGGCACCCATGTGTCAGGGTGCTGGCCTCTGCCTCACTAGAGCTAGGTTTCAGTGTAAGTATGAAAATACAGCTGGAACCACCAGCTGTGTGTCTGATGGAGAGAGAAGCTGACATTCTTAGTGATGTTGATGATGAAACACCATCACATGAGAAAGATAACAGCATACATCACCTCTTTACTTATTCAGGTCCTTCACAAAGTATTCAAATGTCAAATCCCTAAATCTAATTCATAAAAGTCCAAATATTATACTTATAAATGCAGGCTTCAGCAATAAAATATAGACTGTCTCCAAGTGAGGGGTGTCATGTTTAGGGAAAGACATCCCAGCATCTACCATGGCTCAGAAAGAAGTTGAGCTGATCCTAGAGAGCAAGTCCTGAGGTTTAAATGAGGCAAAGGAGACAGAAATTAAATCACTGGGAAAAATAAACAATGGGGGAAATTTTGTTTTTTCAGATAAAATATTATTGTTATTCACTAATGAAAAATGTATTGTACATAATATCAATATTAGGTATATATAAGGACATCAGGACATACAGCAAAGGAAAATCATTGTGTTTGTTGTTGGTATAAGGAGAAATAAATGATAATTTGAGAAGATGATGAAAAGTAAAGAAATTTTATATAAACAATACATTGAGCAGGAAGCAACGGCTCTTCCATAAAATTTGTATATGCATCAATAAATATACCAAAATAAAACTATGGAATTATGTGTAATTGAAATGCTCAAACTAAAATATAAAAAATAATTTGGAATGTGTATGTATTGTTGATTGAAACAGAAATCAGTTCCACTGATATAAAATATAAAAGTTTTAGTATCTTATAATTTTTATATAGAAAATAATGTTTTAACTCTCAATTAACATGCTTTGGAAAACACAAAAAATGATGTATATTTATGGAATGAATCAGGAGTAGCTTAGGACAATCTTGGATGTACAAATAGCTGCTGCTCATCTAAACCCAGATTGGAGCTGAACTCTCAGGACAGGGTGGGCCCTGACGAGACCAGGGACAGAGCCTAGGATATCCCTGTCTATGATCCTGCAATCCAGCCACCTGTCTGGAAACCCAGACAGGCTAAAGCTGCCTCTCCCCAGCAGTCTGGTGTCCTGGGGCTTCTCAGGCTCGGGGTCAGCTCACAGTAAGTTGGGGTCAGAGTGGTCCTGGGCACAGCATACCTTCAGGTCCTGAGCCCAGTGGCAGAGCCATCCTCCACCTTCCACAGTCCATGAAGAGCTGACCACGATCCCTCCTGGGATTTTGCCAAGGGACCCCTTTCCCTCCAAGACCTTGCTCAAGTCACCCCAGTCCATAGGCCACACAGCTGAATGAGGAATGGGCACCTCTGCTTTGGAGCCTGGGTGTGGGGGGTGTGCGTGTCACAGAACCTCATCACGAGTGATTGACAGCTCACATACACCAACGTTTCTTCTGAATTTATATATTTCTGTGCATATTGACCAGATTTAGGGCTTTTCCTCAGCATTCCTCACATAAGTCAATGGGCATTTGCTTCCCAAAATATGGATTCTGTACAACATGCAGTTCTACTCAGCCATTAGATTGAGTGAAATTATGGGGAATGGATGGAGCTGGAGAACATCAGGGCAAGAGAAAGAAGAAAAACTGAAGGAGTCAGAGTTGAGTGTTTTTTCTCATATGTGGAAGCTAGAACAACTGAAAAAAATAAAGGCAGGTGGAATCCCAAGAAACAGAATAGATCAGAGGAGAAGAGAAAGGTGAATAAATGTGATGCAGGAGGGAAAGAAAAAGGGAGAAACCAGGGAGTGAACTGAGCAAATGTGAATGGTTAATTCTGCACACACATAAATCTTGCTCATGTAGGAAATGTACCACATGAGTTTCTCATGTGTGTGTGTTTGTGTCTGTGTGTGTGTGTCTGTGTGTGTGCGTGTGTAGTGTTAATAAAAAGAAAATTTCAAAAAATAGAAGGAAGTTCAGGATAGGAAAACAAGCAGGGAGGGAGGAGGGAAGGAAAGAAGAGGTACTGGGGACTGAAATAGAGCTTAATGTTCAATGACTGTGCATGACTATGTCAAGTGAATCCTGACAATGAGTATAACTGTGATGCACTAATTTTAATGAGAAAAAGTGACTTACCAAGAGATTTCTTATCTTCAGATATTTTTTAAAAATCGTATGACAAGTCCACAGAGCTATTCTGGGAAGCCTTACATTGTTAAACATTCCACCCAGACAGGAAACCAAACCAAAATCCTCTGCACCTGCTCCTGTCCTGACCCTGAGTTCCCTATGTGCTGAGCGCCCCCTGCTGGCCCTGGGTGTCCTGCAGGGAGGGTTGTGTCTGGGCTCACCCTGAGGTCCACTCACTGTATCTCTAGTGTAGTAATAGGTGGTGGTGTCCTCAGCTCTCAGACTGCTCATTTGCAGTATAGCGTGTTCTTGCAATTTGTCGTGGGAGATGGTGAATCGGCCCTTCACAAAATCTGTATATTAGGTGTTACCACCACTTGGGTTAATTTATCCAACCCACACCAGGCCCTGGAGTCTGGCGAACAAAGATCATACAGTAGCTACTGAAGGTGAATCCAGAGGCCGCACAGGAGAATTTCAGGGAACCCTCAGGATACATTCAGATCTCTTTAAATAACACCCTGTGACTTGCCCTTCATGACCTCATGTTACTGAATGCTGGATTGTGGTGAGATCTCTTGAGAATGGTGGTGGCAAGCAGAGCCCAGACCATGAGAAAACATTATAAGAATTTACCAGAGATAACTTCACTTTGCCACTGTGACCATAGTTATGTGGAGTGCAACCTAGAGGTGCAAAAATCTCCAATGCCTGCAGCCACACCCCACCTGCCTACAGATGCTGCAAGTTTAATTCATGTCAGTGAATTAATCCTCTTTAGGTAAAGAGATCTTGTAGTCTAGTAATCTCTGAACCTTCCTTCATTGTCTCACACATGAGCATTAAGGGCACCTCGTTTGTGAATCATACAAGCAATCACAGCTCTATAATACTTCCATCTGATCAATTTCCATGGAATTTAATCACCTTATTTCATATTGATATAAAAACCCCAGGGAAATAAGTGACTGTGTGAAGAGGCTCATGTGCATGGTAGGGGCGAGGCGTGTCCAGGCTGTTGCTGTCCATCAGCAGCACCATGTCTGCCAAGCCTGTGGTCTGCATGTGGAGCATGCAGAATGCACCTTATGTTTCCACACACAGACACAGGGCAACGTGGATGGGAAGATTTCATGGGCAGGACCAGGATGATGTGTTGGGTGAGAGAAGAATTACCCAGGAACCGGAAGTGACCATGGAAACTAAAGGTGGACATGTCCTCCAAGTGAGGTGAGGTGTTGCCGCCTGTAGCGATTGCTGCTTGCACCAACGACGCCACAATAGAAATTTTGGAGACAGAATGGAAATGAAAAAGTTCTTTTATTCTTCTTTCTTCTAACTTCTCTATCTGGCTCCAACAATCTCTCCAACTCCAACTCCAACCACACCTCTAACTAACGCTCACCCGGTTAAATACTTTTTGCCTTAACAAGGACACGTGCTAACAGCTTGAGCTTACAGGTGTGTCACACAGTGTTCACCGACATAAAAAGATTCTTAGATCAGGTGAAAATACTTGAACACCTTTATGGCTATCAGCTAGCGGCCATCTTAGCTATCTCCTCAATTAGGGCTCTTACAATGAGGCTTGAGAAAAAAGCATCAGGTTTACTTCCTGGAAACTCACTGCAGAAGAGAGCCAGCAACAGTGAAAGCATCCACATCTCCTGGACCAGCTCCTGGGGTTCTGGAGTCTGCACACAACCCCTGGACTTATGTGGTGGGAGGTCTGTCTTCTCCCATGTTTAAATTTACAATTACCATGCCCTGTATTACCTTTTTGCAGCACTGATGACGCTTGAAGTGTAAATGGTGCAGAGGCTTTTAGTTCTCCTGTGTGTTTGCATTGGCTGCAGCTCTCCTTCCTGAAAAGTGCACAGCCCCCTTTGCCTTTGTGCACACACAGGTGATCCTGAACATTCTAGTGAATATGAAGATCTGTTTTTCTTTTTCCTTTTTTTTTTTTTTTTTTTTTATTTTTCTGGTAAATGTGCATTGTCTCCATAGAGCTGCTCCTATCTTTGCAGTGTGGGCAGCTTTAGGTCAGCAACAATGCTCTGCTGTCCTGCAGGTCTCATCTTAGCCACAAGCAGTAGGTGGGAATCTCAGAGAAGAGCTAAGGAGCTGGGGACACAGAGAGAACCAAATTGGTGGCATTAATGGAGCAAGATTTTGACCTCTCTCTTGATGACTTTCATCATCTGCTCCTACTGGTCACGGAAGTGTGATCATTTTGTGCACAGCTGATATTGTGCTTGCACATGAGTGTGTGGATCTGAGTGTGTGTTATTGTGCAAAGTGACCCAGAAATGCTCTCTGTTTTTGATGTTATTCAATCCACCTACTGCTGGAAATGTAAACAATTGTACTTTTACTGATTTTACATTAGTGCTTGAGGAATTATGCTGTTTGGTAGTGGACCTTGAGGATATTGACATTAAAGATATTAAACATGATGTTGTCATTTTGAAATTTATTTGGGGACCATGGAATTCAGGATATGACTTTAACTAATTTCAACCAATTTTACTTACTTATTATCTTTGTGAAAATCAGAATCGCCTATGGTATGCCTAGAATCATAATGGGGAAAACTTTTTTTATAATGTTTGCAATTTATATCCTGAGGAAAGCAGTGGAACTCAGCTATCCCACTATTTGGTATTTATCCCAAAAACCTAAAGTCACCACACTTCAGTGACACAGCCACTGCAGGGTTTATCCAGTGCAGTTCCCAAGAGCAAGGTTATGCAACCAGCCCATGTGCCCATAAATAATAGATGAATAAAGAAAATGTGGGTTATATACCAATAAGCAGCTCTACTCAGCCATTAGAAAGAGGGAAATGATGGTGAATGGACCTAGCTGGAGAGCATCAGGGCAGAAGAAGAAACAAAGGCTCAGAGAGTCTGGGTTGAGTGTTTTCTCTCATATGTGGAAGCTGCCACAAATGAGGAAAATAAAAGAAGTGGAACACGAAGAGCATAGAAGAGATCAGTGTAGAAGGGGAAGGTGACTAAGAGTGAGGGAGGAGGGACAGGAAACGGGAGGACCCAGGAGTGAACTGAGCAGGTTTGAATGACCAATTCATAACACGTGTGAATCCTGCACATGTGGAGTATACCACAGTGAGTTTCTCATGTGTGTGTGTCTGTGTGTGTGTGTGTGTGTGTGTGTATAGTGTTAATTTAATAAAAACTAAAAATATGTGAAAGAGTAAAGTAATTGGGGAGTAGGAAATAAGTGAAAGAGCAGTTACTTGGAGGGAAAAAGAGGTTTTATAGTCAATTAATGTATATGATCACATCAAAATAAATAAAATAATAATTCTTTCCATAATGCACTATTTTAAAAGGAATAATACATCACAAAAAAACAATAATTATATTCAGAGACGTCAAAGTTAAGTACAGACCACAGTCCACGGGCTCCCCTGGGAAGTTGGTACAAGGAAAGGACCCCAGACACAGGAAACCAGCCCCAAATCCACTCTGCACCTGCTCCTGGGTGATCCTGGGTTCCTTGTGTGCTGAGCGTCTCCTGCTGGCCCTGGTGACCTTCAGGAAGGATTGTGCCTGGGCTCATTTTGAGGTCCCCTCACTCTCTCTGGCACACTAATAGCTGGCCATGTCCTTGGCTCCTAGACTGCCCATTTGCAGTAACAGCGTGTTCTTGGAGTCTTCTCTGGAAATGGTGAATCGGAAACTACTAGAATTAACTGCTAATGGGCCAGGACTGCTTCATAACGCGCTGTGCATGAAGTGCGGAGCTTCTGTAGCAATGGCGAGCTAAGCCGCAGGATGTGCAGCTGCGGCGGTGGCGTTGGCCACAAAGAGGACTGGGGGAAGGGGGCGCAGCACAAGTCTCTAGGAGCCAGCCGGGGGACGCGAGCTGGGCGGGACAGGGGTTCTGGCCCAGCTGCCGCTGCCCTCGCCATCGCGCTGGCCCCGCGCCTAAGAGTGCAAATGGAGGAGCCGCCGCCAGCGCGCACATAGAATGGCCCCTCTTAAAGGCGCAGGCCCTGTCGGTGGGGGCGGGCTGCGGAACAAAGCGCCAGCGCAGGGCATGCGGGCGGCTTGGGGGCCTCAATGGGCGCGGCGGCCCCGCGGCTTCCAAGCACTGCCTGGGCCGGCCTCGCGGCGCTAGGGTTGGCTGGCCTCTGCAGGCGGGGGCGGCGGAATAAGGGCGCGGGAACCAAGGAGGCTGCAGCAGCCCTTGGGGGGCAGTGGCTTGGACATGGCCTCGAGTGGCCGGCGCGCCTGGCTAACCATGCTGCTTGGGCTTGTGCTGGGCTTTATGCTGGCCTCCGGGCTTGTCCTGCCCCGCGCTGAAGCTAGCGGGTCCATGGCGCTGCACCAGCCACCAGGGCTGCTGGCCTGGGCAGGTGGCAGAGGCAGCAGAGTCCCAGGCTGACTGGGCATGCGGTGTTGTGCGCTTGTCGCAGCTGTGGCCACATGGCTCGGCCCAGGATGGTGGCCCATGAGACAGGAACTTTCTCTTCGTGGGAGTCATGACTGCACAGAAATACCTGCAGACCTGCATCATGGCCGCCTACAGAACATGGTCCAAGACAATTCCTGGGAAAGTGGGGTTCTTCTCTAGTGAGGGTTCAGACACATCTATACCAATTCCAATAGTGCCACTACGGGGCGTGGTGACTCCTACCCACCCCAGAAGAAGTCTTTTATGATGCTCAAGTATATGCATGACCACTACTTGGACAAGTATGGATGGTTTATGAGAGCAGATGATGATGTTTACATCAAAGGAGATCGTCTGGAGAGTTTCCTGAGGAGTTTGAATAGCAGTGAGCCCCTTTTTCTCTGGCAGACAGGAATGGGCACCACAGAAGAAATGGGGAAACTGGCCCTTGAGCCTGGTGAAAAGTTCTGAATGGGAAGGTCTGGTGTGATCATGAGCCAGGAGGTGCTTCGGAGAATGGTACCACACATTGGCAAGTATCTCCGGGAAATGTACACCACGCGTGAGGGCGTGAGGATGTGGAAGTGGAAAGATGTGTCCGGAGGTTTGCTGGCGTACAGTGTGTTTGGTCTTATGAGACAGGGTTCTCGCTAAAGTAACGTAGGGCCTGGCTAAGTTGCTCAAGCTGGCTTTGTCCTTGAGATCCTCCTGCCTCAGACTCCTGAGCCACTGGAATTATAGACGCAGCAGCTTTTGTATGAGAATGATGAACAGAACAAGAAGGGGTACATCAGAGATCTCCATAACAGTAAGATTCACCGAGCTATCACATTACACCCGAACAAAAACCCTCCCACCAGTACAGACTACACAGCTCCATGCTCAGTCTCAAAAATTGCTGAGCTGCATCATCTCACAATACAGCTCCACCAAGAAATCGTCCTGATGAGCAAATACAGTAACACAGAGATTCATAAAGAGGACCTCCAGTTGGGAATACCCCCTTCTTTCATGCGGTCTCAGGCCCACCAAGGAGAAGAGATTCTAGAATGGGAGTTTCTGACTGGGAAATATTTGTATTCTGCTGCTGATGGTCAGGCTCCCTGGAGAGGAATGGAATCAGCCCAGAGGGAAGCTTGGATGACATCATCATGCAGGTGATGGAAACGATCAATGCCAATGCCAAGACCCCGGGGCGCATCATCGACTTCAAGGAGATCCAGTATGGCTGTTGCCATGTGAACCATGTACGGGGCAGAGTACATCCTGGACCTGCTGCTTCTGTACAAGAAGCACAAAGGTAAGAAGATGACAGTTCCTGTGAGGAGGCACACATACTTCCAGCAAGATCCAGGTTGTAGAGCATGAGGTACTAGATGCACAGGAACTGGCCAGCAGAATCAATCAGGACTGTGGATCCCTATCCTTCCTCTCCAATTCCCTGAAGAAGCTTGTTCCCTTCCAGCTCCCTGGGTCCAAGAATGAACGCCAAGAGCCCAAAGATAAAAAGATAAATATACTGATCTATTTGTCTGGATGTTTTGACATGTTTGTAAGGTTTATGGGAAATTTTGAGAAGACATGTCTCATCCCAAATTGGAATGTCAAGCTTGTCCTGCTTTTCAATTCTGACTCCAAACCCGATAACATCAAACAAGTTGAACTGATGAGAGATTATTGCATTAAGTACCCTAAAGCTGAGAAGCAGCTTTTGCCTGTGTCCAGAGAGTTTTCAAGAGCTCTAGCCCTTGAAGTTGGATCTTCCCAGTTTAATAATGAATCTTTGCTCTTCTTCTGTGATGTTGACCTGGTGTTTACTACCGAATTCCTGCAACGGTGTCGAGCAAATACAGTTTCGAGCCAGCAAATATATTTCCCAATCATCTTTAGCCAGTATGATCCAAAGATTGTTTATAGCGGGAAAGTTCCCAGTGACAACCATTTTGCCTTTACTCAAAAAAAATGGCTTCTGGAGAAACTATGGGTTTGGCATCACTTGTATTTATAAGGGAGATCTTGTCCGAGTGGGTGACTTTGATGTTTCCATCCAAGGCTGGGGGCTGGAGGAGTGGACCTCTTCAACAAGGTTGTCCAGGCAGGTTTGAAGACGTTCAGAAGCCAGGAGGTAGGAGTAGTCCACGTCCACCACCCTGTCTTCTGTGACCCCAATCCGGAGCCCAAAGAATACAAAATGTGCTTGGGGTTCAAGGCATCACCATATGGGTCCGCGCAGCAGTCAGCTGAAATGTGGCTGGAGAAAAATGATCCAGGTCACAGTAAAAGCAGTAATAATGGCTCTGCATGGACAGCCTGATGTCCAGCTCTGCTGGACAAGACAGTTTTAATTAATTCATTCATTTTTTAAAAAATTTTGAATGATCAGTTTTTGAAGTCCGTACAAGGATATATTTTCCAAGTGGTTTTCTTACATAGGACTCCTTTAAGATTGAGCTTTTTGAACAAATGTGATCAATGTTTGCCTTTGAACACATCTTCTTGATGAACATTACGTAGCAGACCTGATTAATTCTGACATGAAATGTCCCTGATGAACAAAACCTTTTATGTTTTTTTTACATTTCCTTTTCAGGTCCCTTCTCTACAGTCCTATGGCAGAAAACATGAACATTCCTATGAAGTATTATTATAACAAACAAACAAACACTGTAACTCTGGTAAATGTTCTGTTGTGACTGTTAACCTTGTAGATTCTACCTTTTGTCTTTTTTTTTTTTTAAGTTTTTTTTTTTTTTTTTAAGCCATCTCAAGTTCCAGTTGTAAAATAAGTAAATGTAATAATATCTGTATCAGCATCACCAGCATCTTCAGCAAAGCTTTCCAAAGTTGATTATTTCCCCCACACTCTACTCTACCTATCAAGGTCAAGTAGCTTTGACAAGCAAGGGGAGTAAGGACAGCAGAGCCAGAGCTGGTAGTTCGAGTAATGCCTTGGCCTAAGCAGGCCTAGCACCGCATTACAAGAAGCATTTGTCTTTTTCTCTCTTGCTGACCCTTCTCTTTACAGGATAAAATATTAATATTTAGAATGATGAAGAATTACTATAATGATTCAAATGTATGCAAGCTAAACAAACAAAAACACCCTAATGAAAACATGGGGGGAGGTGCATTTGGTTTCATTCACTTCATCCTGTGTATTGTGGAGATGGTTACTTCATTCTTTAGTTTGTTTATTTTATCCTTGGTATCTGAATACCTTTAATTTATTTAATATCCATTGTTTAGAGCTCTGACATTTCTTGAGTACATATTAGTATTAGTATTTATGAGTACCAGGAGTGTGGTTAGTATGATTTATTTGCAGTAAACCGATCTCCAAAGATTTCCTTTTGAAGAGACTTTACCCCTTTCTTAATTTTCACATTCCTGTTTTACTAAATATTAAGTGTTCCTGGACAATTTTGGTGTTCATGTGTTTTGGGGACAAAAGTGAAATGACTTTGTCCTTACACCAGAATGTTTGTTTTTAACTCACAGATCAAATGTGCCTTATTTTTTTTTTTTTTATTTAGATTTCAAACAGTTGATAGGCTTGCCATTTTAATACACATCATTGGAGATGTGCTTATTTGTAAATAGCCTATTGCTCATATGGAAAAATAAACCAGTGAACAATATTTTTCTATTGTACTTTGAAAACCATTTTGTTTCATTATTCCTGTTTTAGCTGAAGAATTGTATTACATTTGGAGAGTATAAAAACTTAAACACAGAAAAGAAAAAAAAAGATACATAACTGCTAATGTATGAGACCCACTAGAGCCCCTCCTCTGGAGCCTGCAAACTCAGTTTATATCACGGCTACTGAAGGTGAATCCAGAGGCTGCACAGGAGAGTTGCAGGGACCACCCAGGCTGCACCAGGCCTCCCCCAGACTCCACCAGCCAAACGTCACCCTGGACACCTGCAAACACAGAGGCAGCCTGGTCAGAACCCTGTCACTCATCCACTCTTTCTCTCACTCCTGTCCACTCACACACACAGGATCTCTGGTTCTCTATGAATTACCTTTTAAAACAGCCACAAGGAAAACCCAGCTGAGCACACACTTTATATTCAGCAGCTGTGTTCAGTCCTGACCACTGAGTGGGCTGAGCTGGGAGTCCAGGGCTGGGTTCCTCTGCAGAGCTGCAGGTCAGGGTGGGCTGGTTTTCATGAGCAGAGAGAGACCCTATTTGCATGTCCTCCTGCCATATAGCAGCTCTGGGTGGAGGCCTCATATGCTGCAGAGCCCCAGCAGACATGAGAGTGCTGGTTTTCTGGTGACAGCTGTCACATTCCATTCAACCTGATGCCCAGCATAGCAGAGGCATTAGGGGTCCTCAACCCCTCCTAATGCTTCATTGCTGCATGTGCACACTTCACCTGATGGAAGCTTTATTGTGCCTGTGAACCACGATGCAAAGAATAGACTACTGACTCCAATTTCAAGACAAATTAAAGCAAGCTCATATTTTTACACAAAGAAATTTGCCAGGCTGCTTGCTCACCCAAAATTCCACCGCATGAGGACAGCACCCCAGCTTTCCAGGAAAGAGGTTTTTATAGCACAAAATTACAAAGGAATGTGTCTTGGGAATTTAGAGCTAAGTGATTCTGGCAAGCATATTACAAAGGCAGAGAGCAGGTATTGAGCAATATGGCTTAACATTTCAAGGAGGGTGTAATTTAGATTCCATCAACAGAATATATGAGGCACTACTGACGTGGTAGGAAGAGTTTTTTTTAATCTGGTCAAGAAAAGCCAGGCATGTGTGTGAGTTTATAGCATGGGATGGAATTCCAAATAAGATTAGCCCTCAGAATATGGTCATGATAATAAACAGCTTAGTAAAACATAAATGAACTTCTTAAAACTTTATGGCTCCCATCTTAGGATAAAATTAAGTTGGTTCATCAGTGCCATGCTTTGTTCTATGTAAAAGTGCTGACTGGGTCAGGAATGCTTGTGTTCAGTGTGCAGAGCTCATGCCTGTGAGCCCTTTCCCCAATGTTTGGCCTGTGCTCTCCATCCCTGGACCCACTGCCCTGCTGCTGCTCCTGAACACAGTGGGGCTTCCTGGTGATGTTGCTCAGTGCCCTCCTTAGTGACATCATGGTGGTTTGGTGCATCCAGTGTGATGTGAATGTACTCACAGAACCAGGAGTCTGCAGGTGCAGGCTAACAGGCCTCAAGATATGCAGTGTGTCTTATGGATTGATGTGGATTGATCCTACAGCACAAAGGTGTTTAGCATTAGTGCCTCTAGTATCTCTTCATCTGTAAGTGGGCATTTGGTAAGAATGAATACACACTGACTCGTGCTCAGCCCCCAACACAGCCAGAGTGTGACTGAAAGCACTCTTTGTCTACTAGGGAAACCAGAATCCTATACCTTTTTCCTCACCTTTACCTGGTAAAACTTCCTGTTGGGTAAACTTTAAGTTCAGGCAGTAAATTCTTGCCTTATACCTAAAAATTTACTGTGAGACTGCATCATTCCACAATCTATCCTCTTTCCTTCTAAAAAAAAATTGTGTGCTTGTTCTTCAAACATAAATCTGTAATCCAGTTACTATTAAAATTTTTACAAAAAAAAAAAACAATTTTTTGTGTTCTGTTTGTGTGTTTTTGTAATAAAATCAAAATCCTTTAGCACATGCTAAGCTTGCATTTTAGTTTACACAGCCAGTCCCAAGGGATGCTGACTGAGTGGATAGGAAGGTGCAGAGGCCCTGCTATGCTGTCTGAGGTGGTTGAAGAGAACAACTAAAGAGGTGGATGCAGCCCTGGGACTGGGTAAATTGTTGGTGTGTGCCAGCTCTGATCTGGGAGCTGGAATAGTCACGCAACAGCCAACCTGGCAGCACCTGTGGGGCTAAATCTGCAGTGGCACAGATGCCAGAGTGTGGAGGAGGGTCTCTCTCCATCTGGACTCCTGAGGATGCCATGATTAAACCAAGGTTTCAGTTGAAGCTTTGTCCCAGGTGTGGCCCCTACACAGATTCCTTTGAGGGCCATGGCTAGTGGAGCCTGGGGGCAAAGACTATTAAGGCCCCAGCACTGAAAGTCTACCATCTCCAGAGGCAGCCTGGAGAGCAGCAGACAGGAGGCCCCACCCTGTGGTCAGCAGAGACATGGAATGGGACAACCTGAGGTTTGGGGACAAGACCTCTGCCCTGTGAGCACTGCAGGTGGGATATGGTATTCACGATGCCTGTCCTTAATTAAAGTTCAGTGATTGTTGAAACTATTCTCATGATCACCAAGTTGTCCTTTAAAGTAGATGTAAAAAAAAATGGTATCCACAGAGAACGAATGTAAATTAGCCAAAAAGAATGACATCCTGTGTCTCCTGGCCCTGGGCATGGCCAACAACTCATGACCTAGCTGAGATGAGTCAGGCAGAAGGAGACCATCACCACACCATCACTTGTGTGGAGATGCCACTGTATCTGGCCCCCAGAAAGAGAGAGGACAGTGGCCACTGGAGATGGGGAGGTGCAGGGATGGCGAGGGTAAGTGTGGGTGGTGAGGGCCACGTGCAGAGAGGGAATTGTCCTGGTGCTCTACAGCTCATAGTGCCCCTGTGGCCCACAGCAATGCTGTGCTTCACAGTGAATGGGGCAGAGCAGCTGGTGGGCTGCTCACACCAAGGAGAGACAGGGAATGAACGGCTGGGTGTGCACAGCCTGGGGTCTATCATGGCGCCTGGCACCCATGTGTCAGGGAGCAGTTCTCTGCCTCACTAGAGCTAGGTTTCAGTGTAATTAAGAAAATACAGATGGAATCACCAGCTGTGTGTCAGATGGATATAGATACTGCTTTTATTAGTAATGTTGAAGATGAAACATCATTACAAATGAAAGATAGCAAAATAGACTACAATTTCTTATTCTGCTATTCAAAATAGTTGAAGCAGGCATTTTTTTTCATTATTTCCATGGCTTTAGGTTCAAGGTATGAAATCACTGTATTCCTAATGTTCATATTTTAATGTTGCATTGGTTCAAATTTGGGTAATAGATTTCACTGAACTACTGATGGAATCATCTTGGAATAAAATAAAAACAAATGAAATGGACTATCATTCCATTTGTTGATATGCACTATTCTGTAGCGTATTCCAAGGCCAATTTGTCTAATTTACTATTTGAAGATATAACTATACAAATTGATTTTTATTTCACTTTGAATTTGTATATAATGAGTATGCAACTCTGAGAAGCTAAAGCTTTAAAAACATCCCACCACATTTATCATATCTTCAATTTCTTTTGCTAAATCATCATAATAAACTAAATGTAAACAACATAATTTAAGTATCAACTAATGTGCTCATATTTTAGAAAATTCTTTTTTTATAAAAATATTTTAAATTATCCTCATTGATTTTAAATTATAACAATGTGCACTTTTGTTTGTTGTGAGATTCTAAGAAGTTTGCAACTATCAAATATTTAATTTGCTATTGAATTTTGCTTCAATTTATACTAAATTAAACTGTTTTTACTGGCAAAATGTTTATAAGCAGTCCATCTAAAAAGCAGCTTCTTTCTTTAATGCCAAATGTTGAGATATTTAAAACTATTGACTTCCCTTCAGGAAAGTAATATTTAAGATTGTTTAAAAACATGTATTTATTGAATTATGTATGAGTCTATGTGTTTCATATTTATGTTTATATTTAGAACTAAAAATTGCTATGGATAATTTCTTTAGATAAAACTCATTGGAAATGAAAGAAAAAAAAATTCAACTTTCAAATTCCTGAAACATAATTTACAGAATTGCATTCAAATATTATACTCAGAAGAGCAGGCTTAAAAACTCAATACAGCCTCTCTCCAGGTGAGGGGCATCATGTTTAGGGAAAGTGACCCCAGCATCCACCAGGGCTCAGGAAGGAGCTGAGGGATTCCCCTGTGCCAGTCCTGAGGTTTCAGTGAGGGAAAGGAAACAGGAACTAAATCATGGTGGAAATTAAAGCACTCAGAAAATGCTCTCTGAAAGCAGGTGTAATATCTACTTTTTTGCAAGAGCAAAAACTTTTATTTATAAGGCAGAATAGATAACTGTAGGTGTGTGGGTTAGTCTCTGAACCTTCTATTCTGTACCATTGTTCAACTGGTTTATTTTGGTGCCAATACCATGCTGTTTTTGTTACAATTGCTTTGTAATACAATTTAAGGTCTGGAATAGTAATGCCACCAGCTTCACTCTTCTTGCTAAGAATTTCTTTGGCTATGCTTGGTCTCTTGTTTTTCCAGATGAATTTCATGATTGCTTATTCTATTTTTATGAGGAATGATATTGGGATTTTGGTTGGTATTGCATTGAAAGTGTATAGTGCTTTTTGGAGAATGGTCATTTTGACAATATTAATTCTGCCTATCGTGTGAACAAGGTAGATCTTTCCATCTTCTACGATCTTCATCAATTTCTTTATTTAGCATGCTGTAGTTTTCATTGTAGAGGTCTTTCACTTTTTTGTTAAGTGATACCCAAGTATTTTTTGTTTTGTTTTGTTTTGTTTTTGTTTTTGTTTTTCAGGCTATACTAAATGGGGTGGATTTCCTAGTTTCTCTTTCTGAGGATCTGTCACTGATGTAGCAGCACAATTCACAATAGTTAGATTGTGGAAATAACCCTGATGCCCATCAGTAGATGAGTGGATAGGGTAAATTTGGTATATATACACAATGGAACACTACTTAGCACTAAAAGGGAATAAAATCATGGTATTTTCAGGTAAATGGATGGAGTTGGAGAAAATAATGCTAAGTGAAGTTAGCCAATCCCAAAAAATCAAAGGTGGAATGATTCCATTGGTATGATGATACTGACTTAAAATGGCAAGGGAGGGGGGGGGATGAGAGGAATGATGGAATGTTAAATACAAGAAAAGGGGGAAGGGGAGTAGGAGGGGCAAGGGGATAGGAATAATGACAGAACGAATTAGACATCAATACCCTAAATACATGTACAATAACACAAATGGTATGAAAATTCTTTATGAAAAACCAGTGACTTGAAAAAATGTGCTCTTTATGTGTAATACGAAATGAATTGCACTCTGCAAGCATGAATAACAAATTAGAATAAAAAATGTAGAATAGAAAGAGAGGGGTACATCACATCCTGACCATGACACCAAAAAGGTGGAGTAATCCCAGGGTGGGAAAGAGCTGCCCAGGGGTGCAGGCAGGAAGGGAGCTGCCCAGGGCTACTCATTCACAACTCCTTGCAGGGAGGAGCAGGTCCCTGGAGGCAGGTAACCTGGGCAACAGGTTGGAGGAAGGGCAGGTGCCCTGGAGGTATTAGCATTTTATGTCCTCCTGAATCAGCCCCATCTTCCTGACCCAGCCATTCATCACCTACACTGAAGGACCTGTTGCCCCCCACCCCACCTCAATACCCTCTCTGAAAACAGAAACTTTACTGCTATAAGGGGAAATAGGCAACTGTTCTGGCAGATTCTGTCTGACAGGGGGCGATTTGGGCGAGCAGGGGTTTCCCTTTAGGAATGATTTAGGTCAGTCACAGGATCCATGGCAAAAGTCTGGCAATATAATTATTGTTCCCTATAACACTAAAACACAAAACATTGTATGATTGTTAGTTAGACATTTTTGTGAGGCCAACAGACAAATCGCAAATGAAAACCACTGAATTAGTATTTTGGAGGAAGAAAAATAGATAATAATAAATTGAGAAGATGAGGTTGCCTAGAAAAATTTTCAGATGAGCAGGGACCAATGGCGCTTGCCTGTAATCCCAGCAGCTGGGAAAGGTGAGGCAGGACACTCCCAAGTTCAAAGCCAGCCTCAACAAACATGAGGTGCTGTGCAACTCAGTGAGACCCTGTTTCTTAATAAAATACAAAATAAGGCTGGGGATGTAACTCAATTCTCTGTTTCCCCTGAGTTCAATGCCTGGTACCTAAATAAATGAAAAAATAAATAAGATTTGGAGGTACAAAATAAGCAGGATCCACTTCTCTGCTATAAAATATTATTTATGTCCCTATGAATAGGTCAAAATGAACCGCACAATTTTGTATAAGCTCAAATAAAATATTAAATGTCACTAAAATCTTGGAAGTATTTCTCATAAAAAAAGAAAAAAAAAAAACAGAAATTGGAGGTGCTAGTACAAAATGTAGCACTTTAAATTTTGGCAACTTGCAGATACTAGATCCAAACTCGGAATTAGAGCTTTCAATAACCACATGCTTTAAATACACAAAATCACTTATTTCTGAGGAGTGGACCTGGAGTAGCTTAGGAAAACTTGGATATTACAGTTGCACTTGCTCAACTCCCCTAGACTGGAGCAGGGACAGAGCCCAGGTGTCCCTGTCTGTGACCCTGCAATCCAGCCACAGAGGCAGGAAAGCCAGGCAGGCTCCAAGCTGCCTCCCCAGCAGCCAGTGGTCTCTAACAGCACGATGGAGTCAGTGTGGTGCTGGGCACCAGGTGTCTTCAAGGACCTGAGGCTAGTGGCAGATCCAACGTACACCTCCTGCAGTCCATGCAGAGCTGACCACCTTCCCCCCTGAGTCTTCGCCAAGGGAGACCATTTGTTTTCAAGACCTTACTCAGGTCACTGCTGTCCACAGGCCATGCACAGCTGTATGAATAGTGGACACCTCCACCCTTGGAGCCCAGGGTGTTGGGTGTGAGTTTCACAGAGACTCACTCTAATGTATATACAGCCCAAATATACCAAAGTTGATTCTGAATATACAGATTTCTGTGGGTTTTTGACCAGGATTAGGCATTTCAGTCAGCATTTCTCAGCTCAGTCCACACACTTTTGTTCCAGAGACTGCATTGCTGTGGGAGATGTGCTGTGATGGCAGGAGGTTTGCCAGCCTCAATGGTTTATAACAACTGGTTCCCTAGGACTCTTTCTTCTCATGGGAGAACAAATACTGGCTCCAGACATTGCCAAAATCCCCAGGGTTAGAGGTTTCTGGCATTATGGAGGCTTCAGTATGATGCTGTGTACTGTGAGCTTATCCATCACCGGAAGAAGGACACTGGGTGGACTGTAATGGGAAGGAGCAATTGGAAGAGAACAGGGTATCTACCTGAGGATGGAGGATAAGACATGGACACAGAGGTGGACCACGGTCAGCCTGGCAGGTGGAGGTCACCTGCATCCCCAGTTACAGAGGAGGATGAGGCAGGAGGACAAAGAGTCCTCAGCAGCCTGAGCATCCTAGGGGCAACCCGTCTCTCACTGAGACACAAACAGGGCTCAGAGGGAGCTCAGGGCTCAGCCTGGCAGGGTGGCTGCAATCAGAAAAGACAGCAAAGGAGGGAATCCTGAGCCCAGGTCCGCCCACTCTTGCCTGAGTGTTGAGGCTGGCCGTGCAGACAGCCTGCCCGAGCCCCACTCAGGTCAGTCCTCGTTCTCACCTGCCTTTCTTAGAGAGCTCACTCTGCCCACGGGCTCTCCTGCTGCCTCTCTGCCCACAGCCAGGATGCCACAGCCAAGGACAGGAGAGCACACCATGGCAGTCAGGAAAGCAGAGGGAAAACCCTTTGAGAGGAGACAGTGGGCACCTCACATACGTCAGGGGACTAGAAAGTAGTTCCTCCATGCTCCCTCCTGGGCACTCATAGCCACAGCAGCCATGACCCCAGGGACTCTGTCCTACTTGAGCTTCCAGCACATCTTGGTGTCCTGCACACAGTGCTGGTTCTGCAGGATTCAGGAAGCTGGACTTCATGCTCAAGGACTTCTGCTGGTCCTTCAAAGGAAGTTCCTGGAGGCCAGGTGATGAGAAGAATGGTCAGAATCCCTGTGGTCATCCCGAGGATGATGATGCTTGGACATGAAGCTGAACTGGAATGGACACTCCAGAAACCAAGAGATGCCAGCCACGTGTGCTGTTTTCCAAGGAAGGCTGCTGGCTGTGGAGGGAGCAGGATAGGGGCGAGGCCCTGAGTGCAGCACCTGGCAATACCAGATGGTCAGGTGGACAAGACCCCTGACCTCTGGCCAGGCCTGGCTCAGCCTCATCTTCAATGACCTCAGGATGGGCACAGCTGGGCTCCTGCTCCCACAGGTGTGTGACCTTACCCTGGCCTGGTGCTGCAACTGCTGTGGGCACCCTGCTGCTCCCCAGGTGCACACTCAGGTCACTCACCCTCACTCCAGGGAGCACGTGTGTGAGGAGTGGACCCACTGCCCTCTGAGCACACTGAGACCAGGTGTGCTGAGGGTTTCCAGGTAGTGAGTGAGTCACAGCAAGTTCACTTTGCATGGACTGGGACAAGGCTTAAGGTGGGCACCAGGTTCCCGAGCCTGGCATAACCAGCATTTGGGCTCTGTGATTGTGAGGAGTGAGGCAGCATCAAGCTCTTTTTCCACCCATTTCCAGGATAGTCCCACTGTCCTGCAGACACCCAGATTGACCCTAGACACTGCCATGGTTCTTGGGGTGGAGCACAGCAGCAGCAGGACCCTGGGACACCACATCCACCTTCAGGATGCCACCTGCCCAGAGACAGCCTCAGGTAACCCATGACCCAGGGAGGGAGAGATTATCAGGGAGAGGTGAGGTGGAGATATGGCCAAGGGTGGAGGGAGCTGTGCAGTCACCAAGAGAACCACGGTGGGAACACAGGTTTCTGTGATGACAGCTAGGACTGTGTGGTAGGCTGAGAAGGAGAAACGGGTTTCCACTGCAAGTGTGTGTGTGTGATTGTTGTGTGTGTGTGTGTGTATGAGAGTGTGTGTGTGTGTGTGTGTGTTTGTGAGATAGTATATATGAGAGTGTGTGTGTGTGAGTGTGAGTGTGTGTGTGCATGTGTGAGTGTATGTGTGCATGTGAGTGTGTGTGTGTGTGTTCATATGGACTGAGGATACTGGGAACCTGGGCTCTGGTCTGGAAGGTGAGGCTGCAGCCTTGGTGTGAACGTACGACTCCCTGCCCTGGGTAGGTGGAGTCCAGGTCAGGGAGTAAAGAGCACCTGGGAGGTTCACGGCTGTGATGGGTCGAGGTGTCTGAGGGCCTGCTGAGCCTTCCCCAGGTGAGTCCTCTGCAGCTACCCTTGGACTGGATGGCTGCAGCAGGGGCAAGGCTAAAGCTCAGGAACAGCAATGTGATGAGGTAGCAGTTCTGCCTTCTAAAGGTTCAGCCATACAGACTTACAGAGACACACACAAAACACGCATGCTCACACACACATAACATATGGCGTACACACAAATGGACACAGATTCACACATACACTATGCAGCCTGACTTGGGATAGGTGGAGAAAGACCTGCCTGACTCCATAAGAGAACAGCAAGGGATGACGTGAGGCAGAAGGGACCTCCAGATTCCCCATGATGGGGTCCCGGTGGACGCTGATCACCTGGAGAGAAACCATCCACTCTTCTCTGCTGCTCTGAAACTGGCACCTGAGCTCCCTGTGTGCTGAGCGCCCCCCCTGCTGGCCCTGGGAGCCCTACAGGGAGGTTTGTGTCTGGGCTGACACTGAGGTCCCCTCACTGTGTGTCTGGCACAGTAATAGGTGGCTGTGTCCTCAGGGGTCAGGGAGCTCAGCTGCAGGGAGAACTGGTTCTTGGACGTGTCTCTGGAGATGGACACTCGGCTCTTGAGGGCTGGGCTGTAGTAAGTGTTACCATTATAACATATGTCCCCAATCCACTCCAGCCCCTTCCCTGGGGGCTGACGGATCCAATGCCAACAGTAACCACTGGTGATGGAGTAACCAGACACAGCACAGGTGAGGGACAGGGTCTGTGCAGGCTTCACCAGGCCAGGTCCTGACTCCTGCAGCTGCACCTGGCACAGGACACCTGAGGACAAGGAAAGGCAAATTCTGTCAGTCACCTGCAGTGACATCATCCCCAAGGACCCAGGTCAGACACTGGGGACACTCACCCAGGGGAGCTGTGAGCAGGCACAGGACAAGACCCAGCAGCCTCATCTTCTAGACCACACCCTGCCTTCCCAGAGACTCAGCCCTGACTGAGCAGAGAGCTGTGAGCTCCCACAGCCCAGAGGGCATTTGAATCCAGAGCAGGAGGAGAGATTTGCATGTGGGTGAGGCCCTTCTTATATCAGGAGAGGCTGAGGTAAGGCTGTTCTTGTCCTTTGTTCACCTTAGGTGTGTCCCCTGCCTTGAACCCTGTGGAGCTTTACCTATGACAACAGAGCAGTTGGTTTCAGGGGTGCAGGAAGGCTCTCAGAGGAGGAGCCCACCTTCCTGAGCCCAGCACTACCTCCACCAAACCTTTCCTTCCTGGTCCAGGGAGTGTCTCAGGTGGCAGGAACGTGCCTAACATGCAAGCGGCCCCAGGTTCACCTCCCAGCCCTGAAGGAGAAGCCCTCAGTGATGACTGAAGGGGAGCACAGAGCTGAAGATGGGGTTCCCACATCCAGGAAAAGAGTTCTCCTTTTGTTCTCAGAACTAGTTCTCGTCTTTCATCTCTGTGAGATTTGGGGTCTACTGACTGAGCAGGAGAGGAGTGATCAGAGGTCTCAGGAGGGGAGAGGCTTCCTGCTGTGTGTCCACTTCCCTGCCCCCTTCCTCTGCCCTGCTCATCCCCCTACTGTCCAGCCAATGCCTGTGGACAGCAGTGGGAGGGAGTCTGCACTCAGCTCTTCCACTCACCTGTGCTGCACTCTGGTCTCCACTGTGAGAGAACAGGATGGAGGTGCTGGACAGGTGAGAGTCCTGGGAACAGAGGCAGCTCTCTGCAGCAGCCTGAGGCTGAGAGCCACTGAGTCCACACAGAGGAGCTGAGCCAGGCTGATAGCAGAAAGGGACAGCTTGCAGGGCAGGATGGCATGAGGAAGGGATACCTAGATCCCCTTCCCTGTGCAGCATCACTGCAGTGACACCTGCCTTGCCCACAGTCCTTTATTTGGTGAAAAGAGTGGACACTCTCTTTAGTGAAGTGGGAGTCACTGAGAGGGCATGTGTAGTTGCTAATCTCCTATGAAGTTCAGGAATTAATCTTCTGCCTAACTGAGTGAACACAGCATATTAATAAGACCTCCTTTGGATGGTTTTATATCTTCTCCTGGGGAAGAGCTACTCTTGATGGCTCTGAGCTCCCCTTCCTTGTCCTAAGCTCCTAAGTGCCCTGAGTCCCCTGATGATTCTGAGATTCCCTGCTGGTCCTCAGCTTTCCCTCTAGTCCTTAGCTCCCCTGTTGGTGCTCAGCTCCCTGCTGGTCCTCAGCTACCTGCTGGTCCTCACATCCCTGCTCATCCTCAGCTCCCTACTGGTCCTCAGCTCTCCCTGAAGGCAGGAGGGTCCTGAACTCACACTAAGTTCCCCTCACTCTATATCTCCTACTGGAATACACAACTGCATCATCCTTTTTTTTTTTTTTTTTTTATGTTGAGTGCTAATGAGACCTGCCTCTTGGAAGTGTCCCTGGTGATGGTGACTCTCTAACAGTGTAGATTTCAACCACTGCATGGACAATTAGTAAGGACGCCTGGGAAATATAATTAGCATATGCTCAGGTCCATCATGGAGCACTGAGGACAAGAGGGAACTCAGGACGAGGTGTGTAATGGTATCTGCTTCCACCTCAATCTATCTTTCTGATAGAGCAGGTGAGGGACAGGGTGTGCAAGGGCTTCACCAGGCCAGGTCCCAACTTTTGTAGCTGCACCTGGGACATGACACCTGGGTACAAAAAACCTCACACATACCATTAATTACACTAGCACCTGCATGTCCATGTCCTTCTTTTGCAATCACTGGACTCTCACACAGGAACGTGTCTCCAGGCAAAGGAGAAGTACCTGGACTTCTGGGCTGCAGTGAAGGACCCATGAGAAGGAGATGGAGTCAGCCAGGGCTGGACTTTCAGCCTGAGACTGGGTCTGCTTTGCACGGGGCAGGCCTGGGATAAAAGTGGAGGTAAGAGGAAGGGCCACCATCCTTCCCAGGCTATCATTATCCTCCTGCTGCTCAGTTGCACTGGGAGGGAACCTGGGGGCTCCTTCCTGCTTCCTGCCAGGTCCACCTCCTACCAGCCATCCAGGAACAGGGAGGCCCAGTGTTCAGGGGTTGGAACACCACACAGAGGGTGTGTTTTCTGCAGGAGGGCACAGCCATGCAGAGGGAGGGGACAGGTGGTGGCCTTTGTTGTGCTCTTTTTTTTTTATCTTCCTTCAGCCACACAGGAAGTGTCTGGATGGGTGGTGTGGTGTGCTTGTGAGGCTCTTGCAGGGATGGGGACAACATTTCCAAGAAACAGTCCACATCCTTGTTGACCCAGGGTCAGTGGGTGAATGTATGCTGCAGCACTCCTGTTTAAATCCCCCATGATTAAGCTGCTCACTCCCCTGTGGTGCCTGGGATTTCTCAAGTTCCCAGAGGAATTCTGAGGCCTGTCTGTCTCTGTGCCTTCACAACTGCACCACGGGGACTCTGGACCTGGGGTTGGCCTGCTCCCTTTCCCTCTCTCTATTTCTCCCTCTTGCAGAGCATGTAACGAATCAGGAGTTACTGAATGTCCTTATTTGGTTTGTCAGGGATAGGGAGGGCCATCATATTTTTTAAGAACACTTCCAAGAGTGACTTGGGCAGAAGGGAAACACCAAGGATGGTTTTGTGCCCGTGTAGAGACCAGACTCCTGTGGTGGCTGCAGTGACAGCACCAGCAAGGAGAGAGTCTGATGTCATTGGCTGTGGGGCAGGAACTGGCCTGCATTCTGAGACTGCAGAACCACCTTTGGATAATGAAAGGAATGTTGGCCCAGAGTAGAGGTGTGGAGGCTACATCTGAGCAGAGGGCACCCACAGGAGCACAGCTAAGTGAAATCCCTCAGCACTCCATGCTGTGCCCTGGACAGCAGCACTTAAAAGGAGGAGGACAGGGTCCCAGCCTTGAGCAGCTGCAGAGACACCTCTGGGAGAGGCCTGGATAGCAGGGAGGTGGGAAGGACGTCCAACCAGTACAAGTGTGTTCAGGGACCAGGTGACTCACCAGAGGGGAGCCTCCAGGGAGCACAGAGAGTGCAGGGGCCTCTCATAGGGGAAAAGGCACCAAAAACGGAGTGAATGTGGGAAGCTGTCCAGCCTTTCACACACCAGGGAGGTCCCACAGGGGCAGGACAACTGAGGGGTGGTGAATGTGTAAGATCTTCAGCAGAAATGTCAACCACATTGCACACCTAAGTGTTCACACTGCAGAAAATCCTTTCACATGCAGTGAATGTGGAGAGAATTTCCAGCAAATTCCACTCCTGCTCAGCATCACAGGCTCCATGGTGGAGAAAGTCCTCTGCATGGAGTGATTGTGGGAAATCCCTTATCCAGCACATTTTCACAAACCTGGAGAGGACATGAAGCTCACAGGCACCGAGAAAGCAGCTAGTGTGCAAAAGACTAACCATTGCCATACTCTGACACAGCAGCGCAAACATCACAGCCAGAACAAGCCCTGAGAGGGCAGTGGCTGTGCAGAGAGTCCTCAGCCCGTGGGGCCACTTTGTTCCCCACCAGGATGTCCATGTTTGTAAGCTGCCTGTCATGGCCAGCCACAGACCGCCATGGGAGGAAAACTCTCGGAGGCAGAGTAAAGCTATTACTACTTTTACTTCTACTTTCTTAGAGAGAGCTTAGAGAGGGAAAGAAAGATTTTTAGAGAGAAAGATTAGAGAGAGCTTTTCTTCTTGTCTTCTTAGCTTAGAGAGAGAGAAAGAAAGATAGAGCTTTCTTCTTGTCTTCTTAGCTTAGAGAGAGAGAAAGAAAGATAGAGAGAGCTTAGCTTAGAGAAAGATTATATTTTAGAGCTTCTTTCTTCTTTCTTCTTTCTTCCTCGGCAGCCTCGGCCTAACTCTGACCAGCCATTACTTCTTCTATCTGGTTTCTCTTCTGTAACCGCTCTGCCTATGTTCTGGCCGCTCTGATTTTTTTCTTTGACCTGAACTCTTCTTCTGACTGACCGAGTGACTGCACGACTGACTGAATGAATTTCTCCGTTCTCTGACCGCTTTCACCCGGTTATATACCTTTAGCTTTGCGGGTGCCTCAAGTGCATTTACATGTGTGTCACATACATATCAGGTGGAACTTATGGCTTCCAGCTACCCGCAAGAACCCTTCCTAATTGGGGCTCCTTCACATGTTGGAGAGACACCCTAGGTCAACCTGACTCAATGGAGGAGTTCTGAGAGTCACCTTTGTGTTGGATCCAGGACTGAACCTCAGTCCTGCACACTGCACAGTGAGCACAGGTGGAAGTGCTGCTACCCTTCTCCTCCCAAGAAGGTGGCCCAGTGCATGGACTCTTTGAGGGAGAAGCCCATGTCCTGGGCCACACTAGGGATCTCTCCATTCAGCTGAGCCAGAGGCAGGGAGGAGCCAACAGGTCTTGGTTAAGGAAAACTGAGTCTTACTCTTCACCCGGGATATTAAATTTCACTACATAAATATTTTATTTGCTGTAAAAGTATTTATTCTAAGAAATTACAACTTATAACCAGAACTGAAAATCAATGATTAAGGGAAAATTAAATGAAAATTAAAGTAAAGCAGAAAACCCATCTGGGGTTGGAAAGGGGAAGTGGGGAGACATAGCCTGGACAGACCACCCCTGTAACTATGGCCAGTGTTAAAGTCAGGACTGCTGTGAACTTAAGGATCCTTTCAAACCTTAGCCAGCAGTGTAGGCAAAAGAAAGCCAGAGCCAAGTGTGACCCTGGCCACACTGACAGTACATGGAGAGGCTGAGAGACACTAAGGACTGTCTGCTCCTGCCAGCCCTGCAGGGTGATTTGGGTCCCCATACTTCAGTGCTGCTGGTCCAAGGCTCCTGGGCTTGCTGTGTGGATGAGGAGAAGACCTGGGTCCTGCACCCATCCATCTCTGGCTGTCCTTTACACTGTCTAGGACCACTTTGCACAGTGGTTCTGAAATGTGGCCCTATGGTGGCACACTCTTGCAGGGGTGCACAGTGAGTGTGTCCAGGCTGGGCTTCTGTGTGTCCATCCTGCTCCCAGCACAAGTGAGCTCCTATTTGGGTCCCTGGAGCATGTCAGGAGGGCCTGAGGCCTCTGGTGGCAGTGCAGGAGATGTGTCCTAACTACTGGAGAAAGACTTCACATGAGGGATCTGATGGTGCCCGTCACCACGTCAGAACTACTCCTCGCTCCTCTTGTCTCAGGTGATCCCAAGGAGGGGAGGAGGATATTTTAGACTTTAGGATGAAGGAGTCTCCTCTTGGGTTTGTCTGATGATTTTCTCAGGGTGAGCCTGGGGTGTGGGAGGAACATCATGGGGGCCTCATATTCATCAGGGAACATTCTAGAATGTCTTTCACTGTGAGGGATTTGCTCTGTCCTCTTCATTACCTGCTATGGAGGGGTGTTGCAGGATTCTGCACCTCTTGTTACTCTTCTCCCCTCTCTATGGAGCTCTTGAAAAGTAGGTTCCTAAGTGCAGTTCCGACTCAAGGGAGGGGAGACAAAGGGGAGTCTATAAAATTTGCTTGTAATTCTCCTAGGCTACAAGCAGGTGAAGGGGTGTCTTCACCTGGATACTTGATAATCATGTATTTAGGTCAAGGTGAGCTCAAGAGAACCTATTTCTATCTTGGTAAAAATGCCTGCTGTGTTCTGCATGTTGTGCGCAAGTTTTACACTTTCTCAGTGGTCCACCTTCCACCCAGGCCTGCCATCTTTTCATGTGTCCACACCATCATCAGGGTGCTGCTTCCATCTGGCCAGATCACAGTCTCCAAAAATGTGACCAAGCATTGGTTACTCTGTAGAGAGCTCAACTTACAGAGCCTGACTGGCCACCACAGTCATAAGAGAACTGCAGAGGAGGGAATCCTGAGGTACAGGCTATGCCCACTCCTGCCTGAGTGTTTCAGGCTGGCCATGCAGACAGCCTCCCGAGTGCCACTCAGGTCCAGTCCACATCCTCACCCACCTTTCCTCAGAGAGCTCACCATGTTCATGAACTTCCATTCACACCCTCTGCCCATAGCCATGATGCCACAGCCAACTACAGAACAGGGAGTTGGCCCAGGTCCCACCAGGTCTGCCAAGACTGCACCTGGAAGAAATCAACAGCAGGCACAGAGACATGGCAATGGCAGGACAGATTCATGCATGACTTGCAATGAATGAAGGAAGAGAGCCAGGGCAGGGGACCTCTTTGATGGTCCTTCTACACATGCAGAGGAGAACTGATGGGAAACCACTTTTTGAGGCCAAAGATACGCTGGTCCAAAACTCAGGTGATGACCCCTAGTGAAGACAATTCTAGTCCAAGATTTATGGTGAACTAGGTGCTGAAACTCTGCAGAAAAATCCTGGAAAGCTGGAAAATGAACGGCAGGGTACAGTGAGAGAGTGACACTTTGACAGGGCCACCTGCCTGGGATGCAGGGACAGCTAAAGGAGTAATAGCTCACTGTGGTTCCCTTCTAAAGAAAACAGAGTTCAATGTCGCAAGAGCATCTCAACTAACCTAGAACACACCACTGGGTGAAACCCTGCACTTTCAAGTTGGAAGCAACCGGAAAGTTCCTCAGATGAAAAGCACAGTGAAGCGAGGTGTGAGGCCAACAGGCTGCATCCAGCTGGGCTGTGTGCTGGTGCTGCCCAGACCCCCATCACTCCCCCACAGTGGCCCTTAGGACAGACATAGATCAGCGGACTTAATATCAGTTCTGCTGGGCTTCAGTTCCCTTCATCATGTCTGTCTTTTTTTTTTTTTTTTTTTTTTTTTTCAGATGGGAGTGTTCACTCCTGCCAAAGAACTTGGGAGTATATGACCACACTTTGATTTGAAGGCACATGGCAGAGATTGCCATGAATCATATAGAATCTTTGGACTGGACGTCTGAGCTCTCCTGGAGAATATTTGCCTTTGGGGGGACTCAAGGATGAGGACTGAATGTGTTCTGCTTTATGAGAGGGACATGAAAACTTTATGTTCAGGGATGGAATGATTAGATGATCATAATTGTTCTCCCAAAATCCCATGTGCTAAGGTTCTTCTGCAGCCACTTGAGCTGTCGGGGAATGGGGGATCCCTTAGGACATGGGGACTCATGGAATGCATGCCTATCACTCTAGACATTCCCTGCAAGGGAATAGTCAGAACCCAGTATCTTCCTCCATCCCTTTTTTTCCTAGCAGTGAGGTGAGTGGTTTTCCCCCCACAGTGGGCTCTCTGCTTTGTGCCCTGGCATAGCCAGGAAAGGTGTAAATGCAATGGACTCATCTGGTCATGGACTGGAACATTTGAATTCATGAGCCAAAATAAATTTTCCTTTTTAGGTGATGATGGTCTCAAGTGTTTTTATAGGAATGAAAACTTAGGGGCATCATGTTTAGGAAAAGTGATCCCAGCATCCACCAGGGCTCAGGAAGGAGCTGACTGAGTTCCCCAGAGCAAGTCCTGAGGCTTCATTGAGGCAAAGGGGACAGAAACTAATCCATGGGAAAATAAGCCATTGGAAAAATCTGTCTTTATTCAGATCCAAAACAATTTTGTTCACTAAACCACAAAAACTTTACAATGTGTCAGTATTAGGTATTTTAGAAGACAAGGAACACATATGAAAGGAAAATTATTGTATTTCCATTTAAAAAAAAAATAAAGTAAATTATAAATTAAAGTTAACATGCTACAAAGAAAATTTTCAAATGTACAAAACACAGAGGAAGATACTTCTCTGATCAAAAATTATGCATCTTTGATTGTTTCCAAATAAATCGCACAATTTTGCCTAATTATAAGTTACAAATAAAGTATAAATGTGGGGCTGACGTAAAGGCTCTGTGGTTGAGCACTTGCCTGGCATGTGTGAGGAACAAGGTTCGATTCTCAGCACTACATATAAATAAAGATCCACTGACAGCTAAGAAGTATTCTATAAAGTATAAAAAGTCATAAAAAACATGAAAGTATACCCTATATTTATAACTTATAATTTTGTTTGCAAAATTAATGCTATATATCTCAATAAATATTCTGAAAATACACAAATCATTTTATTTTCTGGTATGAACCAGGAGTACCATAGGAAATCTGTGATGTGACAATTTCTCAAGCTCATCCTCCTTCAGACTGGTTCTGGGACTCTCAGGATATTGTGGGGCATTCACATGAGCAAGGACAGAGCCCAGGGCATCCCTGTCTGTGATCATGCAGGCCAGACACAGTGACTGGAACCAAGGTAGGTACCAGGCTGCCTCTCCCCAGAAGCCAGGTGTCCTGGAGCTTCTCAGGCTTGGGGTCACCTCAGAGCAAGATGGGGTCTAAAAGGTCCTGGGCATCCTTTGTCTTCAGAGTCCTGGGGCCAGTGGCTTAGCTGACCTGTAGCTCCCACAGGCAATGGAAGGCTGACCACCTTTCCACTTGAGTCGTTGCCAAGGGAGCCCCTTTTGCTTGAAGGCCTTGCTGAGGCCAGCCCCATGCATAGACCATGCCAGGCTGCAGGAGGAGTGGCAACCTTTGTCCTTAGGGCCCTGGGTGTGGAGTGTGGGTTTCCCAGAGCTTCATCATGAGGGATAAACAGCTCACATATACCAAAGTTCAATCTGGATATGCACATTTCTGTGAATTTTGTCCAGGTTTAGGGCTTCCTGTCAGCATTTCTCAGCTCAGTCTATGGACATTTTGGGTCAGGTAATTCCTTGCTGTTGGCACTGTGCTCTGAAGACTGGAGGTTTGGCAGACTCAGAGGTCTCTAAAATTGGTGGACTTGGGTGATCCCAATTTTTTAAAATAGAAGACAAACATTAGTATTTATGAAAACGTGTGTATCCCATTCTTAACATGGGAGAAATTAATGGACTCCCAACATTGCCAAAGGTCGCCAGGGGTGAAAGTTTCTGGCCCTACGTGGGCTCCAGGATGAAGTGCATCTGATGACCTGATCTATCACAGGAAGCACAGTGTGTGGACTGGGAATGAGAAAGCAATATGGGAAGGGGACAGGGAACCACCTGAGCATGAGGTGATAAGACATGGCATCAGACACTTAGAAAGTTCACCTGTGTGAGGTGGAGATCACCTGGAACCCCAGGAACTAAGGATGCTGATGCAGGAGGACAACTAGTTCAAGGCCAGCCTGGCATCTTAGGTATAACCTGCCTCAAACTAACACACAAACAGGGCTGGATGGGGCTCAGGGTTAGCCCATCTTGTGTCCAATCCCTACTACTGAAAAAACAAGTTTATGAAATTCACATACAAGTCACTATGTGGAAATGTCAGTTGTAAGAAAATAAACTTCTTTAGGAGACATTATGGACTGATTGGTTCTGTGAGTGAGAAATTCAGACAAGCGTGACCCAGAGAAGAAAAAACTTTCGGAACGTCTCAGAGTGGAGAGACATTGATACTCTTCATGACAGGTGGAGTCTTGTCAGGATTGGCTGGACAGCAGCCTCAGGGCCAGAGGTGAACTAATCCCTCCTCCCTCTGCACCTGTTCCTGGGCTCACCCTGAGCTCCTTTGTGTTGGGCGCCCCCTGCTGGCCCTGAGCTTCCTGCAGGGAGGTTAGTGTATGGGTTCTCACTGAGGTCTCCTCAATGTATCTCTGGCACAGTAATACATGGCTGTGTCCTGGGTGGTTACAGAGCTCAGCTGCAGGGAGAACTGGTTCTTTGACGTGTCTCTGGAGATGGACACATGGCTCTTGAGAGATGGTCTGTAGTCAGTATCACAGTCACTCCATATGCGCCCTATCCACTCCAGCCCCTTCCCAGGGGCTGACGGATCCAGTGCCACTTGTAACCACTGGTTGTGATGGAGAATCCAGAGACAGCACAGGGGAGGGACACGGTCTGTGAGGGATTCACCAGGCCAGGTCCCAACTCTTGCAGCTGCACCTGGCACAGGACACCTGAGGACAAGAACAGTTACATTCTGTCACTCACCTGTACTCACAACCTCCCCATTTACCCACGTCTGAAACTGGGGACACTCACCTTGGGGAGCTATGGCCAGGCACAGGACAAAATCCAGCAACCTTATCTTCTAGACCACAAGCTGCTTCCCAGAGACCTCAGCCCTGTCTGAGCAGAGAGCTGTGAGCTCCCATAGTCCAGAGGGCATTTGAACCCAGAGCAGGAGGAGGAATTTGCATGTGGGTGAGGTTCTTTTTGTATTTGGAGAGGCTTAGGTCTGGCTTCCCAAGTCCTCTGTGCTCCTGAGATTTGTACCCTGTGTTGAACCCTGTGACAAGAGAGCAGTTGGTTTCAGGGGTGCTTGAAGGCTGTCAGAGAGGAGCCCACCTTCCTGAGCCCAGCACTGCCTCCTTCAAGCCCTTCCTCCCTGGACTTGGGAAGTTCTCAGAGTGGCAGTGTCTTGCCTTGCATGCAAGATGCCCCAGGTTCACCTCCAAGCCCTGAAAGAGAAGCCGTCAATGATGACTGAAAAGAGCACAGAGCTGAGGATGGGGCTCCCCACATCCAGGAAAAGAGCCCTCCCCTTTGTTCTCAGGACTAGTTTCTACACTTTCAGCTCTGTGAGATTTTGGTGAAACAGACTGAGTAGAAGAGGAGTGAGCAGGAATCAGGAGGGCAGGTCTTTCTGCCATGTGCCCCTGACCTGCTTTCCATCAGCTGCCCTCCTTGTCCTCCTGACTGTCCAGCCAATGCCTGTGGACAGGAGTGGACAGAAATCTGCTCTAGCTCTTCAACTCACCTGTGCTGCTTTCTGGTCTCCACCATGAGAGGACAGGATGAAGATTCTGGGCCAGGTAAGAGTCCAGGAGGCAGAGGCAGCTCTCAGCTGCTGCCTGAGGCTGAGAACCACTGAGTCTACCCAGAGCAGCAGAGCCAAGCTGACAGCAGACAGGACGGCATTCTTGGCAGGCTGGGATGAGATGGGGAGGCCCAGGTTCCCTTTCCCATGCAGCATCACTGCAGTGAGACCTGCCTTTCCAACAGCCCATCATTTGGAGAAAACATTGGACACTATTTTTAGTGAGAGTGGGATTCACTGAGAGGGCAGGTGTAGTTCATGATCTCCTGATGACGTTCAGGAATTGATCTCCTGCCTAAATGAGTGAATACAGCTACTAACAAGACATGTAGTTCCCCCTCCTTATTCCCTATAATTTTGATCATGGACTCTCTGCAAACAGTGAACCTGCCGACACACCTCTCTTGGTCCTGGGGTGGCTCAGGTAAGAACTTGCTTGTCTCCATGTTTTCACTACCTGCAAATTTATATGTGCCATTGGGTGAAACTTTCACGTTTTAGCAAATCATCTGATTTAGAAAGCTGTTCTTTCATGTAGTCCAGATGGAAGACATTCTCAGATGATTCTACTTCATGACCTGGGTATCCTGAGCCATTCATGTGACAGTCTTCCCCTCCTCATCTGTTCCAGGTATGATATCTTCACCATTTCACTTCTTCCAGGGATTCAGTTTGCTTTAACCATTCATCACAATGTGTTGGTGAAAATCAGAAAAATGTACTGGATGTATGCTGTGGACTTAAGTAAACCTCATAAAATATGTCAATATTTTGACCGCATTTTGTCACTTCACCAAAGTTCTGAGAACAGAGAGGTGAAAAAGATTCCTTTGGATCATAATTTCAGAGGTTGAAGTGCATGGTGGGCAAGTCCTTAGCTCTGAGCCAGGGAGGCAGAACATCATAGCAGAAAAGCATGGAGGAGGAAAGCAGCTCAGGATATGGCCACCAACAAGCAGGAGAGAGCTCCATCCAAAGGGACCCAGAATGTCCCCCAAAGGCACACCCCAATGATGTAATTATTCCAGCCACACCCCACCTGCATACAGTTGTTGCAAGTCAATCCATGTTAGTGGATTAATCCACTGTAGGTTTCTATTCCTTTCTATTTGTCTCACATGTGAGATTTGGGGCACTTCATATGTGAATCATAACAATCAATTCTTGGCCCTGGTAATCCTTCCACCTGATAATTTTCCAGGGGATTTAATCACTTCATTTGTTATTGGCATAAAGACCCCAGGGAAGTAACCCTCTGTGTGAAGGTTCATGTACATGGTAGGGGCGAGGCGTGTCCAGGTCTTGCAGTCCATCACTAGCACCGTGCCTGTCAAGCCTGTGGTCTGCATGTGGACATGCAGAATGCACCTCATGTTTCCACACAGACACAGGACATGGACGATTGGAAGACATGATGGGCTGGACCATTTTGATGTGTTGGATGAGATAAGAATTACCAAGGAACAGGGAGTAAATGTGGAGATGAATGTGGACATGTCCTCCAGGGAGGCCAGGCCTGAGGAAAAGCAGCAGGCATTGATCATGGAAGCCCAAGCAGAATAGAGCCAGCAACAGTGACAGCAGCCAGATCTCTGGGCCAGCTCCTGGGGTGCTGGAGCCTGCACACAGTCCCTGGATTTTAGGGGTAAAAGGTCTGTGTTCTCCTACCTTTAATTTCCTAGGCTTAGGCTGGGGCTCAATGGTAGAACCCTTGCCCAGCACATGTGAGGCACTGGGTTTTATCCTCAGCACCACATAAAAATAAATAAATAAAAATTATGTCCAATTACAAATAAAAATATTAAAAATTAATGAATTTCCTGCTATTTACAATCCACCCTGCCCTTCATTGCCTCCTTGTAGCACTGATAATGCTTGAAGTAGAAACAGTGCAGAAGCTTTTAATTCTCATGTGTGTTTACATTGGCTGCAGCTCGGCTCCATGAGAGGTGCACAGGCCCCCCTTTGCCTCTGTGCACACACAGGTGAATCTGGAACTTCTCAGTGAATGAAGAGATCTGTGTTTTGTACATGTGATTGGAAGAGCTGAAACCCAATAGGAAATGAACCCTCAACCCCCTCTGCACCAGCTCTTGGACTGACTCTAAGCTCCCTGTGTGCTGAGTGCCCCCTGCTCTTCCTGGGCACCCAGGATGGAGGTTTGTGCCTGGGCTAACACTGAGGTCCCCTCACTCTGGATACAGCATAGTAATAGGTGGCAGTGTCATCAGCTCTCAGACTGCTTATTTGCAGGTACAGTGTGTTCTTAGTCTTGTCTCTGGTGATGCTGAATCAGTCCTTCACAGAGTCTGGCAATAGCTGCTACCACCATTTGGGTTAATTTGAGCAACATACTCTAGCCTCTTCCCTGGAGCCTGGTGGACCCAGTCCATCCAATTGCTACTGAAGGTGAATCCAGAGGCTGCACAGGAGAGTCTTAGGGACCCCCAGGCTGCACAAGACCTCCCATAAACTCCACCAGCTACACGTCACACTGGACACCTGCAACTACAGAGGCAGCCTGGTCAGGACACTGTCACTCTTCCACTCATTTTCCTCACTCCTGTCCACTCACAATCTCAGGATCTCTGGTTCTCCATTAATTACCTTTTAAAACAACCACAAGTAAAACCCATCTGAGCACACACTCCATGGTGAGCAGCCTGTGTTCAGTCCTGATCACTGAGTGGGATAACCTGGGAGTCCAAGGATGGGATTCTCTGCAGAGCTGCAGGGTCAGTGTGGTAATTTTCATGAGTAGATTGAGGAACTATTTGCATGTCCTCCTGGTATATAGCAGCCCTGGAGGAAGGCCTCAGATAGAGCATCACTGAGAACCGATTGTGATATCTTGGGCAGCATGGTGGACAGAGTAGCATTCAGTAAGGTAGAATTTCTTGTATTTTGACCTTATTGTGCATTAACTTAATTAATTTTACTCAAGCACAAAATCATATGATGCACATATCTGTGTTATGTATGTAGTCAGATTTAATGTTAGGTAGTTAGTTTAGCTAGGCAAATTGGGTCTGATGGAGAAAATACATTTGGATTTGATTCTGAGAAATGGGAAACTGCTTCTGTGAATTTAATATGTTAATGTTCCCAAAGCCCAGCTTATAAAGTCCATTTTAAAGAATTGGTAAGAAAATAATACCTACAAGCAATTGCTAATTATTTGCCCTGGGGCCTGTTCCTACCAGGATCACTCCTTCCTGGTCCTCTAGCCCACCTAGCCTTCCAACCTGCATCCCCCATTACGTATGGAGGATGAGGGAAAATGAGCAAGGTAAAGGAGAATAATGTAAAAGGACAAAATAAACTTTACATGTATAAAAGGGACACGACTTTCTCCTCCCAAGAATTCTGCCTTTTGGGTCCCCTTATTCCCCCTGGAAGAAGTCTGTTCTACTATACTTTAAGTAATGCTTATTACTTTCTTCTCTCTCCTTGCCTGGGCCTGCTTCTCTGCTGTTATACTTCTGCATTTGGGGAAGCAGTATTCGTCTAAGTAACCAGTAACCTGCTGAATCAACTCCATGATGCATATGGAAAATCACACACAGAAGCATGAGTGCAGGAACCCTGTATCCAACAACTCACATCTGGCAAGACTGATAAAGTATGTGGGCTTTTCCTGTCACCCTGGTTAGGTCTGCTCCTATGATCCTCCTCCAGATCCCAGGTAGATACACCTGGTGAGGTCGATATTACTGATTACCTGTGAGGAGTTCTGCTCACCAAGGAAGCATGAGAAGCAGGGCTTATTTAAAAAGGAGTAATGCAGGAGCCCTGTTTGGGAGATGGCTTGAAATGCGGTTGACTATGAGCCGTGGAGATTTGGGCATTGTCGCCTTCCGTAGTCTCACGGGACTTGTCCCAGGATCTCGAGTGACTTGGCCGAAATTGCTGATTGGGTCAGCGCCATTTTGGTGGTGGTGTGTGTGTGTGGCGTGTGTTAGTCGTTGTTAGAACCAGAGAGAAAAGTTATCAGAATAAAAAGCTGTTCGTCTCCAGTTTGCCTCTGAACTTCTTCCCGCGGCTCCGTTGCTCCAAGCGCTTCAGGCGGCAACAGGTGGCGGCCCGTACGGGGAACTTCGAAGCGGACAGGTAAGAACTGAAAGGTCTCTAAAGATGGGTTCGAATATAACTGAATCCCAAGTGATAGAGGCTATGCAAAGACTCCTTGATATACCTGACTCTGTTCTCAGTGAGGAGTATATAGATAAAAGTGAAAGTGATCAAAAAAGCGTAGCTTCCACTGGGCCAACTAAGACCAGTAAAGAGAGTATTAGAAGAGTCCCAAAAACGACAAAAATCCAAGCTATTAAAGCTATTCGGGAGTTATTGGTGATAGCTGAAGGATACTTGCTCTTAATGGAACCTGGGCCTCAGGATATTGCTGTCAGTGAAATTAGCAGTGGTGAGGAATCTAGTAAAAGTGATCCTGAGAAAATGAGGAAAAAGAAACTAAAAAAGACCGAGAAAAAGGACCATCAGGTAGAGGAACCACTTGTGTCCTCTACTCCCCCATGGGTGGAATCCATTACAGAAAATATGAAGGGTATTACTAGGCATTTGCATACCCTAGAAACAGAAATAAAGAGTCTTTCTGATCGCTTATGCGCTCTCGAGGACAACTCACAGATACATTGGGAACCGCCAGCATTTGAAAAGAAAAATGGACAGAGGGTCCATCAGTCAGTAGATTTCAAAACAATAAAAAATCTCAAAGAGGCAGTAATGACTTATGGGCCCCAAGCTCCTTTCACGTTGAGTATGCTGGAGTCCCTTAACACCTTTAGCTTAACCCCTCAGACTGGAAAAGTCTATGTAAAGCAACATTAAGCGGGGGGCAATTCTTGGTTTGGCGATCGCAATTCCAAGAACTTTGTATAGAAACGGCTAAAAGAAACGTGGCTGCAGGGTTTGAAAACTATAATATAGACATGCTCACAGGAGAAGGGCAATTCGCAGACTTACAGGCTCAAACAGATTATGACCCAGATGTATATGCTCAGATAAACACAGCTGCCTTAGAGGCATGGAAAACTGTACAAGGACCTGGGGATCTACAAGGTAGCTTGTCAAAAGTGATTCAAGGAACTAATGAGCCGTATGCTGACTTTGCTGATCGACTTTTGAGAACTGCAGGTAGTGTGTTTGCAGATGTTGACCAAGCTATGCCATTAGTTGTTCAATTAGCTTATGAAAATGCTAATAAATGGTGCCAAGCAGCCATCAGGCCATGGAGAACTAAAAAGGATCTTTCCGTATATATACAACTATGTAAAGATATAAATGACGCCTTTGTCACAGGAAATGTGATTGCAGCCTCAATGAGAGGTGCTTCCCCTCGAAATTTCACAAAGGCTAAACGTAGACATTATAATCAATCAGGATATTCCAGGCAAAATTATCATAATCAATCAGGCTATTCTAGGCAAAATCCCAAAAGAGAAATAAGACCAAGCTCATACCGTGCCCCAGGCCGCTGCCCCAGGTGTAAAAAGGGAAAACATTGGGCCAATAAATGCCATTCAAAATTTGACATCCATGGAAATCCTTTGTTCAGGAATTCCAAAAAAACGGGGCACGGGGCCGAATACCCCGGGGCCCACAAATGTACGGGGCATTGCAGGAGGAGTATCCTCAAGCATCCACTCAGATGCTTCCCCGACACAATCCCTACTATCCATCCACTCCCTCGCCAGAGGAACAAGAGGAAATGCAGGATTAGACCTCTGTTCCACCGCCCGAATAGTGTTAACACCTGAAATGGGAGTTCAACTGATTCCCACAGGAGTCAGGGGACCTCTTCCCTCAGGGACTGTAGGACTTATTATCGGGCGTAGTCCTAAAAGCTTATTAGGTTTGCAAGTGACCCCAGGTGTAATAAACTCAGACTACAAAGGGGAAATAAAAATAATGCTTAGCTCACCCCAAAGTGTAAGTTCTGTTAATCAAGGAGATAGAATTGCTCAGTTGCTTCTCCTTCCCAATTTACATAATTCATTTAAAATGGGTATGCCTCAAGAAGGGAACAATAGAGGATTTTGTTCCACTGACTCAAGACCCATGGCTTGCTGGGTTCGAGACTGTTCAAGGAGGCCTATGTGTAAAATAAAAATCCAAGGAATACATATGGAGGGATTAATAGATACTGGAGCTGACTCTTCCATTATTAATTTACGCCAATAGCCCAAGCACTGGCCTCTGCAAAAAGCTTCAACCAGTTTAAGAGGCTTGGGATATAATAACCTCCCAGATAAAAGTGCGGTAATTTTAAAATGGGAGGATGATGAAGGCCATAAAGGAACATTTCAGCCTTATGTTTTACCTAATCTACTGGTTACTTTATGGGGAAGAGATATTTTGCAACAAATGGAGTACACCTTGCAACCAAGCCTGCAGATGTTAAATGTGAAAACCTACAGGGTAATCTTAACCATAAAAGAACTCATTATCAAAAAGTACAGAGTAATCTTAACCCTAAAAGTAATCATTATCATAAAGGAAAAAGATATTTTTTTTTTCGGCGCCACTGAGAAAATAATTTTGAAAATACCATGGCTTTCTGATAAGCCAGTGTGGGTCCCTCAGTGGCCCCTATCTAAAGAGAAATTACAAGCGGCCCACCTACTAGTTCAGGAACAATTAGAAGCAGGACATATAGAACCTTCCACCTCTCCCTGGAATTCCCCCATATTTGTGATCAAGAAAAAGTCAGAAAAATGGCGATTGTTACATGATCTTAGACAAATTAATAAAACCATGCAAGTTATGGGCCCTACTCAACCTGGACTTTCCTAGTCCCGTAGCTATTTCCAAAAATTTTCCATCTTATTACTCTTGATATAAAGGATTGCTTCTTTTCTATTCCCCTACATCCTCTGGATGCCCCCAGGTTTGCTTTTTCCGTTCCTTCTATGAAACAATAATGGCCCTGATCAGAGATATCAATGGAAGGTTTTACCACAGGGAACGGCTAATAGGCCCACAATATGCCAAATATATGTGGACAAGGATATCCAACCCATTAAAAATAAATATCCAAACCTCATGTGTCTACATTACATGGATGATATTTTATTGGCCCACCCTAATCAAAAAAATCTTATTTAATATATTCAGTGACATGGTAGAAAATTTTAAAAAAATATGGATTATATATAGCAGAAGAAAAAGTTCAAACCAGATCTCCCATATTATATTTAGGATTTAAAATCATGGATACTTTTGTTAGACCCCAAAAAATTCTAATAAATAAAGAACATTTGACCACCCTCAATGATTTCCAAAAACTACTGGGAGACATTAATTGGCTTTGCCCTACACTAAATCTCACTACTGGCCAACTAAAACCTTTATTTGACATCCTTCGTGGAGACCCTGATCCATCTTCACCAGGAACATTGACTCCTGATACTAGGAAAGCTTTAAAGTTAGTAGAAAAAGCAATCGAAAGAGCTCATTGTGATAGATTTGATTTAACTCAACCGCTGATGTTGATTATTATTTCTTCACAATATACACCCACAGGAGTATTTTGGCAACAAGGGCCTTTATTATGGATACATTTGCCCGTCTCTCCTAAAAGTATAATTGAATCTTATACCTCCATGGTGGCTAAACTTATTCTTCAAGGACTTAAGACTTCTACTAAAATATTTGGCATTCACCCTGCTACTATTATTACTCCCTATTCATCATCACAGATTGAATACTTATGCTTCAATGGTAATGATTGTGCTATAGCTAAATGCTCTACTTCTGCAAATTTTGATAATCATGTTCCTAAGTCCCCTATATTATCTTTTTGTATTAATCATCCTATTATATTTCCACAGGTAATAAAAAATCAACCTATTCCTAAGGCATTTAATGTATTTACTGATGGGTCCTCAAATGGTACTGCTACAGTAGTCACTAAAAAAGAAAATATGACTTACATAACTGCACACAAATCAGCTCAACTAGTGGAATTGGAAGCTGTGGTAAGAGCTCTGGAAAATTTTAGGGACCAGCCCGTAAACATTTTTTCAGATAGCCACTATATTGTACAAGCCGTCCCAAAATTAGAGTTAGCAGGACCAATAGCACCTCATACTCCAGCCTTTAAATTGTTTTATCAAATACAAATCTTTTGTGGGCAAGAAAAGAACCTCTATTCGTAGGCCATATTAGGGCACATACTAATTTGCCTGGTCCCCTCCATGAAGGTAATCAAAAGGCTGATGAACTTACAAAAACAATATTTATACTTTCAGTGCTACAACAAGCTACTTTATTTCACTCCCAGTTTCATGTCAACAGCACCACCTTGCAACGTAGGTTTAAAATCACAAAGGAGCAAGCCAGAACAATTGTAAAAGAATGTAAATCTTGTATGACACCTTTGCCCAATGCTCATTTCGGCGTTAACCCTAGAGGATTAATGCCCAATCATTTGTGGCAGATGGATGTTACTCATGAGCCAAGTTTTGGAAAATTGCGATTTATTCATGTGACCATAGATACATGCTCAGACATGATTTTTGCTTCCTTACATTCTGGAGAAAAAGTTAAAGATTTTACGTCTCATTATTTGCAAGCTTTTGCTGCATTGGGCATCCCCAAAATGCTTAAAACAGATAATGGCCCCGCATATACATCCTCATCTTTCAAACAGTTTTGCGCAAAATTCAATATATCCCATAAAACAGGCTTCCCATACAATCCTCAGGGTCAGGGCATTATTGAAAGAGCAAACCGCACACTGAAAATTATGTTATTAAAACAAAAAGAAGGAAATTGGAAAAGTCCTAAGGACAGATTGGCAGTTGCCCTGTTTACCTTAATTTTTTTAACGTTAGACTCTAATGGTTATTCTGCTGGAGACAGACATTGGAATCCACACCAACAACATAAACCTTTGGTTTACTGGAAGGATGTTCTTTCAGGTACATGGAAGGGTCCAGATCCAGTATTAATTTGGGGAAGAGGATCTGTTTGTGTTTTTCCAAAAGACGAATCCTCTCCAATATGGATACCATCTAGATTAATAAAACAGGTACCACATCAGAATGATCGAGATGAAGTTATTGAAGAATCAAGATTAATAAAAAACGTACAAAATCAAGAGGACCAAGATGAAGGTATAGAATGATTCCCTCAAAAGAGTCCTTCAAAATATTTCACAACTTAAGAGTCATTCCTCCCGGCCAGGACGAGGAGATCTCTCTTTAGTGTGCACGCAATTGTATTTTTTTTTCTTTTTATACATGTCTTTATGTCTGTACAATTGTCTACATTTCATGTTAATGTGACGTCACAAATATATGTTTGTATGTTTGTGCATCTGTCCAGTGTGACGTCAAAAATAAAAGTGCTTATAAAAAATATATATATATATATATATATATATATATATATATATATATATGGATCCAAATAACTTTAATTCATTTTAGGTTAAGAGTATTCAATTAAGAGTAAATAATTTTATAAATGAAGGTACTTTCAATTTGATTTATAGGTGTCCCTGGGACTTCTCTTTAGCACACAATATGACTAGTGCTATATGACCTGATACTTTGGTGTTTTGACATAAGATTGTTTATTTGTTATTAACTTCATTTGTTTAATAGCTCATTAATTTCAATTATCTCAACAGGTAAAAGATTGCTCTGTATACAGAGAATCAAGGGTTCCAGCTAACAAATTATTTCTCCAAAGTGCCTTTACCTTTTCTTTAATCTATCTTAAATGCAGTAATTACCCTCAGTCTTTCTTTGTTTTGTTCTAAATATGATATTTTTCCAACTTATGTTTGTAGAAGCTCAACCAGCGATGTGTGTGAACAAAAATTAACTTTAATTTTCTAATCTAATTATTCTATTTTGTAGTTTGACAACTCGCCTCTTGACTCAGTGCTGCAATAGCACTGCCTTTCCTTTAATAATTGATGCTTGAGTTTCTAGGTAGCAGGCCCTGACGATTTGCCCGGTGGCATTGTCTAGACATAAAAAGACGTCTGCTGCTATAGCTGCAGGGATCGCGGCCGCCGCAAGCATCCCTGCTGCTCAAGCATCAAACAACCTCACCAACAGTGTGGCCTCTCCTCTACATGCATGGGGCCTCCTACATCAACGTGTTATATAACAAATGGACACTTTGATCTTTCATTGTTTGGGACTTTACGGGACAATGCCTTGCGGGTATTTGTCTAGAGAATTCAGTGTGTTACTTGATGGAACTTAGGGCAGCTGATTTGTTTAAACAATTTGATATGCTATGCAATTTGGCTTATCACCAAAAGGCTTGTCGCCTTAAAGCCACAACATCTCCTCACAAATTGGACGGCTGTTAGTCATCATACACAGTCGATCCTAAAGGGCTCCATTGGATGGCTGGTTAGCCAATGACGGGTAAGATCCCCAGAGGGGGACAACCTAAGACAGGCACAGTCGCACAGGACAGTCTCATGTGGCCGTCCAACATATCAACCTAAGACAGGAGTCAAGGGCACAGCCTTGATTATCCGATGACGGGTAAGAATGTTGGTTGCACATAGACGTTCTAGGGCATCCCCTCTTTTAAAACAAAAGGGGGGAAATGCAGGAGCCCTGTTTGGGGAGATGGCTTGAATTGCGGATGACTATGAGCCATGGAGATTTGGGCATTGTCGCCTTCTGTAGTCTCACGGGACTTGCCCGGGATCTCGAGTGACTTGGCCGAGATTGCTGATCGGGTCACCGCCATTTTGGTGGTGTGTGCGGCGCGTGTTAGTCGTTGTTAGAGCCAGAGAGAAAAGTTATCAGAATAAAAAGCTATTTGTCTCCAGTTTGCCTCTGAACGTCTTCCCGCGGCTTCGTTGCTCCAAGCGGCCATCACTTCAGGCAGCAACATACAGTAATACATAGAAGCATCCTCATAGTCACAGAGAACTGTAGGGAGAACTGGTACTTACATGTGTTTCTGGATATGGTGACTTGACTCTTCAGGGAGGAGTTATAAGTGGTGCCTCCATTACCATCAATGAGCCCCATTCACTTCAGCCTCTTCCATGGAGGCTGATGGATCCATCTCTAGCAGTAACCATTGGAGATGGACTATCCAGAAATATTGTAGGTTAGGGACAGTGTTTTCTAGGGCTTAATGACCTGGACACCGAATCCTGCAGGTCCACCTGGGAGAGGACACTGGGGACAAAGAACCAGAGTGAGTTAGGAACACAAATGTAGCTGCCCCACATCATCCTTGCTAAAAAAACTGAGACATTCACACCTAGAGCCTAAGGAAAAGGCAGAACCAGGATGTCTCCGTGTTTCCCAGAGCAGGTTCCAAGTCCTAGACAATACCTTGCAGATGGAGAAGACCCTGAATGTGAGTGAGCAGGAGCTGTGGTTAAACCTGGATGCCTAATTGTGCATCTGCCTGTTGGCGAGGCTTGTATCAAGGATGTGGAGGGAGGGGACAGACACTTTTCTCTGGGGGAGGCTGCTAGTTGTGCCCTCTGAATGGCCATCCCATTTCTCAGGTGCACATCACCAGGGCCAGGGAGGCCTCTTTTTAGGATGGGACATGTGGTGGGATTTTTTAGGGGGAATTAGGTATTCACATTGGTAAGAGGGCTTTGTGAATATGGTGACCAGGCTCACTTCCCAGAAGTTATGAGACTAATGGATGTGTGTGTGACTGAATGTGTGTGTCTCTGTGTGTGTGTATGTGGGTGTGAACAGATCATAGAAATACATGCTATACATACCTATATATTAGCCTGAATTATGATTCAAATATATGTACAGTCACTGAATGCTCAAGTTCAGCTTTGAGGTTCCAGTGTTTGATGCAGCACTGAAAGTTACAGTCTGTGTAATTCAGAGCAAATTCCTTAGACCCAAGTTTGTCAGGTGCTGGAAGAGTTTTGGTGACTCATGGACTGAGATTCCTGTTTCTCATGTAAATTGCCCTAGACTGTGTACAGTGTCAAGGACTACCCAGGGCGGGTTTCTCCTCAATAAGCTGCTTACACTATGATTCAGTGTGGTGTAGACAATTTGCACATATTAGGTCCATTCCTAGCACTGTTGACAGAGCAGGCAGGCCCTTGTTCTTGTTTTATCCTGTGGAAGAAAGATGCCCTACAGGAGCATCTGGTCCTGTGGATTCAGCCCTTGGTGGAGAGCAGTGAGGAACAAGGGCATTTACAGAGAGGAATGCAGAGGCATCTGGTGAAAAACCTTCAACTCAGGGATGTGGGACACAGTTTATTGCATGTGCCCACCCAGCTCTCCAGAATGTGCAGATATTATACTCTGTCTCTGTTTTTCTACTTCACTGAAATGTTCCTTCCATGTTGGAGAGAGGACCTTCATGGTCACTCAGTCCAGCTGCACAGCCAAAGCTTCTCAGAAGAAACAATTTCACCTGGACTTAGTAAGCTACTGGTGTCATGGCAGGTCTCTGTAAATGGTCTCCCAAGTCATCTGGGATGAGGGGCTACCTGTGCCCAGACTCATGTCTCTGTAAGGAATACCTGTGACTTGTCCTCTATGACCTCATGTCACTGAATCCTGGATTGTGGTGAGATCTCCTGGGCATGGTGGTGGCAAGCAGCTTCCACCCATCCCTCATCACCATGAGACCCTGGAGATGTGGCTGCATATATGACTTCCAGTCTGAAAAGGCATACTCTAAGGATTGTTCCTGGAACTCTACATGTGTGACATTTACAGCAGGGAGTCTGAGGAATACAATTGTCTTCTACTTTTAGTGCCATGATTCTCTTTTGAACACTGAAATTATGTGATACCTCATCATGGAGCCCACAAGGTCACCATCATAGCTCTTTCCTTAACGTGACACAGCTATAATTTGGGCAGGTGACAGTACCTCATCCCTGTGCCCTCACACATGCATGTAGTGACATAGGTACAACATTCTCTGAAGATCCCCTTTCTTTCTATCATTTTATGAAAGAAATTTCAATAAACCATGTTGAATGCTGAGTGTCAGCTTTAGTTTAGATTTGAAGAGCCCCAAAGCTCTTATGGGAGACATTTCAAGAATTTCCAGATGTGACAGGGTCAGATTCGGAAGGCTGGGACCTAATCATTGGGTTAATGCACCAGGAGGGATTAAGTGGATTTTAAATGTAGATAGGTAGGGTGTGTCTCTGGGATACAAGTCCCTGAAGGTGTTCATATTTGGGGGTTTACTTTTGTCTCTGATGTGTGCAGTGTTCTCTCTCTCTCTCTCTCTCTCTCTCTCTCTTCTCTCTCTCTCTCTCTCTCTCTTCCTGAGCAGCTTTCCTTCTTCATGTACTTCTGACATGAAGTTCTTCATTAACGTGTGTCCTGGGTGATGGAGTGAGACAGTTGTGCACAGAAACTTTGTCCTATTTGTTGTTCTTGACAGTTATTTTGCCACAGGAATACAAATATTGATGAAAACAGAAACAGGTATGCATATGAGGGGTTTTTACAACTAATCTGACCAAGCCATTCAGAAAATTTTTGAACGGTCTGGAGTTTGTGGAAAGAATACAATAAGGTTTATAAAAAAATAAATAAACAAAGTGGAAAAGCTTTAGACCACTGTAATTGGATATTGGTAGGAGGTTCTGGATGGAGCTGAGGAGACCAGAATTTTGAAAAAGAAGCTGTCTACATTACTTTATGACATGATTATTACTGTGAATCTCAGTTTAAATGTGATGAACTTATTAATAGGGTAGAGGAATATTTAGGACATCACAGCATTCAGGCAGAGGCATGGATAAGACTGCCTGCATTTAGTCAAAGTTAGTGTGAAAACAAAGAGCGGAAATCAGAACAGAAGATATAAAAAAAAAAAAAAAAAAAAACTTGTAGTTTTGTTCTAAATGTGTGATTATAACTTAGGCTAAGGAGACTGGGAAATGCTCAATACTTCCATGGAAATAGTTTTGCTTTATGGCATCTCATAAATTGGTAAAAAACACCCCTCTCAGGCTCAAGGGTGGAAAAGGAATGATTAATTGAGAAGAGATCATGGGGACAACACCCTGTTTAAACAGGAGGTATTATATTTATTTCATGATTCTCAGCCTCTTAATCTTGCAGTGGCCACTGTGGTCATGGTTCCAGGAGGCCTGGTTCCTGTGTGGTCTGTGCTGAGAAAGGAAATATCAGACAGGCCTGATCTAGAAAAGGAAAAGCTTCTGAATGTGTGACAAAGGAGAGACCTCGACAATCTCCATGCAATGTGAAGTCAGGGAAAGTGCTGGCAAGAAAGGAGACTCAGGGCCTGAGAAGAACTGTTCTCTCATCCTCCCTCTGCTCCTGCTCCTGGTCTGACCCTGAGCTCCATATGAGCTGAGTGCCCCCTGCTGGCCATGGGTGACCTGCAGGGAGGTTTGTGTCTGGGCTCACACTGAGGGCCCCTCACTATTTCTGACACAGTAATAGGTGGCCGTGTCCTGGTGGTCAGGAATTCAGCTGCAGGGAGATTTGGGGCTGCAGACTGAGCATGAGAGGAGGAAACAAGGTGTGTGGAAGGAAAGTGTTTTCCTGCTGTATGCCCACTTCCCTGCTTTTCACATTCTGCTCTACTTGTCCTTCTGACTTTCTAGCCAATACCTGTTGACAGCAGTGGGTAAGAATCTGCCCTGAGCTCTTCCACTAAACTCTCCTGATATCTGGTCTCCACCAGAAGTGGATAGGATGGAGGTGCTCGGTCAGGTGAGAGTCCTGTGAGCAGAGGCAGCGCTCAGCTGCAGCCTTAAGCTGAGAGCCACTGAGTTGACCCAGAGCAGCAGAGTCAGGTTGACAGCCAAGAAGACAGCATGCATGGCAGGCTGGGGTGAGGGAGTGAGGCCCAAGTCCCCTTCCTTGTGCACCATCACTGCAGTGAGACCTGCCTTGCCCACAGCCCATCATTTGGAGAAAACAGTGGACACTTTCTCTAGTGAGGTGGGATTAACTGAGAGGTCAGGTGTAGTTGCTGATCTTCTGCCTAACTGAGTGAACACAGCATACTAATGAGGCATGGAGGCCCCTCTCCTTATTTCCTGTGGTGTTGATCATGAACTCACTCCAAACACTGAAGCTCCAGACACCCACCTCCTGGTCCTGTGGGGGACTACAGGTAAGACCTGGCTGGTCTCCATGTTCTCATCACCTATAAAGCCATATGTTTGATAGGGTGATGTTTCCCTGTCCTAGTAAACCAATGATTTTAAAATGCTATTCTTCCTGGCAGACTAATGGGAGACATCTTCAGATGATCTCACCTCCTGATCTAGGAAACCTGGACCTTTCTATAAGATTATCTCCATCACTTCACATGTGCCAGATGTGAGCCAGACTGGGGTTAATATGGCCCTGCTTGAGGTAAGGGATCCATCCACTGAGTACACCTCCAGTCTCACTTTAGGCTGAGCTCTGTATTTTTGTTATAATCAAGATTTCATGGGTCCAATATCTTGCGTCTCCAGTCTCCTCACTGAGTTCTCCAACCCTGACCTGTGTTTGTTTGGAACGTCGCTTCATGGGCTCCTTCTCATTGTTGTATTTGTTTTTTTTTCTGAAATAAAATTCATCATAAATTGTAGTGAACATGGTACAATGAAACATGCCAGAATGAAAGTGGCCTCTGACAAGAAGGGTCACTTGCGCTTCAGTGGGAATGTGACTGGTGCAATTTGAAGAATAGTTGCATGTCCTCAAAGACCTAAACTTGCTCTTACAAATTGGTACGCAAACCACCATGTGGCACCAGAGGTCCCCAGGAGCACAGTCTGCTCAGTGTAATCGCAGTGGGGAGCCACAACACGCCTACATAATCCTGCTGGGCAGAAGTCCATGTGTTGCTCTGCTGCCCTGGGGCTCCTGAAGGCTGGGCACCTCCAGTCTGTCCACCCAGCGGTAAGCACCACCATCCCCCTAGGTGTGGGTAATCTATGGAAGTCCGCCTGGTGTATGGAGAGTGTGAGGCTGGGGTATTCTGCATGACTATATTACAACTGCAGGCTTGACACAGCTCAAAAAATAGACTAGTGAGGCCTTGTTCCTCACATCAATGGAAATGGGCAAGTGCTTTTAGTTTTTTCCTCAATCTTTTAAAAACTAGTATATTGAAAAGTCACTTTTACAAAGAATGCACGCGTCCTGAGCGAACACCATTCTATGGGCTGGGACTCGGCACTTGCTGCTCACCTGCAGGGAAGGGCTGGCAAGATGGCACCGGCAGGTGGCTTGTCCTGGCTCCAGCATCACAGGAGGTACCCCACATGACCCGAGACAGCTGCCATGTCTGTGGACCCGTGACACTCCAGGACCAGTGCTGCTTGCCCAGTAGCTGTGACGGAAGCACACTCGTGGCCCGTGGCTGCACAGCGTGAGCACGAGGAGCCACCACCCTCCCAAGCTGGCCTCCCGACCCTGCTGAAGACTGCGGCCTGCCCTCTCCACCTTGATGCCCGCTCACAACACAGTGGTTTGCTCTCTGTGTGCACAGCTGTCTGGCTGTCTCACTGTGGGGTGCCACTTTAATATCCAGAAACCTCCATCACCGTGGTGTGGGGGTGGACGTTCAAAGTCCAGTCTCTGGGATCCCACGCCTCGCTCGGCTGGTCGCAGCCCACCTCAGACCAGACATGGGGTCCTGGACAATGTCCCCAGGCTTGGTCCTCATGCTCTCTACCTGCCATAGAGGATCACGGCAGAAACTCTTTCCTGGCATTGCTGTAATAGAGTGACCTCATCTGTGTCTCCCTCCTGGAAAGAGGACGCCATGTCCTGACTGGGCATACCAGGAGGACAGGCGAAGCTTAGGAGAGCAGGTACGGTAAAGAGCAGGGGCTTCCCATGGACGGCAGGAGGCTGGAACCACCCTACCCACCCCCACAGGGGCATGCATGGGGGCTCTCGCTTGGAAAAGTGGCACAGAGCAGGAGTGCAGGGTGGGGGAGCCCTCTAGCCTGGGGCGTCCTGGGAGGCCAGTGCTGTGCTGCTCTGGGTGGCAGAGCTGAAGCTTCTGTGCTCAGCAGGGTGACTGCCACCGTGTGGACATGGAGTCCCTCTGAGGCTCAAGTACTGGAGGCTTGGTCTGAAGGGCAGCAGTGTCTGCAAGTGGGCTCTGAGGAGTGACTGGACCATGAGGGCTCGGAGTTACTGGGCCAGTACCTCAGTAGCTGAGTGGACAGAGGGAGTTGGAGGAACCACAGCACTGGGCACAGGTGGAAAAAGCAGGTCACCTGGGGGCGTCCTGGAAGGGAATTTCTTGCCTCTGGCCTCTGTTTTGCTCTGCTTCCCGGCTGTAGTGAATCGAGCAGCCACAGCCTTCCACCACTACGTTCTGCTTTAAGATGGGCCAGAGCAACGGAGCAGCCAAACATGGACTGGAACCATTGATACAGCCGTTGTTGGTGACAAGTCCTGCTCCCCACATGTTGAAGGATGAACCCTGGAAAAGCAGGACGAGGGAAGCATGTAGAGCAGGGTTTATTTAGAAAGGTGTGACATAGACTTCTCCCTGGATGAAGAAGTGAGCCATAGCTGGTGTCCTGGTATCCCCAGGAGCAATGTGTTCTGCCCTTTTACCTGTCCTAGGCCTCCTTTGTTCTCCTCTCTTCCCCTTATCTCTCCCTTTCCTACATATGTGACCAGGCCCAGGAATTCTGGGTGGGATGGCCAGAAGGTGGGAAACAGGTGGGCTGAAGGGGAAGGGCAGAATGGAGCAACCCAGGACACATTAATGAACACTCTTATAGCTCCCTGCAGGGAGGGGCAATGCCTGGACAGGCTACCTGACTACAGGTTGTGGCAGGGCCAGATTCTTGATAGGGGTGGAGGAGGGCTCTGAAGGATTTAACATTCCAATCCCTCAGCGACAAGTCTCCAGCTTCCAGGACTCACTTAAAATTGGCCTCCATGACCCGACCTGAATTGATTTTCCTGTCTATACTGACTGCCTGTCAGATTCTGGCTTCACTTGGACAAGACAAATTTTCCCTCCTTTAGGTTGTCCTCAGGTAATTGTCACAGAGATGGAACGCGTGACCCCTGCCCTGGATGTTGGGCCTCACGTCTGCAGACGGAGGAAGGAGCTGCACCCACAGTGGAGAAGGTAGTGAGAGGGGCTCCCTGGATCTCCCTGGCTCGACCACCACAGTTCCTGAGGAGACCCGAGTCACCTGCTTGTTGACCTTTTCCTCCAGAACCTGCCATGCTGGCCGACCCAGACCTGTGATCTTTCTAGTCTGAGGAAATGGGGAAACATCACTTGGCAGGACATCTAGTGGGGACCTTGGTGTCACGAGACCATGATGAGGAAGAGGTGAGTCTCCCTCCTGCAGATCCATCCTCTGCACAGTCTGTACATTGTGCCTGACCGTCCAGATGCGCTTCTCTCCTTCTGTCCACAGCTGGGGCCTCTTCCGCCTCTACCTGGGGCAATGGTCGTTTCCCTCATTGAGGGATTGAGTGACGTTGCTCCTGGGCTCAGGGGCATGGCTTTTCTCACCCTGCGCCCACATGGTACTCTAGCTCATTGCGAACCTTGAAGGAAGTGGAGTTGAAGTGTTTGTCTAGTGTGATGTTTAGAGACAAGGTGTCCCCAAATGCTCAAGTGTGAGACAATGCAGAAACTCTAGAGGTGAAGCGATGGGTTGCGAGAGCCTTAGCCTCATCAGAGCATGAATCCACCTGAAGGGGTAAATGGATGGTAACCCTTGGCAGGTGGGGCATGGCTGGAGGAGATGGGTCACTGGGGAGGTGCCTTTGGGTTATGAATTTTGTCCCTGGAAATCCACATGATCTCTGCTTCCCTTTGCCACATCCTGAGTTGCTTTCTGCCACCATGATGTTCTGCCTCACCTCAGACACAGCAATGTGGTAGCTACCTACAGACTGAGACCTGTGAAACTGTGGGCCCCAACTAAACTTTTCTCATCTACAATCACTCTTCTAAGGGCTTTTAGTCACAGCACACACACACACACACACACACACACACACACACACACACACACACACATCCCTGCCTGAGACATCTATTAAATCCAATGTCCACCTTCCCCAGTCCGGGAGCTGATCACAGTTCATCAAGAACGGCCGCACATGCATAGTTCTCCATGACCTTTCTGATATTCTGTTGAAAAGTGAGTACTTTTATGTTGTAATGTGGCAACTGGAAACAGGATTCTCCCTTCCTTGGGGTTTTCTGTTTCTTTGAGTGTTGAAGGTTGTACAAATCTTTTGTTTCATGATAATTCCTGCATCGTTTGGTGAGGACTGTGTTACCTGTTAAATTTGGTCACTGAGGACTCTGTTCCTTTATCCTGATTCCAACTGTATTTTGAAAGAGATTCCTATGAATTGCTTCTGTTAAAATCAACCAACAAGGCTGGGCCTATAGCTTAGTTGGTAGAGTGCCTGCCATGCATGTGCAAGTCCCTGCGTTCAATCCCCAGTGCCACAAAAATAAAAAATAAAATACAAATAACTTGTCAAAAGAAAGAAAGAAAGAAAGAAAGAAAGAACAAATAACAAGAAAAATCAAAAGCAAAAACAGAAGACCCCACAGTCGGCCACTGCAGAGTGGCTCTGTTGGGGCCCCAGTTCAGCACTTTGCAGGTCGATGCTGAGCCCAGAACCAACCCCATGGGAGGCCTCCCCTGAGGAGGCCACTTCTGAGTTTGTCTTTTTCTGAGGTCTCTTGGATACCTGTATTAACTAGGATGGGTGATGTAAATGTCCTAATTTCCCTGGGAGCCTTCCCCAGGACTTCACTCAAGGCCTTGGATGGTTTATGGTGTGCGTAGACCACTCTGTTTTGCAACCAGCAGGTTTCAATTTGCAAGCACAACTTTCCATATTTTTAAATAAGACATGACTGCACTCCACCATGAGTGAAGTCAGGTGAAAAAGAGAAGAGTGCTTGTTTCAGAACTTCAGGTGTTTCCAGACAGCTAGGGATAGGCAGATTACATACTTTTGTGAACAAGTCTGCTCTGCTCCCCCAGAGCCAGGCACCAAGTTCCCACTCTGAGAAATGGGCTGCTGCCTGTTCAGACTGCCTCCTATCAAAGCAGGTATTGGGTAGTGTCATTGTGACCATCAAAGCATCCTCCTCCTACAGCCAGCAGAGTTCCAGGAAACTTGCTTATGAGAGTTCCTCATTGTTTTGTGAAGTTTCTATGGGACACAAGAACTTGGGTTTGCTTACTGTGTCATTGTGGTGATCCAATGCATCCCCACACCACCTGGAGGAGATAAAAAAGAAAAGAGAGACATGCAGATAGATTCAGGGCATGGTTGGCTGGCTCCATTGCGCTGGGCCTGAAGTGAGGTGGTGTATCATTGTGGAAGGATGTGGGAGGAAATCTGCTCACCTATGGCTTCCAGAAAGCAGAGGGGGGGTGGGGTTGAAAGAAGGAACAAGTGAACTAGGGCCCAGGGACACAGTAAAATCCTCAAACCACAAGCTTCAGGACCTATTTTCCCTCAGCCACACCCCAGCCTAGTCCAGTAATCCATTCAAATTATCAGCCCATTGAGGTGGTCACTCCACTGATGAGCTTACAACCCTCACAGTCTAATGATATCACCTCTGTACATTTCATATTGTCTCAGATGAGATTTGGGCTCGATCATATCCAAACAGTAATATTCAACCCCTGGGCCATAAAATCTCATAATGCAAAATGCACTCAGACCACCTCCAGAAGTCCCCATAGTCTTAGAATTTTCAGCATTACTCAAAAACTGTGAATGGAACCACCTTAAAACCCAGGCATTCCACTACTGGGTGTATTCCCAAAGGACTTAAAACCAGCATACCACAGGGACACAGCCACATCAATGTTTATAGCAGCACGATTCACAATAGCTAGGTTTTGGAACCAACCTAGATGTCCCTCAGCCTATGAGTGGATAAAGATAATATGGTATATATAGAAAATGTAGTATTACTGAGCAATTATAGGGAATAAAATAATGGCATTTTCAGGTAATTAAATGAAGTTAGAGAATATAATGCTAAGTGAAGTTAGCCAATCTCAAAAATCCATTTGCTGAATGTTTTCTCTGATATCAGGAGGCTGTCCCACAGTGGGGTTGGGATGGGGAACATAGGAGGATTAGAGAAACACCAGTTGTCAGGCCCTGGGCTGGGCTGGCCACATACGTGCCACAGGAGTGGCCCTTAGTGAGTGTGTCGCCCAGGCTCCAGGCCAGGACTGAGGTGGCGGTGAGCACATCTGTGGAGACCTGCCGGGAACAGGGCACACAGCGGCCAGGGGTGGGAAGGCGCCCTGATGTGCAGGGGTCAGCAGCAGTGTGCTGGGGCACCTGTGAGGGACCGAGGGCGGAGGCAGGACTGTGCTGGACAAGTGGCTGTTTTGAATGTGGCCTGAGAGCATCCCAGGGCGGGGGGTGGGCCTGCTCAGGCCCATCTGGAAGCACTGAGGACCAGCAGGGGCTCAGGACCAGGTGTGTAATGGTGTCTGCTTTCACCACTCTCTACCCTCCTTCCAGCACAGGTGGGGAACAGGGTGGGCAAGGGTTTCTTTAGGCCAGGTCCCCATTCTTGTAGCTGCACCTGAGATATGACACCTAGGTACAAGCAACCTTACCTTCCATTAATCACACTAGAACCTGCATGTCCACGTCCTTCTCCTGAAATCCCTGGACTCTCACACACAAAGGTGACACCAGGCAGAGGAGCAGCACCAGGAACTCTAGGCTGCAATGAAGGAGACTGGAGCTGCTCATTCAAGTCTGGGCATTCAGCCTGAGAAAGGGGGCTGCTTTGCTTGAGGGAGACTAGGATGCAAGTGGGGAGCAGAGGGCAGGGCCACCGTCCTTCCAGGGAAGTGTTTGCTGCCTGATAATCAGAGTCACTGGGAGGAAACCTGGGTTCCTTCCTGCTTCCTGTCTGGTCCTCCTCCTGCCACCCATCCAGGAATAGAGAGGCCCAGTGTTCAGGGGTTGGCAGCACCACACAAAGGGTGTTTATACAGCAGGTGTCACAGCCATGCAGAGAGAGAGAAGGCAATAGGTGAACTCCATTGTACTCTGTTCTGTCAGCCACACAGGAAGGTTCTGGATGGGTGGTGTGGTGTGCTTGTGATGTTCCTGCTGGTGCTGGGGATGGCATTGTCAAGGGACAGCTCACATCCTTGTTATCCTAGGGTCAGTGGGGTCACAGTGTCCTGCAGCACTCCTGCTTAAACTCCCTCGTGATGAAGCTGCTCGTACCCCTGTGGTGACTGATATTTTTCAATTTCTCAAGGACCTCTGAGGTCTGCCTGTCTGTGCATGCACAGCTGCACCACGGGAACTATAAGCCTGAGGCTGGCCTCTTAGCTTTCTCTCTGCCTCTTTCTCACTCCCTCTCTCTCGCAGAGCACATAAAAAACAGGAGATATTAAGTGCTCATTTGATTAGTCACGGGCAGGTAGGGGAATAAGGTATATTAAAGACATTTCTAAGAATGACCAGGGCAGAAGGGCAGCACCAAGGAGGGCTTTGTGCCACACAGAGACCAAACTCCGGTGGTTGTTGCTATGACAGTGCCAGCAGAGAGAGAGTCTGTTGTCCTTGGCTGTGGGGCAGAAACTGGCCTGGGTTCCTGAGGCTGCAGAACGACCTGCACATGATGAAGGGGTGCTGGACCAGAGAAGAGGTGTGGAGACTCCCTTTGAGCAGAGGGCACCCACAGGAGCACAGCTAAGTGAAAACCCTCAGCACTCCATGCTGTGCCCTAAAGAGCAGCACTTGAAAGGAGGAGGACAGGGTCCCAGCCTTGAGCAGCATAGAACCCCCTGTGGGAAAGGCCTGGAAAGCAGGGAGGTGAGAAGGACGTCCAACCAGCTCAAGTGTGTTCAGGGACCAGGTGACTCACCAGAGGGGAGCCTGAAGGGAGCACAAAGAGTGCAGGGACCTCTCATAGGGTAAAAGCACCAGGAAGGGAGTGAATGTGGGAAGCTGCTCACCATGAGTCCAGCCTTTATACACCAGGTAGATCCCACTGCAGCAGGACCCTGAGTGTTGGTGAATGTGGGAGATCTTCAGCAGAATTGCCAATCACATTGCACACCTACGTGTTCACACTAGAGAAAAGCCTTTAACATGCAGACAATGTGGAGCGGGTTTCAGGTACTTTCCACACCTGCTCAGCATCACAGGTCCATAGTGGAGAAAAGCCTCTGAGTGCAAATATTGTGGGAAATCCATTCACCAGCATTTACCTTCTTTCAGTAACTGAGTCCACATTAAAGAAACATCCAGGTGATGCATATTTGGGAATCAATCAACACACCTACAACATTTTCACAGCCCTGGAGAGAACATGGGAGCTCACAGGCATTGAGAAAACAGCTAGTGTGGAAAAGACTCTAACCTCTGCTCTGCTCTGACTCAGGAGTATAAACATCACAGTGTGAACAAGCCCTGGGAGGGCAGTGAGTGGAGAGAGGCCACAGCCAGTGGTGCCACCTTGTTCCACACCAGGACATCCATGCTGGAGAGAAGCACTAGGTGGGGCCTGACTCAACAGATATGTTCTGAGTGTCACCTTTGTGGTGGAGCCAGGACTGAACCTCAGTTCTGCACACTGCACAGTGAGCACAGGGCAGAACTGATGCTGCCCTCTTCCTCCCAAGAAAGTGGGCCTCTGCCTGGGCTACAGGATAGGGGAGGCCATGTCTGGGCCACACTCAGGGAACATCTCTATCTAGCTAAGCTGGAGGCAGGCAGAAGCCCAGTGGTCTTGGACAAGAAAGACTGACTCTTGCTCTTCACATTAAATGTTAGATCTTTCTAAAAATATTTAATTTGCTGTAAAATTTTTCTTCTAAAAAAATATAGCATGTAATCAGCATGACAATCAATGATAAAGTCAAACTTAAGTGATCATTAAAGTAATGCAGAAACCCCTATTGAGGATTAGAAAGGGGATTGGGTAGACTTAGCATGGACAGTCCCTCCCTGCAGGTGATGGCCACTGTTAAAGATCAGGAGTGCTCTGAACTTAAGGAGTCTCTCAAAGCTTAGCCAGCAATACAGGCACAAGAAAACCCAGAGTGTGACCATGGCCACACTGGAAAGCACCAGGGGAGGCTGAGGGATGCTCAGGCCTGTCTGGTTCTGCCAGCCTTGCTGGGTGGTCTGGGCCCACCTATTGCATTGGTGCTTGTCCAGAATTCCTGGGCTTGCAATATGGATGAGAAAACCTGTGTCCTCCACTTGTCCATCTCTGGCTTTCCTGCCCACTGGCCAGGAACCACCTTGCACAGTGGGTCTGAAGCATGGCCATATGAGGGCACCCTCCTGCAGGAGTGCACAGTGAGTGCATCCAGGCTGGGCTGCTGGGTGTTTATCCTGCTCCCAGCACAGGTGAGCTCCTGTTAGTGTCCCTGGAGCCTGTCTGGATGGCCTGAGGTCTCCTGGTGGAACAGGAGGAGTCATTCCCTAATTAATGGAGGCAGACATCACATGCGGAATCTGATGGGTGTCCATCACCATGTCAGAACTGCGCCTCTGCTCCTCTTGTCTCTGGAGATCCCAAGGAGGTGAGGAGAATTTTTCAGACATTACACTGAATGAGTCTCATCTTGCTTTTGTGCGATGATGTCCTCATGCTGTGCCTGGAGTCTGGAGGAACTCCACAGGATGTTCATTCCTATCTTGTCAGGAGAGAGAACATTCTACAATGTCTTTCACTTCTGGGGTATTTGCTCTCTCCTCTTCATCCCTTGCTATGGAGGGGTGTGGCAGGATTCTACACCTTCTTATGCTGTTCCATTTCTTATGGAGCTCTTGAGATGTAGGTTCTTAAGTTCAGTTCCCACTCAAGGGAGGGTTATCAAAGCTAGTTTGTGGAAATTGCTTGTAGTTTTCCTGGGCTGCAGAGCGCTGTTCACTTGGGTATTTGCTAAATCATGTGTTTATGTCAGGGTGAGCTCAAGAGAACTTATTTATATCCTGGTAAAAATGCCTGCTGTGTTCTGCACATTGTGCTCAATTTTCAAGCCACATTCTGTGGTCCACCTTCCAGCCAGGACTGCCATCTTTTCATGTGCTCCTTCCATGGTCAAGTTGGCCAGTCCACCTGGCCAGATCACAATCTCCAGGAATGTGACCAAGCATTGGTTATTCTGTGAGCACATGGCATTGCCATGGCCACAGAGCCCTTACAGTAGGTAGCTCACCCTACAGATCCTCGCTGGGCTGTTGCTCCCAGATGAGACTGCAGAGGAGGGAATCCTGAGGCCCTGGCCATCCCCAATTTTGCCTAAGTGTTTCAGGCTGGCCTTGTAGACAGCCTGCCCTAGCACCACTTATGTCCAGGTCACATCCACACTGGCCTTTCCCCATAGAGTTTACCATGTCCACAGGCTTCCATTCTGCCTCTCTTACCACTTTCATGATGCCACAGCCAACTACAGGACAGGGGGATGGCCCAGGTCCCTCCAGGTCTACCAAGACAGCCCCTGGGAGAAGTAAATAGCAGGCACAGAGACATGGCAGGAAGGATTGTTGGGTGACTACCAATGAATGAAGGAACAGAGCCAGGGCAGGTGACCTCTGGGATGGTCCTGCTACACATGCAGAGGAGAACTGATGGGAAACCACCTTAGAAGGCCACACACAACCTGGTTTAAACTCAGAGGACAACCCTCAGTGAAGCCAACTCCAGTCCATCAGCCACGATGAAATAGGTACTGAAACTCTGCAGAAAAGTCCTGGCAGGCTGGAAACTGAAAGGCAGGGGACAGTGAGAGAGCAATACCTTGACAGGTGGCCACCTACCTGGGGTGCAGGGGCAGGAATGGAACAGCTCACTGTGGTTTCCTCCTTAGGACAACAGAGGCCAATGTCCCAAGAGCATCTCAACTAACTTAGAATATACCACTGGGTGAAATCCAGCACTTTCTAATATGAAAGCAACCAGCAAGATACTCAGGAGGAAAAGTACAGTGAAGGTTGATAGAAGGCTTGGGCCAGTGGGCCACTTCTCCCATGGAAATTTCCATAAAAGTCAACCTGGTTTTATTTTTCCCAGGCAGGAGGCAATCAGCTTAAAGGTCACTCTGTTCCCCAGGTAGGAGCCAATTGGCTTAAAAGTCACTCTGTTCCCTGGGAAAAGAGCCAATAGCCATCTTCAACAAATGGTGCTGGGAACACTGGAAATCCATATGCAACAAAATAAAATTAAACTTGTACCTCTCACCATGCACAAAATTCAATTCAAAGTGGATCAAGGACTTAGGAATTAGACCAGAGACAATACGCCTAATAGAAGAAAAAAGTAAGCTTCAATTTCCAACATGTCAGATTTGGCCCCAAGCTCCTTAATAAGAATCTGGTAGCGCATGAATTAATACCAAGAATTAATGAATGGGATAGATTTAAGCTAAAAAGCTTCTTCTCAGCAAAAGAAACAATCGGTGAGGTGAATAGAGAGTCAACTAAGTGGGAACAAATATTTAATACATACACATCGGATAGAGCACTAATTTCTAGAATAAATAAAGAACTCAAAACTTGACACCAAAAAAAAAAAATAAAATAACAATAACAATAACCCAATCAATAAATGAGCTAAGGTATTGAAAAGACACTTATCAGAAGAAGATATACGATTAATTAACAAATACATAAAAAAAATGCTCAACATCACTGGCAATTAGAAAAATGCAAATCAAAACTACTCTAAGATTTCATTTCACTCCAGTCAGAATGGCAGCTATCAATAACACAAAAAAAACAATAAATGTTGGAGAGGATGTGGGGGAAAAAGGCACACTCATACTTTGCTGGTGGGACTCCAAAATGGTACAAGCATTTTGGAAAGAAGTATGGAGATTTCTTGGGAAAATGAGCATGAAACCACCCTATGACCCAGCCATCCCACTCCTGGGTCTATTCCCAAAGAACTTAAAAAATAGCATATTATAGTGACACAGCCACTTCAACGTTTATAGCAGCACAATTCACAATAGGTAGGTTGTGGAACCAACCTAGATGCCCTTCAGTAGATGAGTGGATAAAGAAAATGTGGTATATATACACAATGAAATTTTACTCAGCAATAAAAGATAAAAAAAATGACATTCACTGTTAAATCGATGAAGTTGGAGAATATAATGCTAAGTGAAATCAGTAAATCTCAAAAATCCAAATACCAAATGATATAAGGAAGTTGGTTCACAGTATTGCTGGGGTAAATAGGAGGATTAGAGGAACACTATAATGATTAAAGGGAAGGGAGGGGAAGAGAGGGAGCAAGGGGGAAGGGGGAAAAAGAAAGAGTAGTTGAATAAGATGGATATCATTATTCTAAATGCATGATTGAAGACTTGAATGCTACGAATATACTTTGTATACAAACTGTTTTGTGTAAAAAGATGCTCTATATGTGCAGTATGAATTGTAATGCATACTACTACTATAAATAAAAAATTAAAAAAAAAAGAGCAAATAGCCTTAAAGGTCGCTCTGGTACCACCCCCCCCCCAATAATCCTACTTAAAGCTCCTGTCTGCCCAGATACAAACACAACAGCTCATCCCTGCTGAGAAGAAGCCACCACTGTAACAGATCCAGACTCACCATCTCCAGCTGGATGGCAGCTGCCCGAGCTGACAGCTCCAGAGGCCACAGCTGGCATGACCAGGCACCCACCCTTTGTCCAGAGCTCTCACACTCCGGTCTCCCTGACTCCAGTCTCCCACCAGAGGTTGCACATTTTACTCTCCCTGACTCCTCTTTTCCCATACTTCTTCTATGTCCAACCAGCCATAAAGGCTGGTGAATAAATCTCTTGGCTGCACAGTTTTCTCCAGTGTGGTTTTTGCCCTTCAAAGGTCATTTGTGAAAAACACACAGCAAATCCTGGGTCAGTGGGAGATCCTGAGGGCTCTCCCCTGAGACCTGGACGAGGGCAAGGAAGGGCCCCTCAGCTGTCCTCTTCCACAAAGGGCTGTCCAAGGGATTAGCCATTAAGAATGTTGAATATCCAAATTAGAAAGGCTGAAACTACCCATGACTATTGGTCTATGCTGTGAACATGCAGAGTCAAAATCTGAAAAAGTAAACCAATGTAAAAAATCCTAAAGTGCCTGAAAAAACTCAAGAATTGTTCATTGAGATGATAACTACTTCAGAAGCTTCTGCATAGCACAGGAGACAAGTGCATGGAGAGAGATCCTAGAGATTAGGTGAAAACCTCTGCCTTTTTTTTTTTTTTTTTTTCTGACAGGGGATTAGGACCCAGAATATAAAAAGAGATCAAAGACCTTAACCTCCCTAACAAGAAATACAATTAAAAGATGGGCAAAAGACCTAAACAGACATTTCTCCCAAGAATACAACCAAATAACTAACAAATATATGAATAAATGTTCATATTTCTAGCAATTTGGAAAGTTCCCCCCCCCAAAAAAAAAAAAAAAAAGAAAGAAAAAGAAAATGAGATTCCTACTCACTTTAATCATAGTGGCAGTTATCAGTAATGCAAATAATAATAGGTGATGGGGAAAACATTGGGAAAGGCATACTCACATGTTGTTGGGACTGTAGATGAGCCCAACCCTGAGGAAAGAAGGGTGGAGATCCCTCAAAAGAACAGGGATGAGGACAAAGAGGGAGCCAGCTCTCCTGCTGCTTGGTATTCATCCTAAAAACCTAAAGTCTGCACACTACAATGACACAGCCACTGCAAAGATTATACAGGGCAATTCCCAAAAGCCAGGTTATGCAACCAGCTCACAGGCTCACCAATAATTGATGCATAAATAAAAGGTGGATTATATACCAATTATAAGCTCTACTCAGGCATTAGGAAGAGGGAAATGATGGAGAATGGAAGGACATAGAGAACATTGGGGAAGGAGAAATAAGAAATGCTCATAGAGTCAGGGTTGGAAGTTTTTTCTCATATGTGGGAGCTGCAACAAATAAGGAAGATAAAAAAGTGGAACACCAAGAAAATAGAAGTGATCAGTGAAGAAGACAATGGTGACTAAGAATGAGGGAGGAGGGGAAAGGAAGAGGGAGGAGCCAGGAGTGAACTAAGTGGATGAGAATGGCCAGTTCTGTACACGTATGGATACTGGACATTTAGAAATGTACCACAGTGACTTTCTCATTTATGTATGTGTGTAGATATATACACACACACAAAGAGTGATAATTTAATAAAAATTATAAACACATGGAAGAAAGATCAGTAGAGTAAATAATGGGAAGAAGGAGGAAATTAAAAAGGAGATGCTGGGAGAGAAACAGATTTTATAGACAATAAATGTGTATGACTATGCCAAAATGAAACCTAATTATCAGTATATGTATGATGTACTATATTAAAAGAAAAAATACTCCACAAAACCAGAATGATTATCTTCAGACACAACAAAGTTAAGTATAGACCAAAAGGCCCCAGATATCCCATGGGAAGCTGGTACAAGGAGAGGCCCCCAGATAAAGGAAAACTGCCCCCAACTCAACTCTGCACTTGGTCCGGTGCTGATCTTGATCTCCTTGTGTGCTGGGCGCCCCCTGCTGGCCTTGGTGCCCTGCAGGGAGGTTTTTGTCTGGGCTCACACTGAGGTCCCCTCACTGTGTGTCTGGCACAGTAATACGTGGTTGTGTCCTCAGGGGTCAGGGAGCTCAGCTGCAGGAAGAACTGGTTCTTGGACGTGTCTCTGGAGACAGACAATCGGCTCTTCTCTGGGTTGTAGTCAGTGCCACCATCACTATTTATGAACCCTATGTACTCCAGCCCATTCCCTGGGGGCTGACGGATCCAGCTCCACCAGTATCCACTGGTGATGGAGTAACCAGAGACAGCACAGGTGAGGGACAGGGTCTGTGAGGGCTTCACCAGGCCAGGTCCTGACTCCTGCAGCTGCACCTGGCACAGGACACCTGAGGAGAAGAACAGTCACACCCTGTCAGGCAGCTGTAGATACAACCTCCCCATGGACACACATCTGACACTGGGGACACTCACTATGGGGAGCTGTGGCCAGGCACAGGACAAGACCCACCAGCCTCATCTTCTAGACCACACCCTGCCTTCCCAGAGACGTCAGCCCTGTCTGAGCAGAGAGCTGTGAGCTCCCACAGCCCAGAGGGCATTTGAACCCATTGCAGGAGAAAGAATTTGCATGTGGGTGAGGCTCTTCTTATAACAGGGGAGGCTAAGGCCAGGCTTCCTAGGTCCTCTGCTATCCTGAAATGTGTCCCCTATCTTTTATACAAGTGGAACTTTACATGTGACAGGAGAGCAGTGGGGTGCTAGAAGGCTGTCAGAAGAGGAGCCCACCTTCCTAACCCACCACTGCCTCTTTCAAATCCTTTGCTTGGACATGGGAGAGTCTCAGAGTGGCAAGGTCTTGGCCAGCATGCAAGTGGCTCCAGGTTCACCTCCCAGCCCTGTAGGAGAAGCCCTCAATGAGGACAGAACAAGAGCACAGAGCTGAGGATGGGTTCCCCACATTCAGCCAAAATGCCCTTCCTTTTTTCTCAGGACTAGTTCTCCTCTTTCAGCTCTGTGAGATGTGGGAGCTACAGCCTGAGCAGGAGAGGAGGGAGCAGGCTGTACAGAGGGGAGTGTCTTCCTGCTCTGTGTCCCCTGACCTGCCTCACCCTCTGCCTATCTTGTCCTCCTGACTGTCCAGCCAATGTCTGTGGTCAGTAGTGTGTGGGAATCTGCCTTGAGTTCTTCCACTAACCTCACCTGCTATCTGGTCTCCATTATGAGAGGGAAAAAATGCAGGTGCTAGGACAGGTGAGAGTCCTAGGAGCAGAGTCAGCTCTAAGATGCAGCCTGAGGCTGAGAGCCACTGAGTCCACCCAGAGCAGCAGAGCCAGGCTGATAGCAGACAAAAATGACATGCAGGGAAGGCTGGGGTGAGGGAGGAAGGCCCAGGTTTCCTTCCCTGTGCAGCATCACTGCAGTGAGACCTGCCTTGTCTATAGCCCACCACTCGGATAAAACAGTGGACACTCTCTCTAGGTTGGTAGGATTAACTGAGAGCTCAGGGTGTAGTTGCTGATCTCCTGATGAGGTAGGAATTGATCTCCTGCCTAACTGAGTGAACACAGCATACTAATAGGACAGGTGGGCTCCTCTCCTGATTCACTTTGCTGTTTGATCATAAACTTTCTTGAACACTGAATCTGCAGACACCACCTTTTGGTCTTTTGGTGGCTCTGGTAAGATCTGACTGGTCTACATGTTTTCATTACCTACAATGTCATGTGTGCCATTGGGGAAAATTGCCACATCCTAGTAAATCATCTGATTTAAAATGCTGTTCTTCCTGGCAGACCCATTTGGAGACATCTTCAGATTACTTCATGTCCTGACCTGGGGAACCTGGTCCCTTCAATAGGATTGTCCTCCCTTGTTCACCTGTGCCAGGTGAGCCAGTGGGCTCCAGCCAGCCAGGGCTTCATATAGACCTACTTGAGATAAGGTTTCCATCCACTGAGTTCACCTCTACTCTCACTTTAGGCTGAGCTCTGCATTTCTGTTATGATCAGGATTTCATGGATCCAATATCTTGTGCCTCCTTTCTCCTCCATTATTTCTCCAGCCATGACCCATGTTGCTTTGGAATTTTCCTGAGTGGTCTCCTTCTCAGTTTGGATGATTCCTACTCTAGTTCATGGGCATTGACAGTGCTGACCAATTAATACAGGATCCATGGCCGTGATTGTTGTGAGTTATATTTGAAAAAAAAAAATCTGTAACTCATTTGCTTTCTCTAAATACATCCTATCCTTCTTGCCCCCAGGAACCTCTTCAAGACCACTTCAAACAACCAAATCAGAATCTACAGACATTGCAGGGAACATGGCACTCCATTGCTGGTCAGAAGAACATTTCTTCACAGCATGAGACAGAAGACAGTGTGGGGTGGAGGGAAACTTTTGGGAATGGGGCTTGGGTGGGAAATGCCTTCCCAGGCAGCTCATGTCCATGGACAACTGCAAAAGTACAGAAGCTTTTAATGTGAATTTGGCCTGGCTCCCAGGGCTGAGGAGGTCTTACATGGACACCAGAGCTGGAACACTCTTGCTTTAGAAATCTGGAGCAGGACAGTCTTCACATTCTTTTTCATGTTCCTGTGATGCTGCTTCACACACACAGATGTGGCTCCACCTCTGTGTGCAGAGGAATTTAGAGAAGGAATCACAATATGTAAGATTTCTCAGCCTTATTGACATAGTCATCAAGGCTCAAAACTTAATGTTGAAATTCAGGAATGTGCTAATCCTCACAAGAACATGACCCAGAGTAGAGTATTACTGCTAATAGCTGTTAGCTATTATGAACTGCAATCAGACAGAAGCAATTGGGATTTGTAAAATTAGCCACAACATCTTAATACAAACACTCTGCTGGATTGCTCTTTATCTTCTTCTGGAGCAGAGCTACCCTTGATGGCTCTGAGCTCCCCTTCCTTGTCCTAAGCCCCTGAGTGCCCTGAGTCCCCTGATGATTCTGAGATTCCCTGCTGGTCCTCGGCGTCCCCTCTAGTCCTCAGCTCCCCCTGTTGGTGCTCAGCCCCCAGCTGGTCCTCAGCTCCCCCTGTAGGCAGGGGGTGACTTGGCGCACACTAAGTTCCCCTCACTCTATATCTCCTACTGGAATACACAACTGTATCATCAAGTTTAGGGTGTTCACTGCTAAAGAGATCTGGCTCTTGGAAATTTCCCTGGTGATGCTGACTCTCTAACAGTATAGATTTCACCCATTGAAGGTAAAATTAGCAAGGAAACCTGGGAAATACAATTAGCACATGCTCTGTTCCATCAGGGAGCAAGGAGGACCAGCAGGGGACTCAGGACCAGGTGTACAAGGATATCTGCTTCCACCATTATCTATCCTTCCTACAGCACAGGTGAGGGACATAGTGAGAAAGGGCTTCACCAGCCAGGTCAAACTTTTGTAGCTGCACCTGGGACATGACACCTGGGTACAAGAAAACTCACCTCCCATTAATCACACTATCACCTATATGACCCGTCCTTCTCCTGCAATCCCTGGACTCTCACACAGGGAGGTGTCACTGGGCAAAGGAGAAACACCAAGTCCTCTAGGCTGCCATGAAGGACCTATGAGAAGGAGATGGGGATCCTCAGCCAGGGCTGGACTCTCAGCCTGAGACTGGGGACTGTTTTGCAGGGGCCAGGCCTAGGTTAAAAGTGGAGGTCAGAAGGCAGGGCCACCATTCTTTCCAGGGGATCCTTAGCTTCCTGCTGCTCAGAGGCAGTGTGAGGGAACATGGGCGCTCCTTCCTGCTTCCTGCCAGGTCCTCCTCCTGCCAGCCATCCAGGAATGGGGAGGCCCAGTGTCCAGGGGTTTTCAGCACTCACAGAGGGTGTGCTTCCTGCAGAAGGGCACAGCTATGCAGAGGCAGGTGACAGAGGGTGGCCTCCTTTTTGCTCTATTCTTTCAGCCACACAGGAAGGATCTGGGTGGGTGGTGTGGTGTGCTTGTGGGGCTCCTGCTGGTGCTGGATTCAGCATGATCAAGAGGCAGCTCACACCCCTGTTCTGCCAAGGTCAGTGGGGTGAATGTATTCTGCATCACTCCTGTTCAAACCCCTCGTGATGAAGCTTCTCACACCCCAGAGATGCCTGAAATTACTCAAGTTCTCAGAGGACTTCTGAGGCCTGCCTGTGTCTGTGGCTGCACAGCTGCACCACGGGGACTCTGGGCCTGAGGTTGGCCTTTTACCTTTCTCCCTCCCGGTCTCGTACTTGCAGAGCATGTAACAAAATGGGAATTAGTGGATGTCCCTATTTGGTTTTTCAGGAATAGGGAGGGGCATCAGGTATTTTAATGACATTTCTAAGAGTGACCTAGAAAGGGGGGAAGAACCAAGGTGGGTTTTGTGCCCTTGCAGAGACCAGACTCCTGTGGTTTTTGCCATTACAGCGCCAGCAGGGAGAGAGTCTGATGGCACTATTTGTGAGGCAGGAACTGGCCTGGGTTGCTGAGGCTGCAGAACCACCTGTGGATGAACAAGGGGTGTTGGCACAGAGCAGAGGCTGTGGATGTTCCATATGAGCAGAGGGCACCCACAGGAGGAGAGCTAATTGAAAACCCTCAGCACTCCATGCTGTGCCCTGGAGAGCCACACTTAAAAAGAGGAGGGCAGGGTCCCCAGGCATGAGCAGCTGCAGAGCCACCCATGGGAGATGCCTGGAAAGCAGAGAGGTGGGAAGGGCATCCAACCAGCACAAGTGTGTTCAGGGACCAGGTGACTCACCAGAGGGGAGCCTGAGGGAACACTGAGAGTGCAGGGAACTCTCATAGGGGAAATGCTCCAGGAATGGAGTGAATCAGAAAGCTGCTCACCATGAGTCCAGCCTTTTACACACCAGGTAGATACCACTGGAGCAGGACACTCAAGGAGTAGTTAATGTGGGAGATCTTCAGCGGAAATGCCAATCACATTGCACACCTAAGCTCACACTGGAGAAAATCCATTGAGATGCAGTGAATGTGGAGAGGGTTTTCAGCACATTCCACTCCTGCTCAGCATCACAGGCTCCATGGTGGGAAAGTCCTCGGATGCAATGATTGTGGGAAATTCCTTGCCCAGCACATTTTCACAGCCCTGGAGAGCTAGGGGAGCTCACAGATATTGAGAAAGCGGCTAGTGTGGAATAGACACTAACCTCTGCTCGGCTCTAACAAGAGCACTAATGTCACAGTGTGAACAAGCCCTGGGAGGGCAGTGAGTGGGGAGAGGTCTCGTGCAGTGGTGCCACCTTGTTCCACACCAGGACGTGCATGGTGGGGAGAGGCCCTAGGTGGGATCTGACTCAACAGACAAGTTCTGAGAGTCGCATTTGTGGTGGAGCCAGGACTGAAGCTCAGTCCTTCACACTGCACAGTGAGCACAGGGCAGAACTGCTGCTGCCCTACACCTCCCAAAAGGTGGCCTTCTGCTTGGACTCTTGTAGGGGGGAGCTCGTGTCCTGGGTCACACAGGTCCCTCTCAATTCTGATGAGAAAGATGGAGAGAGGAACCTAGTGGTCATGGTGAAGGAGGACAGACACTTTCTCTTCACACTGGATGTTAGACTTCCCTAAGTAAATATTTTATTTGTTTTAAAAATATTTCTTCTAATAAATTCTAACATGTAAGCAGAACTTAAAATCAATGATTAAGGCAAAATCAAGTGATGATTAAAGTAGAACAGAAAACCTCTATGGGTTTAAGAAGGGGGGAGTGGGGAGACTTAGCATGGACAGTCCCTCCCTGCAGGTGATGACCACTGTTGAAGATCAGGACTGCTGTGAACTTAAGGATCCTCTCAACCTTAGCCAGCAGTGCAGGCACAAGAAAAACCCAGAGCCAAGTATGACCTTGGCCACACTGCACAGCACCTGGGGAGGCTGAGAGACACTCAGGATTGTCTGGTCCTGCCTGTCCTGCTGGGTGGTCTGGGCCCACCCACTGCACTGGTGCTGGTCCAGGGCTCCTGGCTGTCCATCATGCTACCAGCACAGGTGAGCTCTTGTATGGGTCCCTGGAGCATGTCAGGATGGCCCGAGGTCTCAGAAGGCAGTGCAGGAGACGTGACCTAACTACTGGAGACAGACATCCCATAAGGGATGTGATAGGTTTCAGGCAACATGTCAGAACTGTTCTGCAGGAGCCCTGTTTGGGGATTGGCTTGAATTGCGGGTTGACTATGAGCCGTGGAGATTTGGCCTTTGTCGCCACCCGTAGTCTCACGGGATTGTTGCGTGATCTCGAGTGACTTGGCCGAAATTGCTGATCGAGTCAGCGCCATTTTAGGGTGTGTTTTTGGCGTGTGTTAGTCGTTATTAGAACCAGAGAGAAAAGTTATCAGAATAAAAAGCTGTTTGTCTCCAGTTTGCTTCTGAAGTTCTTCCCGCGGCTCCGTTGCTTCAAGCGCTTCAGGCAGCAACAGGTGGTGGCCCGTACGGGGAACTTCGGAGCGGACAGGTAAGAACTGAAAGGTCTCTAAAGATGGGTTCGAATATAACTGAATCCCAAGTGATAGAGGCTATGCAAAGACTCCTTGATATACCTGACTCTGTTCTCAGTGAGGAGTATATAGACAAAAGTGAAAGTGATCAAAAAAGTGTAGATTCCACTGGGCCAACTGAGACCAGTAAAGAGAGTATTAGAAGAGACCCAAAAATGACAAAAATCCAAGCTATTAAAGCTATTCGGAAGTTATTGGCGAAAGCTGAATGATACTTGCTCTCACTGGAACCTGGGCCTCAGGATATTGCTGTCAGTGAAATTAGCAGTGGTGAGGAATCTAGTAAAAGTGATCCTGAGAAAATGAGGAAAAAGAAATTTAAAAAGACCGAGAAAAAGGTCCGTCAGGCAGAGGAGTCACTTGTGGAAGTGACTACTCCCCCATGGGTGGAATCCATTACAGAAAATATGAAGGGTATTACTAGGCATTTGCATACCCTAGAAACAGAAATAAAAAGTCTTTCTGGTCGCTTATGCGCCCTCGAGGACAACTCACAGATACATTGGGAACCGCCAGCATTTGAAAAGAAAAATGGACAGAGTGTCCATCAGTCAGTAGATTTCAAAACTATAAAAAATCTCAAAGAGGCAGTAATGACTTATGGGCCCCAAGCTCCCTTCACGTTGAGTATGCTGGAGTCCCTTAACACCTTTAGCTTAACCCCCTCAGACTGGAAAAGTCTATGTAAAGCAACATTAAGCGGGGGGCAATTCTTGGTTTGGCGATCGCAATTCCAAGAACTTTGTATAGAAACGGCTAAAAGAAACGCGGCTGCAGGGTTTGAAAACTATAATATAGACATGCTCACAGGAGAAGGGCAATTCGCAGACTTACAGGCTCAAACAGATTATGACTCAGATATATATGCTCAGATAAATGCAGCTGCCTTAGAGGCATGGAAAACTGTACAAGGACCTGGGGATCTACAAGGTAGCTTGTCAAAAGTGATTCAAGGACCTAATGAGCCGTATGCCGACTTTGCTGATCGACTTTTGAGAACTGCAGGTAGTGTGTTTGCAGATGTTGACCAAGCTATGCCTTTAGTTGTTCAATTAGCTTATGAAAATGCAAATAAATGGTGCCAAGCAGCCATCAGGCCATGGAGAACTAAAAAGGATCTTTCCGTATATATACAACTATGTAAAGATATAAATGGCGCCTTTGTCACAGGAAATGTGATTGCAGCCTCAATGAGAGGTGCTTCCCCTCGAAATTTCACAAAGGCTAAACGTAGACATTATAATCAATCAGGATATTCCAGGCAAAATTATCATAATCAATCAGGCAATTCTAGGCAAAATCCCAAAAGAGAAATAAGATCAAGCTCATACCGTGCCCCAGGCCGCTGCCCCAGGTGTAAAAAGGGAAATCATTGGGCCAATAAATGCTATTCAAAATTTGACATCCATGGAAATCCTTTGTTCATGAATTCAAAAAACGGGGCACGGGGCCCAGTACCCCGGGGCCCACAAATGTACGGGGCATTGCAGAAGGAGTATCCTCAAGCATCCACTCAGATGCTTCCCCGACACAATCCCTACTACCCATCCACTCCCTCGCCAGAGGAACAAGAGGAAATGCAGGATTAGACCTCTGTTCCACCGCCCGAATAGTGTTAACACCTGAAATGGGGGTTCAACTGATTCCCACAGGAGTCAGGGGACCTCTTCCCTCAGGGACTGTAGGACTTATTATCGGGCGTAGTCCTAAAAGCTTATTAGGTTTGCAAGTGACCCCAGGTGTAATAAACTCAGACTACAAAGGGGAAATAAAAATAATGCTTAGCTCACCCCAAAGTGTAAGTTCTGTTAATCAAGGAGATAGAATTGCTCAGTTGCTTCTCCTTCCCAATTTACATAATTCATTTAAAATGGGTATGCCTCAAGAAGGGAACAATAGAGGATTTTGTTCCACTGACTCAAGTCCCATGGCTTGCTGGGTTCGAGACTGTTCAAGGAGGCCTATGTGTAAAATAAAAATCCAAGGAATAGAAATGGAGGGATTAATAGATACTGGAGCTGACTCTTCCATTATTAACTTACGCCAATGGCCCAAGCACTGGCCTCTGCAAAAAGCTTCAACCAGTTTAAGAGGCTTGGGATATAATAACCTCCCAGATAAAAGTGCAGTAATTTTAAAATGGGAGGATGATGAAGGCCATAAAGGAACATTTCAGCCTTATGTTTTACCTAATCTACCGGTTACTTTATGGGGAAGAGATATTTTGCAACAAATGGGAGTACACCTTGCAACCAAGCCTGCAGATGTTAAATGTGAAAACCTACAGGGTAATCTTAACCATAAAAGAACTCATTATCAAAAAGTACAGAGTAATCTTAACACTAAAAGTAATCATTGTCATAAAGGAAAAAGATATTTTTTTTCGGGGCCACTGAGAAAATAATTTTGAAAATACCATGGCTTTCTGATAAGCCAGTGTGGGTCCCCTCAGTGGCCCCTATCTAAAGAGAAATTACAAGCAGCCCACCAATTAGTTCAGGAACAATTAGAAGCAGGTCATATAGAACCTTCCACCTCTCCCTGGAATTCCCCCATATTTGTGATCAAGAAAAAGTCAGGAAAATGGCGATTGTTACATGATCTTAGACAAATCAATAAAACCATGCAAGTTATGGGGCCTACTCAACCTGGACTTCCTAGTCCCGTAGCTATTCCAAAAAATTTCCATCTTATTACTCTTGATATAAAGGATTGCTTCTTTTCTATTCCCCTACATCCTCTGGATGCCCCCAGGTTTGCTTTTTCTGTTCCTTCTATGAACAATAATGGCCCTGATCAGAGATATCAATGGAAGGTTTTACCACAGGGAATGGCTAATAGCCCCACCATATGCCAAATATATGTGGACAAGGCTATCCAACCCATTAAAAATAAATATCCAAATCTCATGTGTCTACATTACATGGATGATATTTTATTGGCCCACCCTAATCAAAAAATCTTATTTAATATATTCAGTGATGTGGTAGAAAATTTAAAAAAATATGGATTATATATAGCAGAAGAAAAAGTTCAAACCAGATCTCCCATATTTTATTTAGGATTTAAAATCATGGATACTTTTATTAGACCCCCAAAAATTTTAATAAATAAAGAACATCTGACCACCCTCAATGATTTCCAAAAACTACTGGGAGACATTAATTGGCTTCGCCCTACACTAAATCTCACTACTGGCCAACTAAAACCTTTATTTGACATCCTTCGTGGAGATCCTGATCCATCTTCACCACGAACATTGACTCCTGATGCTAGGAAAGCTTTAAAATTAGTAGAAAAAGCCATCGAAAGAGCTCATTGTGATAGATTTGATTTAACTCAACCGCTGATGTTGATTATTATTTCTTCACAATATACACCCACAGGAGTATTTTGGCAACAAGGGCCTTTATTATGGATACATTTGCCCGTCTCTCCTAAAAGTATAATTGAATCTTATACCTCCATGGTGGCTAAACTTATTCTTCAAGGACTTAAGACTTCTACTAAAATATTTGGCATTCACCCTGCTACTATTATTACTCCCTATTCATCATCACAGATTGAATACTTATGCTTCAATGATAATGATTGGGCTATAGCTAAATGCTCTACTTCTGCAAATTTTGATAATCATGTTCCTAAGTCCCCTATATTATCTTTTTGTATTAATCATCCTATTATATTTCCACAGGTAATAAAAAATCAACCTATTCCTAAGGCATTTAATGTATTTACAGATGGGTCCTCAAATGGTACTGCTACAGTAGTCACTAAAAAAGAAAATATGACTTACATAACTGCACACAAATCAGCTCAACTAGTGGAACTGGAAGCTGTGGTAAGAGCTCTGGAAAATTTTAGGGACCAGCCCGTAAACATTTTTTCAGATAGCCACTATATTGTACAAGCCGTCCCAAAATTAGAGTTAGCAGGACCAATAGCACCTCATACTTCAGCCTTTAAATTGTTTTATCAAATACAAAAACTTTTGTGGGCAAGAAAAGAACCTCTATTCGTAGGCCACATTAGAGCACATACTAATTTGCCTGGTCCCCTCCATGAAGGTAATCAAAAGGCTGATGAACTTACAAAAACAGTATTTATACTTTCAGCGCTACAACAAGCTACTTTATTTCATTCCCAGTTTCATGTCAACAGCACCACCTTGCAACGTAGGTTTAAAATCACAAAGGAGCAAGCCAGAACAATTGTAAAAGATTGTAAATCTTGTATGACACATTTGCCCAATCCTCATTTCGGAGTTAACCCTAGAGGATTAATGCCCAATCATTTGTGGCAGATGGATGTTACTCATGAGCCAAGTTTTGGAAAATTGCGATTTATTCATGTGACCATAGATACATGCTCAGGCATGATTTTTGCTTCCTTACATTCTGGAGAAAAAGTTAAAGATGTTACATCTCATTGTTTGCAAGCTTTTGCTGCATTGGGCATCCCCAAAATGCTTAAAACAGATAATGGCCCCGCATATACGTCCTCATCTTTCAAGCAGTTTTGCGCAAAATTCAATATATCCCATAAAACAGGCATCCCATACAATCCTCAGGGTCAGGGCATTATTGAAAGAGCAAACCGAACACTGAAAATTATGTTATTAAAACAAAAAGAAGGAAATTGGAAAAGTCCTAAGGACAGATTGGCAGTTGCCCTGTTTACCTTAAATTTTCTAACTTTAGACTCTAATGGTTATTCTGCTGGAGACAGACATTGGAATCCACACCAACAACATAAACCTTTGGTTTACTGGAAGGATGTTCTTTCAGGTACATGGAAGGGTCCAGATCCAGTATTAATTTGGGGAAGAGGATCTGTTTGTGTTTTTCCAAAAGACGAATCCTCTCCAATATGGATACCATCTAGATTAATAAAACAGGTACCACATCAAAATGATCAAGATGAAGTTATTGAAGAATCAAGATTAATAAAAAAGGTACAAAATCAAGAGGACCAAGATGAAGGTACAGAATGATTCCCTCAAAAGAGTCTTTCAAAATATTTCACAACTTAAGTGTCATTTCTCCCGGCCGGGACAAGGAGATCTCTCTTTAGTGTGCACACAATTTGTTTTTTTTTTTTTTTTTTTTTTTTTTTATACATGTCTTTATGTCTGTACATTTGTCTACATTTCATGTTAATGTGACGTCACAAATATATGTTTGTATGCTTGTTCGTCTGTCCAGTGTGACGTCACAAAGAACAAAGGGCTTATGAAAAAGAAAAAAGAATATATATATATATATATATATATATGGATCCAAATAACTTTAATTCATTTTAGGTTAAGAGTATTCATTTTAGGTAAATAATTTTATAAATGAAGGTACTTTCAATTTTGATTTATAGGTGTCCCTGGGACTTCTCTTTAGCAAACAAATATGACTAGTGCTATATAACCTGATATTTTTGGTGTTTTGACTTAAGATTGTTTATTTGTTATTAACTTCATTTGTTTAATAGCTCATTAATTTCAATTATCTCAACAGGTAAAAAATTGTTCTGTATACAGAGACTCAAGGGTTCCAGTTAACAAATTATTTCTCTCAAGTGCCTTTACCTTTTCTTTAATCTATCTTTAATGCAGTAATTACCCTCAGTCTTTCTTTGTTTTGTTCTAAATATGACATTTTTCCAACTTATGTTTGTAAAAGCTCAACCAGCGATGTATGTGAACAAAAATCAACTTTAATTTTCTAATCTAATTATTCTATTTTGTAGTTTGACAACTCGCCTCTTGACTCAGTGCTGCAATAGCACTGCCTTTCCTTTAATAATTGATGCTTGAGTTTCTAGGTAGCGGGCCCTGAAGATTTGCCGGTGGCATTGTCTAAACATAAAAAAGACGTCTGCTGCTCAAACATCAAACAACCTCACCAACAGTGTGGCCTCTGCTCTACATGCATGGGGCCTCCTACATCAACATGTTATAACAAATGGACATTTTGATCTTTCATTGTTTGGGACTTTACGGGACAATGCCTTGCGGGTATTTGTCTAGAGAATTCAGTGTGTTACTTGATGGAACTTAGGGCAGCTGATTTGTTTAAACAATTTGATATGCTATGCAATTTGGCTCATCACCAAAAGGCTTGTTGCCTTAAAGCCGCAACATCTCCTCACAATTTGGACGGCTGTTAGTCATCATATATAGTCAATCCTAAAGGGCTCCATTGGATGGCTGGTTAGCCAATGACAGGTAAGATCCCCAGAGGGGGACAACCTAAGACAGGCACAGTCGCACGGGACAGTCTCATGTGGCCGACATATCAACCTAAGACAGGAGTCAAGGGCACAGCCTTGATTATCCGATGACGGGTAAGAATGTTGGTTGCACATAGACGTCCTAGAGCAATACCTCTTTTAAAACAAAAAGGGGGAAATGCAGGAGCCCTGTTTGGGGATTGGCTTGAATTGCGGTTGACTATGAGCCGTGGAGATTTGGCCTTTGTCGCCACCCGTAGTCTCACGGAATTGTTGCGTGATCTCGAGTGACTTGGCCGAAATTGCTGATCGAGTCAGCGCCATTTTAGGGTGTGTTTTTGGCGTGTGTTAGTCGTTATTAGAACCAGAGAGAAAAGTTATCAGAATAAAAAGCTGTTTGTCTCCAGTTTGCTTCTGAAGTTCTTCCCGCGGCTCCGTTGCTTCAAGCGCTTCAGGCAGCAACACTGTTCCTCTGCCCCTTTTGTCTCTAGTGATTCCAAGGAGGGGAGGAGGAATTTTTAGAAATTAGGCTCAATGAGTCCCCTCTTGGGTTGGTCTGATGCTCTCCTCATGGTGAACCTGGGGTTTGGGAGGAACATCACGGGGGCCTCATTCCCATCTTATCAGGGAACATTCTAGAATGTCTTTCACTGTGGGGGATTTGCACTGTTCTGTTCATTACCTGCTATGGAGGGGTGTGGCAGGATTCTGCACCTCTTGATATGCTGCTCCCCTCTTTATGGAGCTCATGAGAAGTAGGTTCCTAAGGGCAGTTTCTACTCAAGGGAGGGGAGACAAAGGGGAGTCTGTGGAAATTGCTTGTACTACTCTTGGGCTACAGAGGGGTGTTCACCTGGATACTTGCTAAATCATATATGTATGTCAGGGTGAGCTCAAGTGAATTTATTTATATATTGGTAAAAATACCTTGTGTGTTCTGCAGATTGTGCTCAATTTTCAAACTTTCTTCAGTGGTCCACCTTCCAGCCAGGCTGCCGTTCATTCATGTGTCCCCACTCTGGTCAGGGTGCTGATTCCACCTGGCCAGATCACAATCTCCAGGAATGTGACCAAGCGTTTGTTGTTCTGTGAGCACATGGCATCACCATGACCACAGAGCACGTCCATGTAGAGAGCTCACCCCACAGAGCCTGGATGTCCACCACAGTCAGAAGAGAACTGCAGAGGAGGAAATCCTGTGGCCCAGGCTATGCCCACTCTTGCCTGAGTGTTTGAGGCTGGCCGTGCAGACAGCCTCCCGAGTGCCACTCAGGTCCAGTCCTCATCCTCACCCACCTTTCCTCAGAGAGCTCACCGTGCCCATGGGCTTCCATTCCCCCCTCTGCCCACAGCCATGATGCCACAGCCAACTGCAGGACAGGGAGATGGCACAGGCCCCATCAGGTCTGCCAAGACTGCACCTGAGAGAAGTAAACAGCAGACACAGAGATATGGGAGGACAGATTGATGGGTGACTAACAATGAATGAAGGAACAGAGCCAGAACAGGGGACCTCATGGATGGTTCTGCAACACATGCCGAGGAAAAGTGATGGGAAACCAGATTAGGAGACCAGACACACACTGGTCCAAAACCAGACAATGATCCGCAGTGCAGCCAACTCCAATCCAGCAGCCATGATGAACTAGGGCTGGAACTCTGCAGAAAATTTCTGGCAGGCTAGAAATTAAAGGGCAGGGCACAGTGAGAGAGCAAACCCTTGATGAGGGCCACCTGCCAGGGATGCAGGGACAGCTAAAGGAGTAGTAGCTCACTGTGGTTCCCTCCTCAGGACAACAGAGGCCAATGTCACAAGAGCATCTCAACTAACCCAGAATATACCACTGGGTGAAATCCAGCACTTTCCAAGATGAAAGCAACCAGCAAGTTGCTCAGAGAAACAGCACAGTGAAGCTTGGTGTGAGGCCACCAGCTGTGCCCAGCTGGGCTGTGTGCTGATGCTGCCCAGAGCCCTCATCACTCTCCCCCACAGTGGCCCTGAGGACAGACATGGATCAGTGGGTTTTAAGTCAGTATGGCTGGGCTTCAGTCCCCTTCAACATGTCTGTCTTTTTTTTTTTTTTTTCTTTTCCTTTTCAAGTGGGAGGGTTCATCCCTGCCAAAAACTTGGGAGTATGAGACCTCACTTTGATTTTAAGGCACATGGTGGAGATTTCCCTGAATCATATAGAATCTTTGGCCTGGACTTCTGAGCTCTGCTGAAGTGTTTATGCTTTGGGGCACTCAAGGATGAGGACAGAGTGTGTTCTGCATTATGAGATGAATGTGAAACTTTGTGTTCAGGGTTGGAATGATTAGGTGTGCATAATTGTCTGTTTTGGCATTTTCTATAAATCCCTCTCCTTTTTCATGAAAGATATCATGTTATTGAAAGAGTTAATTTTGACTTCTACTTGCTGTTCAGTTCTTTAGTCACATATATGGCCACCAGGTATCCCTATTTCAATTATTTAGAACCAGACTAACTCTGTACATTTATCTTTTCTTGAAAAGAGTAACACAAATCTTTTTCTATAAGGACTTAATTTCTAGTTAATAAGCTTTATAAGTCTTTTTGTGATTAAAAATAAATTTCTCTTACTTTTAAAGTAGATATAAATCCCTTAGAGTAAAAAATCTCCCATGAGTTAACATTCAGCCTTGCCCTGCGTCTAGATTTTATAAACAAATGCTATAAAAGAAAAACAATAGTGCTTTGAAATCCCAGACAGAGAAAGCTGACTCTTATCAGACAGTCCAAATAGTGTGCAGAAAAAACAGTTTCAGTAAATCCGTGAGAGATAAATTTTCACCCAAACTAATTAGATTAATAATCATGAAATTATAATATGCCCAGGCAGTCATGTACAGGGCCTTGAAAAGGTGCAAGTGACCTCAAAACCTTGAAATATATATACAATAAGAAATTTAATATGTCTAAAAATTAAGTCATGTCTGTAATGAAATCACCAAAGAAAGTGTAAACATTCTGTACTGCCAAAAATTATGCTTAAAACCTACAAAAAAAGTGAAGTAAAGAGAAGATTCCACAGCCTGACTCATGTGTCAGTGTGTTATTTTCCCCATCGCTACTTCTCTGCCTTCATACTTCGCTGAGCGCTCACGTTGTACCCCCTGACTGGGGCTGGCCCCCAGCAATTGTCCTCCCAAAATTCCATGTGCTAACGTTGTTCTGCAGCCCTTTGGGCTGTTGGGTAGACTGCAGCCCCTTTGGCTGTTAGGACATGGGGACTCGTGGAATTTATACCTTTCATTCTGTACATGCCCTGCAAGGGAATTGTCAGACCCCAGTCTCTTCCTCCCTACCTTTTGATTCCTAGCAATGAGGTGAATGGTTTTTCCCACAGTGGGCTCTCTGCTTTGCCCCCTGGCACAGCCAGGAAAGATGTAAATGTTATGGACTCCTCTGGTCATGGACTATAATTTTTGAAGTCATAGGCCAAAATAAATTTTCCTCTTTAGGTGTTGATGCTCTCACGTGTTTCTATACATATGAAAAATGAGGAGTGTCATGTTTAGGGAAGGTGATCCCAGCATCCCCCTTTTCTCAGGAAGGAGTTGATTGAGGCTCCTGAGCGAGTCCTGAGGTTTCTATGAGGCAAAGGACACAAAAACAAATCCATTGGGAAAATGAGCCATTGGAAACATCTGTCTTTATTCAGATTCTAAACCATTTTTTTCACTAACACACAAAAATTTTACAATATGTCAATATTAGGTAATTTAGACCACAAGGAATGCATATGAAATAAAAAATTATTGTATTATTTGTGTAAAATAAAGTAGACTGTAAATTTAAGTGAACATGCTACAAAGAAAAATTTCAAATGTACAAAACATACAGGAAGAAATTTCTCTATTCAAAAATTATGTCTGTGCATCTTTGAATATGTCAAAATGAACCACACAATTTTGCCTAATTATAAGTTATAAATAAAGTGTAAAAGTTGGGGCTGAAGTCATGGCTCTGTGGTATAGCACTTGCCTGGCATGTGTGAGGCAGAGCGTTTGATTCTCAACACCAAATAGAGATAAATAAAGATCCATTGACAATTAAAAAATATTCTAAATAGTATAAAAAATCAAAAACATAAAAGTATACCCTAGTTTAGAACTTATAATTTTGTTTTCAAATTCAATGCTATCTATCTCAAAAAAAAAAAAAAAATTTGAAAATACACGAATTATTTTATTTTCTGGCATGAACCAGGAATATCATAGTAAATATCTGATATAACAATTTCTCATGCCCATTTTACCTTAGATTGAAGCTGGGACTCTCAGGAAAGTGTGGGCACTCCTGTGAAAAGGGACAGAGCCCAGAGCATCCCTGTGTGTGACTCTGCAATCCAACTATAATGGCTGAAACCCAGGCAGCCTCCCAGCTGCCTCTCCCTAGCAGCCAGATGTCCTGGGGCTTCTCAGGTTTGGGGTCATATCCCAGCAACATGGGATCAGAGTAGTCCTGGTCTTCTTGTGTCTTCAGGGTCTTGGGGCCAGTGGCTCAGCTGACATGCAGCTCCAATAGTCTATGGAGGGCTGATCACCTTCCTTCTTGAGTCTTTGCCAAGGGAGCCCCTTTCTCTTGAAGGCCTTGCTGAGACCAGCCCCATGCATAGACCATGCCTAGCTGCAGGAGGAGCGGCCACTTTTGCCCTTTGGAGCCCTGGGTGTGGGGGTGTGGGTGTCACAGATACTCATCATGAGGGTTAGAGAGCTCACATATACCAAAGTGCACTCTGAATATGCATATTTCTGTGCCTTTTGACACGGTTTAGGGCTTCCTGTTGGCATTTATTAGCTCAGTCTATGGAAATTTGGGTCAGGTAATTCCTTTCTGTCGGTGCTGTGCTGTGATGGCTGGAGGTTGGGCCACCTCAAAGGTCTCTAACAATTGGTGGACTTGGATGATCCTTTTTTTTTTTTTTTTTTTTTTAACAGAAGACAGACATTTTTATTTATGAAAACGTGTGTTTCCCATTCTTAACATGGGAGAAATAAATGGACTCCCAACATTGCCAAATGTGCCCAGGGGTGGAAATTTCTGGCACTATGTGGGCTCCAGGATGAAGTTCATGTGATGACCTGATCTATCACAGGAAGCACAGCGAGTGGAATGAAAATGAGAAAGAGTCATGGGAAGGGGACAGGGACCACCTGAGCATGAGGGCATAAGACATGGCATCAGACATTCAGAAAGTGCACCTGGGCGAGGTGGAGCTCACCTGTAACCCCAGGTACTGAGAATTCTGATGCATGAAGACAACTAGTTCGAGGCCAGCCTGGGCATCTTAGGTAGAACCAGCATCAAACTAACACAGAAAACAGGGCTCTATGGGGCTCATTGTTAGTCCATCTGCCTACTACTGGAAAAACAAGTTTATAAAGTTCACATGGAAGTGACCATGATGGAAATGTCAGTGTAAGAAAATAATTTTCATTAGGAAACCTTATTGAGTGATCTGTTCTATGAGTGAGGAGTTCAGACAGGCCTGACCCAGAGAAGAAAAAGCTTCTGAGTATCTCACAGTGGAGAGACATTGAGAATCTCCATGCAAGGTGGAGTCTTGTAAGTTCTGGCTGGACAGAAGCCTCAGGGCCAGAGGTGAACTAATCTCTCCTCCCTCTGCATTGACTCCTTGGCTCACCCAGAGCTCCCTGTGTGCTGCGCGCCCCCTGCTGGCCCTGGGTGCCCTGCAGGGAGGTTTGTGTCTGGGCTCACACTGAGGTCCCCTCACTGTGTCTCTGGCACAGTAATAGGTGTCCTTGTATTTGTGGTGAGGGAGGTCAGCTGCAGGGAGAAACTGGTTCTTGGACATGACTCTGGAGATGGACACTCGGCTCTTCAGGGATGGGCTGTAGCTAGTATCACCATCATACCATATGTACCCAATCCATTCCAGCCCCTTCCCAGGTGGCTGACGGATCCAGCTCCACCTGTAACCACTGGTTGTGATGGAGAATCTAGACACAGCACAGGTGAGGGACAGGGTCTGTGAGGGCTTCACCAGGCCAGGTCCCAACTCCTGCAGCTGCACCGGGCACAGGACAACTGAGGACAAGGAGAGGCACACCCTGTCAGTCACCTGCAGTCACAATCTACCCAAAGACCCAGGTCAGACACTGGGGACACTCACCCAGGGGAGCTGTGAGAGGCACAGGACAAGACCCAGCAGCCTCATCTTCTAGACCACACCCTGCCTTCCCAGAGACCTCAGCCCTGTCTGAGCAGAGAGCTGTGAGCTCCCACAGTCCAGAGGGCATTTGAACCCAGAGCATGAGAAGGGATTTGCACATGGGTGAGGCTCTTCTGATATCTGTAGAGGCTAAGGTCAGGCTTCCCCTGTCCTCTGTGCTCCTGAGATGTGTCCCCTGTCTTGAACCCAAGTGGAACTTTACCTGTGACAGGAGAGCAGTGGGTTTCATGGTTGCTGGAAGGCTGTCAGAGGAGGATCCCACCTTCCTTCACCCAGCCCTGCCTCTTTCATAGTCTTCTCTTGGACGTGGGAGGGTCTCAGAGTGGCAAGGACTTTCCTAGCATGCAAGAGGCTCCAGGTTCACCTCTCAGTCCTGAAGGAGAAGCCCTCAATGAAGACAGGACAAGAGCACAGAGCTGAGGATGGGGTTCCCCACATCCAGGCAAAATGCCATCCCTTTGTTCTCAGGACTAGTTTTTCCCCATTCATCTCTGTCTTATTTGGGACTACAGACTGAGCAGGGGAGGAGAGAGCAGCCTGTTTGGAGGGGAGTGGCTTCCTGCTGTGTGTCCCCTGACCTGCCTCACCCTCTGCCCATCTTGTCCTCCTGACAGTCCAGGCAATGCGTGTGCTCAGCAGTGGGTTAGAATCTGCCCTGAGCTCTGCCACTATCTTCAACTGCTATCTGTTCTCCACCACGAGAAGACAGGATGCAGGTGCTGGGCCAGGTGAGAGTTCTGGGAGCAGAGGCAGCTCTCAGATGCAGCCTGAGGCTGAGAGCCACTGAGTCCACCCAGAGCAGCAGAGCCAGGCTGACAGCAGACAGGATGTCATGCAGGGAAGGCTGGGGTCAGGAAGGGAAGCCCAGGTCCCCTTCCCTGTGCAGCATCACTGCGGTGAGTGCTGCCTTGCCCACAGCCCATCATTTGGATAAAACAGTGGACACTCTCTCTAGTGAGGTGGGAATAACTGAGAGGGCAGGTGTAGTTGCTCATCTTTTGATGAGGTTCAGGAATTGATCTCCTGCTTAATTGAGTGAGCACAGCATACTAATAAGACATATGGGCTTATCTCTTTATATCCTGTGGTGTTGATCATGAACTCACTGCAGACCCTGAACTAGAAGACACCACCTCTTGGTTGTGGGGTGGTTCAGGTAAGCCCTGCCAATCTCCATGTTTTCACCACATGCAAAGCTGTGTGTGCCATTGTGTAAAGTTCCCAAATGCTTGCAAATCATCTGATTGAAAAAAAGCTTGTCTTCCAGACAGACCAAAGGGGAGACATCTTCACATGATTCCACATCTTGACATGGGTAACCTGGAGCCCTCTATATGACAGAATTCTACATCTTACCTGTGCCAATTGTAAACCAGTGGTCTTCAGTCCCAAGATGTTCACTTTGCTTTCACCATTGAGTACAACCATGAAAACTATGAAAAGGAAGTTGATATAATATGCCATAAGAAATTTTTGTAAAAAGGTACAATGCATAGACAGCTTTTGGCATTTGACTAAAGTCCTGAGGACACAGAAGAGAAAAAGCTACCTCTGGATCATGATTTCAGAGGTTGGAGTGCAAGGTAGCTGAGTCCTTACCTCTGGGCCAGGAAGGTAGAATGTCATGGCAGAAGGCGTGGAGGAGGAAAGCAGCTCAGGATGCACCCACCAGGAAGCTGGAGGGCTCCACTCAACAGGGACTATGTGTGATCTGGAGGCACACCCTAGTGAGCCAAGTTCTCCAGCCACAACCCACCTCTCTACTGTTGCTGCAAGTCAATCTATGTTAGTGGATTAATCCAGTTGACATTAGAGCTCTTGTAATCTAATCATCTCACCTCTGAACATTTTGCATTGTCATATACTTGAGGTTGTGGGCCACCTCATTTGTGAACCATAACAAGCAATCCCTGCCTTGGAAATCCTCCTAACTGATAAATTTCCAAGGGATTTAATCACCTCATTTCATATTGACATAACAAACCCATGGAAATAACCGACTGTGTGAAGAGGCTCATGTATATGGTAGGGGTGAGGCGTGTCTAGGCTGTTGCTGTCCATCACCAGCATCATGTCTGCCAAGCCTGTGGTCTGCATGTGGACTTGCAGAATTAACCTCATGTTTCCACACATAGATGCAGGGCACAGAGGATGGGAAGACATCATGGGCAGGGCCATGTTGATGTGTTGGATGAGAGAAGAATTACCCAGGAGCAGGGAGTGAGTGTGAAGAGTGAATGTGGATGTGTCCTCCATGGCTGCTCTATTCACCCCCCCTACCTAGCTGTATGCTGTGTCAGGAGGAACTGTCCTTCAACCTGCAGACAGGAAGCAGCTGCCCATGAGTCCACACTTGCACAAGGTACAGGAAGAGCCTGAGCCTTCCCTGAGTGGCAGGGCATGCTGAGAGCAGGGCAAGCTGCAAAGGGGGCACATGACTTTCCCAGGACCCAAGGTAGCATTTCTAGAGCTCTGAAACCTCAAAAAAGATTCCCTAGAGCAGCTGTGCAGGCCCTGAGCAGCCACTGCAGAGAGTTTCTGTGAAGGTGCACAGCCAGCCCTGTGGTAGAGAGATCATCTTGGCCCTGTCCCAGGTGCTGACTGCCTGAGACTTTCTCAGACACCAACAGCCACCTCTCCTGTCAAGGGGCCTTCTGCACTCTTGACCTCAGTCTGCTGGAGGGGCCACTCAGGGAAGCTATTGGGAGTGGACGGGCACTGCACCTCTGTTGTGCTGCCTGTAGCACCTCACCTGTCCAGGCTGCCAGAGTGGCCACAGCACCATGCAGCCCAGAGCACTGTGAGGCCCAGCTGCCCCAGGAACAGCTTACCAAGGTGCTGTGGATGCAGTCCTCAGATAGAAAAAAAAATTGCACATGGGAAACTTCAGACACCATTTAGGAAAGAATTATTTAATTATCGGTGATAAAGAGGGGGATCAGAATTAAAAGACATATCACCTGCTCATCCAGCTATTTTTGAGGCCTTTAGGAACACACATGGTCATGAGGCCTCCTGTATATAATACCCTGACCACAGTGGGACACACAGCAGTAGATGCATGAATCTTCTGAACTGTGCATTCTGCCCAGCTGAGCCAAGTGGCAGAAGAGACACTGAGCAGACCTTTGATAGCCACAAAGGTCATGTCATGAGTCAAAACCAGGAAAGACAAGGTCAGAGACAGATGACTTCACAGGAAGATTGTACCAATTATTTGAGCACAGCCAATGCCACACTAACTAAATAAGTTTGTATTAATCTTATACAGCCATCATCACCTTGACAGCTATGAACAGGAACTTCCTGCAGAGTCCTCCCTCCCTGTCTATTCTTGCGCCACTCCTGGGCACAGTGGTGAGAAAGTCCCTGAGCGCTTTTTCCTCTGGTGCTGGTTAATCTTAAAATATCCAGGTGGAGCTTTCCCTGCTGAGGACTGGCACTGTGGGGACTCAGCTCTCTTCCCTGCTTCCCCAGCCAGCTAAGTCCTGTTGCACCCAACCAGCTCTCCCTGGAACTTGCTGTGAGGGACTTGAAAGTGTCCTTCAAATTTTCTGTGTCTGTGGGAGGTCCCCAGCCTGGACGTCACAGTGGACTGTTATGGAGAAGTCCCTCCTGGTTATGCAGCAAGTTCATAACACAGTGCTGAAAGCAAGACTGTGCTCAGGAGCCCCCTGAGCCCTGGGGACCTTCTCCTCCTCCTCTGGCTGCTAAAGGGCTCTTCTCTCTGGAGGGATCAAGCTCCATGAGCTCTGCCTGTGCACACCTGTGATGTGGAACATGCTGCCCTGTGCTAAATTGTGGAGCTGTCCTGAGTCTTGGATCTGATGACAGCAGAATTTCTGATGCCTAGTTGGCCTCACGGACAGCATTGTGTACTGGATCCTTCCTAAGTGGCCCTTGGTGACATGCCTGAGCTGTGATGTGTTTCCTGGAGAGATCTGTCTGGCCCCACTGTCCATTGTGTCTGACTCTAAGTCCAGAGAAGCAGGCCTGCCACTGTGACACTTTGTGCCTCACCAAGTGTGGTCCACAACTCTGCAGAGGGCTCAGGAGATCATGTGGCCCATTCTACAGTCACTCCCAGGAGCAGGTGTGGCCCCACCCTTTGCTTGTGCAAGGTGAATCCTGATCCTTGTGCAAGCTTGATTTCAATATGGAAAGAGAAGAAGAGGTACAAGATCCGAAATACTGAAGAATGCCTGGGCATACTATGAATGGAGAGGGAGCCCCAGCAGTGTAGAGGGAAGCTTCCTGAATCTCCCTCTGTCAGTTCCTTAACCTTGAATCTGTTCTGGGGCTCTTACTGTCCATTGTGGTCTTCTTCATCAGTTAAACCAAAAATAATAATAATAATAACAACAACAACAACAACAACAAACTTCAAAGATGAAACAGCATAAATCTGGAGGGATTTCCATGTATGAAACAGCAACATGCAGAGGAATCCTGAAACCCAGCAGGAAATGAACACTCAATTCTCTCTCCACCAGATCCTGGGCTGACTCTGAGCTTCCTGTATACTGACTGCCCCCTTTTGGCCCTGAGTTCCCTGCAGGGAGGTCTGTGATTGAACTCACACTGAGGTCTTTGCCATGTGTCTGTGGTACAGTAATAGATGGCTTTGTCTTGTGCTCTCAGACTTTGCATTTACAGGTAGAGTGCGGTTTTGTTATTATTTCTGGAGATGGTGAATCGGCTCTTCATGTAGTCAGAATAGTAGCTTCTATCACCACTTAGGTAAATTCGGCCAACCCACTCCAGCCCCTTCCTGAGAACTGGCAGACACAGTCCATCCTATATATATTGAAGGTGAATCCAGAGGCTGCACAAGAAATTCGCAGGGAAGCCCCAGGCTGCACCAGGCCTCCCCCCAGACTCCACCAGCTGCATGTCACACTGGACACCTGCAAACACAGAGGCAGTCTGGTCAGGACACTGTCACTCATCCACTTTTACTCTCACTCCTATCCATTCACACACTCAGAATCTCTGGGTCTCTACTAATTATCTTTTAAAACAGCCACAAGGAAAACCCAGCTGAGCACACTCTCCATGGTGAGAAGCTGTGTTCAGTCCTGATCACTGAGTGGGCTGAGCTGGGAGTCCAGGGCTGGGCTCCTCTGCAGAGCTGCACGTCAGGTTGGGCTGGTTTTCATGTGCAGAGGGAGGCCCTATTTGCATGTCCTCCTGCTATGTAGCAGCTCTGGGTGGAGGCATCATAGAGCACTACTCAGTGAAGTTGCGAGAGTCATTGGGCACCTTGATGGATAGAATAGCTTTCAGGAAGATAGAGCTCCTTCTGTGATTTTTCTTCTGTTCAATTATCCTATATGCATTTATTTTTACAATTCCTGTAAAATATACATTTGAGGTGGTAATTCATGGTACAAATGTAAAATCACACAGAGGCTTACAAACATACTTGTAAGGAAGGCCTTGGAGGTCAGGTGGGGATTCAGAGTCACTGTGTGCTGATATGAATAGAGCACAGTGAATTTCACCTTCCATAATATCCATGAAGCACCCATTCACACATGTATGCACAAATGGAAGAAAGACCAGTAGAGTACTGTGACGGGAGCAGAGGAGGGAGAAGAGCAGGGGAGGGGAAGGGCTACCCACAGAAATGGAGGGAAGTATAATCCATGTCTAAATAATTATGTAAAAACAAACTACAATTTTTTCTACAATACACTAAAGATTATACATATCAGAGAAGAAAGTTAGAGCACACAGACACATCTGTGGGCCCATCAGTCCTGCTTCTGCATCACTATAAAAGTGTGCACATCACCAAAGGTATGTGAGTTTCACTAGAGGAGTGTGAGCATCTGTGGAGGTGTCTGCACTTCACTAGAAAAGTGTGTCCATCACTGGAGGCGTGTGTCTATCACTGCAGTAGTGTGCAGCTCAATAGAAGAGTTTTTATATCAGTAGAGGAATATAAACTTCGCTAGACTAGTGTGCGAATAGTTTAGGAGTGGGCACATCAGTAGATAATGTACACGTACACATTGGTCAAGGAGTGTGCACATTAGTAGAGTTGTGTGCAGATCACTAGAGGCTTGTGCACAACACTAGAGGACTCTACACATCACAAAAAAGTGTTCACATGAGAAGAGGTGCCTGAATATCAGCACAGGATTGTGTGCATTACTAGAGCAGTGTGCACATCAGAAGAGATTTGTGAGATCACTAGATGAAAGTGCACATTACTGGAGGAGTGTGCACATCACTGGAGGCATATGCACATCACTAGAGGAATGTACACATCAACAGAGGAGTGTGCACTTCACTAGGCAGTATGCACATAAATAGAGGAGTGTGCACTTCACTAGGGTAGTGCGAACATCACTGCAGGACTGTGCACATTGTGTTTCCATGGTGGAGCTGAAGTCACTGTCCAGATGAGGAGCAGCAAGCTTCCTCTATCACCTGGCCAGGCGAAGTGCCCCTGACCAGCCAGCAGAACAGGGAGGGGGTGAAATGCTGCAAAGTCTTTCAGATTGTATAGAAGATGCCACGTGTCCCTTTTGGTAGATGACCTGAGCTTGTGTGGAGAAACCCACAGAGAATGTTAGATGTAAGCAGTGAACTCACTGGCACTGCCAAAAACAAAGTCCACATACAAAATCATCAAGATGACAAGGTGATAATAGCCAATGGTCTGAAAAGCCAAGAAAATCTCACTTATAATGAAAAGAACACCCTTAGGAGTGAGTGTTGTGAAGGAGGTCTGATAGCTCCACAATGAGAATCATAACATGTTGGTGTAAAAAGTTACAGAACACACAAACATGAGGAAGGAACTGTGATAAGGGACTGGAAAAATCATATTGAGCAAATGTCCAGTTTCCTGACCCCTGAATGCTGCTGCCCTGGACCCCCTTCCCCAGGGGCTGACTCGGTCAAGGACAGCATTGTGCTGAGTCCTAAGGAACCTGAGCCAGGACTTCCTGTGTGGGCCCTTACCTGGCTCATGTCATCATCTCAAGACATCCATCGGCTTGGTGTGGAAGCTGCTGTCCATGGGCAGACCCTGGTCCAGCTACCCAGCTCTGAGAGCCCCTCTCCACTCACAGGGTGTCTGCCTCCCCTTTGCAGGATCCTGTGTGGGCACACAGTGCCAGGCCCCAAGTCTGCATCCCACAGTGCCCTCCCCATGCCCATGGGCAGAAGCCTCCCCCAAGCCTGGGTCTGCACCTGCTTCCTGTGGAGAAAGAATCATCCCATACAGTGCGAGATCTGGCTCTGGAGACACAATGTGCCCATGATGATCACAGACAACGATGGAAAGTTTCACTTCTTCATTTTCTGACAGGTCTCATGGGGTCTCGCTCCTGAATGAAGGCAGCCATCAAGTTGCGGTGTGACAGGCCTCACCCAGAAGCTCTTGCACTGCATGCACACAGGCAAATGCACTGGAAGCTGAGATGTGTGCGATTTGTCTGTCGATTTTTCTTCTATAAAGCTGAGGGGAAAAAAAACGTGTCCATCCTGAGTAAATTATGGGGAAAAGTTGGTGAACAGCCTAAACAAGCACATGTGTCTGATGGTCACCAAGCCTGTGACTGCATCTAGTGTCACCCTGAACACTCTGTGTGAAACACCTACAGACTGTCTCAGCTGAGGTTGGACTCACCCTCCTCAATAAGGGTCTATAACCTGGACTTCAACCCACCTCCCATGCAGGGCACTGGGGGCTTCCCTGGTGAGCCATTGGTCCTGCAGGAGCAGAAGATGCCTGGCCAGACTCCCCAGGTAAGGCAAGGCCAGCCAGTGCACTCCTCAAGAACCAGGAGGGGCCACCAGGTTCCGGGAGACAAACTCAACCTGGCCTCAGGTTTGCCCACTGCCTTCACTCAGGAGCACATCTGCTCAGTCCATAGAAGCTTACCAAAATGTACTGAGGAACAGCCAGGAAGACGGGCCCTGCATTAAATCATGTTGGCAGCACTGGTGCCATGTCAAATTAGAAGCCAGCTGTGTCTTCTCTGTCTAGATGGTGAATAATCAGAAATGTAGTTTGCAAACAAGAAGTTCAGGCTGCATTTCAACCAGGTCTAACCTACACTGCAGCTGGGGTTGACAGCAATGTCCTTGCTGTAGTAGCTGTGTTTGCAAATGCTGTCAGTAGCCTCTGCTTCTCCCCACCCTTCTGAGACTTTTGAACCACAGAACCAGTGAGCATAGTCCTCTGTTTTTTTGCACAGTCTTCTAGGGTTGTGTGCACTCCTCTAGTGATATGCAAATACCTTACTCCTTTGCACACTCCTCTAATGATGCAAACACTCCTTTAATTGTGTGCACACCTCTAGTGATGTGCAGACTCTTCTAGTGATGTGCACACTTCTCTACTGTTGTGCACACTCCTCTAGTGATGTGCACACTCAATGTTGTTGGTTGGATTTCAAATTCGTGTAATCCCTCTGGAAAGCAATATGGAGATTTCTCAAAAAAACTAGGAATGGAAGCCACATGTGAGCCTTTCCCCCCACATCCTTGCCAACATTTATTGTTGCCTGCATGCTTGACTATTGCCATTCTCACTAGAGTAAGATGAAATCTTAAAGTAGTTTTGATTTGTATTTCTCTAATTGTGAGAGATGTTGGATATGTTTTCATATAATTGTTGATGATTATATTTCTTTTTCTCTGAAGTGTCTGTGCAGTTCCATAGCCCTTTTATTGATTGGATTGTTTGTTTTCTGAGTGTTAACTTTTCTGAATTCTTTTCATATCCTACAGATTAATGCTCTATCTGAGGTGAATGTGGTACAATTTTCTTCTATTCTGTAGGCTTTCTCTTCACATTATTGAATGCTTTTTTTTTTTTTTTTCTGAAATGAAGCTTTTTAGTTTAAATGCATCCCACTTATTGATTCTTGATTTTACTTCCCGTGCTTTGGAGGCCTTGTTAAGGAAGCCAGATCCTAGGCCAACATGGTGAAGAATTGGGCCTGCTTTTTCTTCTATTAGGCCCTTGTCTCTGCACCAGTCTTTGATGCACTTTGAATTTTATGGAGGGTGAGAGATAGGGGTTTAATTTCATTTTGTTACAAGTGGCTTTCTATTTTCCCCAGCATCATTTGTTGAAGAAATTATATTTTCTCTAGGAATGTTCTTTGTCAACATTGTCTAGTATATGATAACTGTATTTGTTTGGGTTTGACTCTCTGTCTTCTATTCTGTACCATTGGTCTATGTTTCTGTTTTGGTGCCAATACCATGCTGTGTTTTGTTACTATATTTTAAGTTGTAGTATAATTTAAGTTCTTGTCTTGTGATGCCTCCTACTTCACTTTTCTTGCAAAGATTTCTTTGGCTCTTCTGAGTCTCTTATCATTGCAAGTGAATTTCATGATTGCCTTTTCTATTTATATGAAAAATGCCATTCGTATTTTAATAGGCATTGCATTACATCTGTATAGTGCTTTGGTAGTATGGCCATTTTGACAATATTAATTCTGCCTATCCAGGATTATGGGAGATCTTAAGGTGTTCTTCACTTTCTTTCTTTAGTGTTTTGTAGTTTTCATTGTAGAGTTATTTCACCTTTATTGTTCAATTGATTACCAAGCATTTTATGTTTTTTTTTTTAATTGTTTTGAAGCTAATGTGAATGGGATAGTTTATCTGAATTTTTCTATTGCTGATTCAACTTTGGTGTATAGAAACACAATCAATTTGTGGTTGTTAAGTTTGTATTCTGCTACTTTTCTGAATTCATGTATGTGTTCTAGAATTTTTCTCTTGTTTTTTTGGGGGGTGGTCTTCTATATATAAAATCATGTTGTCAGCAAACAGAGATAGTTTAGCTCTACATCCTATTCACATCTTTTTTGTTGCTGCCTGAAGTGATTGTCGTTTGAAGCAACAACACCGCGGGAGAAAACTCGGAGGCAGGATGAAAATAAAAAAGGGTCTTTTATTCTTCTTCTCTCTTCGGCTTCAGCAAACTCTACAACTCCAACCACAAACCCCAACAAACTCCTTCCACTTTGTGCTGGGGTGTTAGTATATCCCAAGCCTCTTAAACTAGTTGAGGCCTTCTGCAGAGGCCAGTGCTTGGGCCATTGTTATAGATTTATAATGGAAGAGTCAGCTCCTGTATCAATCAGCCCCTCCATCTCTATACCTTGAATTTTTATTTTGCACATATGCCTCTGTAAACAATCCTGAACCCAGAAAGCCATAGGTCCTGAGCCAGTGGAACCAAATCCTCTCTTATTTCTATTTTGTGGCATGCTTTTGAAAGAATTGTGAAAAATGGGAAGGAGATGCAGTTGTGCAATTCTGTCTCCTGGATTTACAGAGATAATGCCTCTATATGTACTTAGCATTATTTTTATCTCTCCTTGGTAATCGGAGTCAATAACACCTGGTGTTACTTGAAAGCCTAATATGCTTTTGGAACTAAGCCCAAGGATTAGTCCCATAGTTCCTGAGGGAAGAGGTCCTCTGATTACCATGGGGATCAGCTGAACCCCCATTTCAGGTGTTAGCACTATCCGCGCAGTGGAACTGACATCTAGTCCTGCACTTCCTCTTGTCCCTCTGACAAGGGAGTTAATGGGTAGGAGGGATTGTGGCGAGGAATCATTTGTATTTGAGGACATTCCTCCTCTAATGCCTCATACATTTGTGGGCCCCAGGGCATTGGGCCCCGTGCCCCATTTTTTGAATTTCTGGAAAAATCATTTCCATAAAGGTCGAATTTTGAACGACATTTATTGGCCCAATGAATACCCTTTTTACACGTGGGGCATCGGCCTGGAGCATGGTATGAGCTTGATCTTATTTCCCTTGGGGGATATTGCTTAGAATATCTTGGTTGATTATGATAATTTTGTCTGGAATATCCTGTTTGATTTCTAGGTTGAGCCCTTGTGAAATTTTGAGGGGAGGGTCCTCTCATCACTGCAGCAATCACATTGCCAGTTACAAAGGCATCATTGATATCCTTACACAACCTGATATAAATTGATAAGTCTTTTTTTATTTCTCCAGGGCCTTATTGCTTCCTGGCAATATTTATTAGTATTCTAGTATGCTAATTGGACAACTAGGGGCATAGCTTGCTCAACTTTCCTGAAAACTCTAGATGCTGTTCTTAAGAGTCTATCTACAAAATCAGCATATGGTTCATTGGGCCCGTGTATAACTTTTGGTAGGATTCCCTGCAAATCCCCTGTGCCTGATAAGATCTTCCAGGCTTTTGGGGCTATGTGTATCTGGGCATACACACTGGGGTCATATGTCAGCTGATTTTGTAGTTTGGCGAACTGACCTTCTCCTGTAAGCATATCTATATTATGTTGTGGGAAACCTGCTGCAGCATTTCTCTTTGCTATTTCTGAACAAAGTTCCTGGAATTGAGTTTTCCAGATTAGGTATTGTCCCACACTTAGTACTGCTTTGCATAATCCCTTCCAAACTGAGGGGGCTAAGGTCAGGGTGTTAAGTGACTCTATCATACTTAATGTGAATGAAGCTTGAGGCCCATAGGTCATTACCGCCTCTTTAAAATTATTTATAGTTTTAAAGTCTAGGGATTGGTGATACCTTTGCCCCTCTTCATTTTGAAATACTGGCAGGTCTAGATGCTCCTGCGGTTTTCGGTGTTCGAGAGCGTATAACCACTCAGAAAGGCTGCCAATCCCTACCTCAAGGGCATGCATACACTCAGAAAGACTCTTCCTTGTTTCTGTGAGGGATTCTACCCATGAGGGCACATAATAGTCCTCTGCTTGATGGTCCTTTCTCTTTTTAAATTTCTTTTTGTTCTTTTTATTGGAGACTGAGCTCCCAGAATCGCTTTTTGATTTCTCTTCACTACTACTTTCATAATTCCTAACCAGCTTAGTGGAGGAGACCTTACTTTCACGGTCATTTGGCTCCTTCTTATTACTATCATTTTTACCGGTATCCTGAGTTTCAACTTCTAAGGAGAGTACATACTCCTCGGCTAATTTCAATAAATTTCTGATGGCTTTTGCAGCTCTTACTTTTGAATTTACATCACTACTTTCCTTGCTGGTCTCAACAAAGTCAGAGGCTATGCTTTCTTTTTCACTTTCCTCACTATCCACTGAGTCTCCAATGTCAAAAAATTCATCCATGGCTTTCATTATCCGAATTTTTGTTATTTTCGCTCCCAGTTTAAATTTTTTCTTATTTCTTACCTGCCGGCCAAATGCCCCGTACTGGCCACCACTTGTTGCTGCCTGAAGCGATTGTCACTTGGAGCAATAACACCACGGAAGAAAACTCGGAGGCAGGATGAAAATAAAAAAGGGTCTTTTCTTCTTCTTCTCTCTCCGGCTTCAGCAACCTCTCCAACTCCAACCACAAACTCCAACAAACTCCTTCCACACTCCAACAAGCTCCAACTACTTCCAACCATCCACCTTCTTCTTCCAACAACCTCTAACCAACATCACCCAGTTATATATACATTTAGCTTTAACAAGGACAAGTGCTTACAGCTCGAGCTTACAGGTGTGTTACACAGTGTTCACGAGAATACAAAGATTCTTTGATAAATGTATGAATATCAGGTGGAACTTTGAACATCTTTTATGGCTCTCAGCTAACCAAAATCTTAGCTATCTTCTTAATTAGGGATCCTTTACTTTTTAATTTCTTCCTTTGTTTAATTGCTATGGATAGAATTTCAAAGACTATGTGGAACAGAAGTTGTGAAAGTGGGCATCCTGGTCTTTTTCCAATTTTTAGAGAGGATGCTTTCAGGTTTTCTCCATGATGTTGACCTGGAGTTTTTCTATACAATTTTTACAATATTGAGGTATGTTTCTTCAAGCCCTGTTTTTTTTTTTTTTTTTTTTTTTTTTTTTTTTTTTTTTTTTTTTATTCTCAACACTGGTATCACTACAAACTTTCCTCATAGAACTGCCTTCATATTGTCCCAGAGATTGTGATATGTTATATCAATATTCTCATGTACCTCTAAGTATATTTTTAATCTTAGCCCTGATGTCTGCATTCATCAGTTAGTAGCATATTATTTATTCTCTATGTGTTAAAGAAGTTTCTAAATTTTATCTTATCATTGATTTCTAATATATTCCATTATGATCTGAAGAATGCAAGGTATTATCTCTCTCTCTCTCTCTTTTTTTTTTTTTTTTTTTTTTTTTTTTTTGATTTGGTAAGAGTTGCATGTGGCCTGAGACGTGGTATATTTTATAGAAGGATCAATGTGCTGTTGAGAAGAAAGTCTATTCAGTTTTTGATGAATGAAATATTCTATACTTTTGTTAAATCTTGATTATTTAGTTCTAAAAAATTTTTATTCAGTTTTTCTTTAGAAGATAATTTTTTTTTTTCTGTATCAAAGATGCAGTCATTGGGGTGGCCATTTAGTTGAGAAATAAAGATAGTAATATTTTGTTGCCCATGACAATAAATTATTTGTTGAACACTCTCCTGGTTTTCAGACTTGGTGGCCACCTTGCATAATTCTGGCACTATTTTAGGAAGAACAACAAAATTTATTCCTTCTTAAAAATATGCGTATTTCTTCATGCATCACACCTGTCCCCATTGAGGGACATTTATGGTTCCTGGGAGTGACTTGTGGTGCAGCTTACTGCTTGTGAGGGAATAAAGCTTCTACTTCAGCACTATACTGGCACTGAAACACTTCATTTGCTTTCTAATACTGTTCAATGAATCTACATATATGTTCTGTAGGTTAATGAGTCCATTTCCCTTGCACTAGTGCACAAAAACTTCTGCTTTCTGTCTTTCTGTCCCTTAACATGACTGTTTACTCGCCACATTTGTGGAAGCACAGTGTATCTCCTAATCCTCTTGATCACAGAGAAAGGGCATTGTTTACTTCCTACAGAGTGCAAATACCCAGTTAGTGTCTGTGAACAGTGAAAGCCTTGTCATGCTGCTCTGGGCACTGTGTAAAAATGGCAGGGGCATGGGGACAGGTGGAAGTCAGATAAGCACATAAAGCTCAGGTTTTCTGTGGAACCAGGCAAAAGGGAAATTAAGCCCTTGTGCAGAAAATTGGACAATTTAAGGTAGTGTTGCCATGAAAATAGGTTTGACAAACCAGAAGAAGCAGAGAATTAACGTTGTTGTCCTCTCCACCATCCTTATATTTCCCACTTTCAGCAATCACAGCATGCATTTGGACTCAGCAAACCTCAGAACCTGTGCTCTGGGTGAGCTTGCCCCTTCATGGAGGGTCCTTTGCAAGGCAGCCTAACAAGATACAAACCCCTTTCCCATGGGCTTTGGAGCCCAATGCTTGTGTCATGTTCAAGGCCTTTAAATACAAAGCAACAAAGTGAAACCATTCTGGTTTACATCAACAAACTCACTAGTATTCCCATTACTTTAGAGAAATTAATGTGTATGGAAACTATTTTGACCGAAGTAAAATTAAATGGACATTGATAAGAGGAGAGAAACCTTTTACGGAGAGAGAAGGTCTAGTTCATTTTTGCCTCTGAATCTCCAAGGATGGAAGAAGTGAATGCTGTAAGACATCTCTCCCAAAGCCCACGTGGCTGAAACCAGTCCTTATTCAGTAAGGGTACTATATATTTTCCTGACAGAATGAGGGCAGAACAAGTAAGTATTTTCTACTGTTCAGGAAGGAGGAAAATACATGGCAGGGTGGGAAAGAAGCTCTGGTGCAGAGGTAAGCTGGGGAGGACATTCATGGAGCAGTTTGCAACTTCCACCGTTTGGCATCATGTGTACCATGAGGACAAGGCTGACCAAGACCTGCACACTGTCCCCCAAAGCTCACTGCAGAAAGGGGTGTCCTGCACGTCATTCTGAAGCCCAGGTGAGGGCAGAGACTCCAGAGAATTTTAAGCAAAGCAAGATCTGCTCTATACCAGGTTAAATTTCTCCTGGTTCGTTGCACTTTCCAAAACTGTCCTTATAGAGGGCACCAAAAGGCTCTGGGAAGTGGTGATTATGAAATCCCCTCAGTCTTTCCCAGGGGACTGCAGCATCAATGGGCTCAGCTACACCTGAGCTCTGGCCAAGTGCCTGAGCCCTGTGACCCCAGAGACAAGAGCCTTTATTCTCTGGATTAGGACAGGGAAGTAAGATGTGAGAATAAATATGAGGTGGCTTAGAAGTCAATTTGTTCAGTTTTGAGTTTGATATGCACAGTTCTGCAGGGGGAAAAGGGGACAATTTGAAACATGTTGCATTTGAGGGTTACAGAGCTTAAATACTCTCCTCTTGGCTCCCTTTTCACTCCTGAGACTGTCCTGATGAAAATCCACGAGTCTGCACCTGTCCAGTAGAAAAAGACTACCCAGGACCCCTCAACTTCTCAGATCTGACTGCAGTTACTAGGGCAGAGGCATTTGCCCCATGTTTAAAGCTCTGATGCTGTTCCTGTGAGAATAGGTTCCTGTTACGTCAGAACTGTGCTATTTAGATGACAGTGGCAGGAGCACTGTCACACACCTAGAGTGGCTCCCTGGAGCTCTGGAGAGGAGACTGCAAATGCTGTACACCAACACAGTCTCCCTGTACACCTGTCCCTGGATCTGGCCTGCACTCAGTTTTTCCTGAGTTTCCCCTGCAGATCCTGAGCTCCCTGCTGGCCCTGAGCTCCTTGCCCTGGTCCTGTGCACCCCTGATGGTACTGAAACCCTGGCTGGTCTTGAGCTCCCTGCTGGTCTTGAGCACCTGCTGTTCCTGAGCTCCCTTTTGGTCTTTATCCCCCTGAGGTTCCTGAGCCTTCTGCTAGTCCTGAGCCCTCTGTGGTGGTCCTGAGCTCCCCCTGCTGGTCTTGAGCTCCCTGACTTACTCCTGAGCTCCCCCTACTGGTCCTGATCTTCCCCTGCTGGTCTTGAGCTCCCTCTGCTGGCCTTGAGCACCTGCTGTACCTGAGCTCTCTGCTGGTCTTGATGACCTAAGTTTCCTGACCCTCCTGCTGGTCCTGAGCCCTCTGTGCTGGTCATGAGCTCCACCTGCTGGTCTTGAGATCCCTTTGTTGGTCTTGAGCAACCTACAGATCCTGAGCCTTCTGCTGGTCTTGATGCCTGTATTGATACTAAGCTCCCCCTGCAGGTTCTGAGCTTTCTCTGGAGGCCTTGGGTAACCTGCTGTAACTGAGCGCCTGCTGCACTTAATCCCCCTTTGGAACTGATCTCCCTTCTGGGACATTTGTGTCCTGGCAACACACATCCCCTATGTTTCTCCCAGTGAAACATGAACAAGCCCTCTTCTCTCAGGCAGTGAAGCTTGTAAAAATTCTCTTGGGTGTGTCTTTGGTGACTTTGACTCTCGTTTGAAGCATTTGGTCATATTAAGTGATGCTTCCATTAGTTATCCAACCCACCTAATGCAGGTCCTGGCCACATTCAGGTGGCCCCGTGTGGCATCTTAGTGGCATCTTCCTTGAGAACATGGCCAAATTGGTACAACTTATGGTGGTCCGCCAACAATATGCTGCCCTCAGCAATGCTGATCGGGAGCCCTATGAACTAGGCCATGGTCCTTGACAAGATGTGGAATTCTAAAATATTCATGGGAAGCCTTCCCAAAGGCGACTGTTCTGTCCCATTTCTTCCCCTTGGCCATGGCTTGCTGGCCTTGGGTAAGTCCATGCAAAGTGCTAGTTTGATAGTCAATGATGGGTAAGATCCCCAGATGGGGACAACCTAAGAAAGGCACACCCTCAAGTAAGGTGGGCTCCCATCAATTAAAATAAAAAACGGGAAAATAATGTAGGAGACATTAAGAATACATCAGCCAAAAACATAAACTCTCTGGCTGTCTCTCACTTCCTGATATGTAGTCTTGGCCTAGCCTAAGGGTGTTGCCCTGACTTATGACGAAAAATCAAACCACCACAAGGATAGGGTAGTGGCTGTTCCTCCAATGTGATCTGCTCATGTTCCCTATGCTCCCCTATAACCTTCTGCTGATAAAACCCTCTCTCTTTTTTCATGAAAGATAACATGGTGCTGAAAGAATTAACTTTACGTAGGTTCTCCTATTTACTTGCTGTTCTGTTCTTCATTCATACATGTGGTATCACTATTTCAATTTCTTATAATGAGACTAATTCTATAAGTTAATGTTTTGAAATCTAGAGTTAAAAACATAAAAAAACCTTCTATAATTTATACTAAAATAACAGGTTCCTAATTGAATAGCTTTAAGAGTCTTTTTTGTGATTGAAAATAAATCCCTCTTATTTTCAAATAATTTAATCTTACTTTCAAAATAATTTAACAAATCTTTAGAACAAAAGTCCTTCAAAGCTGCCTCTCCCTTTTCCTGCTTCTTGTCATGAAAAACAATAAGTGCTTTAAAATTGCAGTCAGACAAAATTAACTTTTATCAGGCAAGTTTATACAGTATGCAGAAAAAATGACTAAGTTAGAGATATGAGGTAAAAATTATAACATATGCAGATAATTACATACAGTTCATGTAACTCTTCATCTGTGCAAAGCCCTGATGTGTGTTTGATATGTAATCAGTAAATGATTCAGTCTCTTTCCTAAGTTTTATCATGTAAAAAAATATGTAATGCCAAAAAATGTTGCTTATATATTTGTACAAACTGAAAATAAACCTGCAGAAAAAGCAGAACAAGAAGAAGAAACAGAAAAAGCAGAAGAAGCAAAAGATTCCACAGCCTAACTCATGTTTGAGAGCTGATTTATTCCGCCACCAGCTGACTCCTTTACTTCATGCTGAGTTGAGTGCTGGCATAGTATACCTCGGCTGACAACCCACTTTGGCAGTCCCCTCCCCCCATAGATCTTGCTACTCTGCACCTCCAGCAGAGACCACCACGGACCTCTGCAGCCTGGATCAGAGCAATAGAAGGCAGACCCTTCCCAGCATGGACGTTTGATGGTAGTTCCTAATGGTTCTAGCTTGGGGGATACCCTCTGTCCTTCTGATGTACTCATATAGTTGGGGCCAGGTGTCCTATATCTGGCGCTCCACTTGAGTGTTGAAGCAGGTAGATCCTGTTTCACTTCCCTGGTGGCTGTAGAATTAGTAAAAGCAATTTGGTTCACGAGGATTGATTAGGAGAGAGACCATGGTCACAATGCCAAGGGGAGACCTTGACTCTGACTCTAATGGCCCTGGGTCTGGAGTCTCCTAGACTGTGTCCTGACTGCCCAGGTGAGGGATTCCACAGCAGAGAGTGTGTTGGGCACTAAGCTAGCTGCTTCCTGGGCCAGAGATCAGTAGGCTCAGTGACAGAGGGACTTCTGGGTCACACACTGAGCATCAACAGGCAGAGAGTTCCTCACACTTACTATCCTGGGAAGACAAGGCCCTGGGTGACCCTAATGTCTCCCCACTTTCCCTCCCAGGACTGTGGTGCCCAATTCAGGTGCAGGGCCACCTGGAGTCTCAGGCAGGACCTGGGCTGTCAGGCTCCTGTTCTTAGGTGCCAGGTCTGGGGTGGGCACAGCTTGGTGAGGACAGGGCTTACTGAGTGGACTTTTCAGAGGTTTACATGCCACTCACTAGTGCTCAGATACTGTGGTGACCCAGTGGTGCCTGGCAGTTTGTTCCCTGCAGCAACCTACTCTGATCATCAGCCCACTCCTTCTATTAACAAGCAGCAAAAGTTCCAGAGGACAAGTGCTGTGTTGCAGGGACTCCTTGGGAACCAGGACGATGATCATCCTGAGCTTCATCAGATGTCCAGGGCACCAACCCTAGACTAACTCTGTTTGCTGTACTGAGAATCCCACAAACAACCCTAATCAGGCAATCCCACTAAGGTCCCTTTCCTGAGTTGATGAAAGGGCTCCCCAGGGTCCTCTGAGCTACTTCTGTATCTGACACTTGTGAGCACAGAGAAGTCACTTCAGCCTCAATAATGCTGCTCTGTGTTCATGTGTAAATGCTCCTGTGTAAAAATACATATGACTGGGGCTATTTTTAATAGGAGTGGTGAGAGGGACCATCTATGTCTTTTTCCTAATCTGAGGGGAAGTTTTTAGTTTTCCTCATTTATTATGACCTTGGCCTTGGGTTTGGAATATGTAGGAGCCTATAATCAAGGAGATAGCAAATAATTGCTGTTAGCTGAGAGCCATAAAAGATGTTCTAGTTTTCACCTGATATTAATGCATTATCCAAAAAATCTTTGTATGCCCAAGAACACTCTGTGACACACCTGTAAGCTCGAGCTGTAAGCACTTGTCCTTGTTAAAGCTATATGTATATAACTGTGTGAGGTTGGTTAGAGTGTGAGGTAAGAAGAAGAAGGTGGTGGTTGGAGTTAGAGCATTTGGAGTGATTGCTGGAGCCAGAGAGAGAAGAAGAATAAAAGACCTTTTTTTCATTTTCATCCTGCCTCCGAATTTTCCTGCAGCATTGGTTGCTCCAAGCGGCTTCCGCTTCAGGCAGCAACAGGAATATATTGCCTTTGCCACATAATTTCATCTCACTGCAGGCCAAAGGGCAATTTCCAAAAACACAAATTATAAAAAAATTCTGGTGAGTATTTTGGGGGAAATTACACTCATTAATTGTTGGTTGAACTGCAAATTAGCACAACTGAAACAGTGTCCACCTTATGCTTTGAATGTAGCCCTTGCTGCTCTGCCACTGCAATTTATTTTAAAATGGACCTGTTTCCTTCTCTTTCTCCCTGCTACTCCATCATCTCCCCCTCCATAATCTCAGGTGACAGAGGATTACCTTTCTTCCCCACCTGAGGCATAGCTGTCTGTCCTTGAGCACACACCCACCATTTGAAGAAATTGATCCAGATTTGGGGGATGGCACCTGAAGATCACATAAATGACTGTCCACAACAACCAGTAAATTTTAACTCCAACAGAACATGTAGCCTTTGAGTCACATCTGTAAAAACCCCCTGCTCCTTCTGATGGGCAGAATCACAGCTTTGGGACAGGTGCCTGTTTGTTTCTTTTTTGCTAGCAAAGCAATAAACCTTTTTCTTTTGTCTCAAATCCCTGTCCTACTTATTGAATTGACACCCAGGACTAGGACAGGTCTTCAACAACACTTTAGATAGAATCTGACCATGCCTTGTGCCCCATATCCCAGACGTGGAGCTCGAGAATTTGTTTGCCCAGCTGGATTTCAGCCTTGCCTGGTTCCAGCCTTTCCTCTGTGCCTCTATTTTTATGAAGCGAAATGTTTACTCTGTACCTTTGTATATTAGATACATGGAAATTGCTTTTTTTAGAGCTCACAATGCTAGGTTTCCTTGAGTGTCAGAGGAGAGTTTGGACCTGAACTTTTGGGCAGTGCTTGAACTACTGAGACTTTGGGGACTTCTGGAAATGGGCTAAATGTATTTTGAATCGTGAGGTGCTCATGAGTTTCTGGGACCAAGGGTGGAATGTTATGGTTTTGATGTGAGGTGTCACCCCAAAAGCTCATGTATGAATGCAACCAGGTTTAGAGCAAAAAATGATTGGGTTAAGAGCACCTTAGCTCATCAGCAAATTAATCGCCAGTAAGGGATTAATTGGGGGTGACTTAAGGTGGGCAGGGTGTGGCTGAAAGAGGAGTGCATTGGGGGTTGACTTTGGGGTATATATTTGTAACAGGTGAGGGAGTCTCTCTCTGCTTCCTGATCATCAGGTGAGCTGCTTCCCTCCACCACATTCTTAAATCATGATGTTCAACCTCTCCTTGAGAACTGAGGAATGGAGCCCACTGTCCATGGACTGAGACTTCTGAAACTCTTATCACTCAAATCAACGTTTCCTCTCCTAAAATTTTTGGTAAGATCTTTTAGTCGCAGCAGCAAAATAGCTGACTAAGACACCACCATATGACCCAGAATCTCACATTTTGATACAGTCAAAAAGATGTAAAATAAGCATACTATGGTGACACAACTACATAAATGTTCATATCAGAAATCACAGTACCCCCCAAAATGGAACGTGCCTAGATGGCTGTCACCAGATGAATGGTGTATATACAGGTGGAGTATTACTCTCCAGAAAGAGGAATTAAATGAATGTATTTCTGGTAAAATGGAGAAATTGGAGAAGATCATGGGAAGTGAAATAACTCAAACTCATAGAGTTAAGGTCTGAGGCCTCTCATAAATGGAAGCTACAGCAAAATAAGGGAACTGAGGGACATTGAAATTGAGTGAAGAGCAGAGGAGTTGAACAAGGAAATGGAAGGTAATGCAGGAGGGAGGTAAAGGCAGAAGGAGAAAGGAAGATGACCAAAGGCCCCATGTGCAGATGTGAACACACCACAGCAATTTTCATGTAAATACCTGTCACTAATGTAAAGAAAAAGTGTAAACAACAGAAGGGAGATAAGCACAATAGAAGAAGGAAAACGAAGGGAGATAACCGGGTAAGGTGAAAAACAAAATTAGAGTAGATTTCATTGAGTGATTCTGGAATTATGTCAAAATGAACCACGATATGATATATAAGCTTGAGGCCTGAATGAAAAAGGGAAAAATACACCACAAAAAATACAAGAATTCTTATCTTCAGAGACAGCACAGATTAGTACAGACCACAAGTCCACAGAGGTCCCTGGGAAGCTCACACAAAAGGCCTCCAGATTGAGGAAATCAGCCCCCACCCCCTCTGCACCCTCTTCTGGCTGACCCTGAGCTCCCTGTGTTCTGAGCGCCCCCAGCTGGCCCTGGACGACCTACAGGGAAGTTTGTGTCTGGGCTCACACTGAGGTCCCCTCACTGTGTCTCTAGCACAGTAATAGGTGGCCATATCCTCGGCTCTCAGACTATTCCTTTGCAGGTACAGCATGTTCTTGGAGTTGTCTCTGGAGATGGTGAATCGGCCCTCAACGGAGTCAGCATAGTAAGTACTACCTCCACTACTAATGGCTGAGATCCACTCCAGCCCCTTCCCTGGAGCCTGGTGGACCCAGTCTATCCAGTAGCTACTGATGGTGAATCCAGAGGCTGCACAGGAGAGTCTCAGTGACCACCCAGGCTGCACCAGGCCTCCCCCAGACTCCACCGGCTGCACATCACACTGGACACCTGTAAACACAGAGGCAGCCTGGTCAGAACACTGTCACTCATCCACTCTTCCTCTCACTCCTGTTCATCACACACTCAGGATCTCTGGTTCTCCATTAATTACCTTTTAAAACAGCTACAAAGAAAACCCAGCTGAGCACACTCTCCATGGTGAGCAGCTGTGTTCAGTCCTGATCACTGAGTGGGCTGAGCTGGGAGTCAAAGGCTGGGCTCCTCTGCAGAGCTCCAGGTCAGGGTGGGCTGGTTTGCATGAGCAGAGGGAGGCCCTATTTACATGCCCTTCTATTATATAGCAGCTCTGTGTGGAGGCCCAAGTAGAGCAGCACTAAAGGCAGATGGGCATGTCAGGGTCTAGAACTGTGTACATAGTAGCATTAAGGGAATATAATTATTTTTGCCTATTTTCTTCTGTTTGGCATTATAACCTATAATATTTTTTACAAATGCACAAATCATAATACAGAAACAGTGTTAAATCCATGTTGGAATTGTCAAATCACAAAAAGAAGCATGTGTGCTGCTTCACTTTATCCAATGGCAGATATCTGGCAAGAGTAAGTTAATTATTTGTGTTTTTGCTATCACCCTGATCAGGACTGGTCCCATGACCCCCTCTCAAGCACATATGTGACACACCTGGTGACATTCTCAGAGCCCTGTTTTGTGGAAGACCTGAAACTTGGTGGGAGAATTGCAGGTTCTCTATAAGGTAGAGAAGGAGAGGAAACCCCACAGGCTTACAGAAAGCCCCTTACTCTCAGCTTCCTCTCTACACTTGCCCCTTGGTCCCTTATGTTGCTCAAGGTTCCCCAGTGCACCTACTTGTCCTCAGCTTGTCCTGAGCTCCACCCTTTGTCCTGGCTTTTCATGCTGGTCCTGATTTTCTAATGATAATTATGATTTCTTGCTGGTCCAGAGCTCCCTGCTGGTCCAGAGCTCCCTGCTGGTCCTGAGCTTCCTGCTCGTCCTAATGTCTCTGATGTGCTTAGCTATCATGTAGAGAAGCTTGTGCCTGGGGTCCCAACAAAGTATCCCACTGTGTGTTCTCAACAGTGATAGAGACTGCATCTTTACTGGTCACAGAGTTCAACGGAAGGCAGACCTTGTTCTTACATGGTCTCTGGACATGGTGACTTGACTCTTCAGGGTGTGGTTATGAGTTGTGCCTCCATTGCCATCAATGAGCCCCATCCACTGAAGCCCCTACCCTGTTGATGATGGAGGCTGATAATGAGGTCCTTCAGCTCAGGTATGTGGGGTGCAGTTTTCTGCAGGTGCCCTCCCAGCTCTCCAGGATGTTCAGATCTTCTTCTCTGTCTCTGTCTTTCTCCATCACTGATATGTTCCCACCATGTTGGAGAGAGGACCTTCATGGTTGCTCAGTCCACCTGCACAGCCAAAGCTTCTCAGAAGAAACAAGCTCACCTGGACCCAGGCAGCTCCTGGTGTCATGGCAGGTCTCTGTCAATGGCCCTCTGACTCTCATGTGGGCAGTGGGGCTACCTATGCCAGACTCAGGTCTCTGTAAACAACACCCTGTGACTTGCACTCCATGAGCTCATGTCACTGAGGCCTGGATTGTCATGAGATCTCCTTGGAGTGGTGGTGGCAAGCAGAGCCCGCCCATGAGAAAACGTCCTAAAAATTTGCCAGTGTTGAACATCTCTTTGCCACAGTGACCATAGTTCTGACAAGTGCAACCTAGAGAAGATGAATCTCCTTTGCTTCACAGTTTCACAGGAAGGAGGGCATGGTGGGCAAGGCCTTACCTCAGGGCCAGGTGTGAGGAACATAATGGCAGAAGGGCACAGAGGATGAAAGCAGCTCTGGATGCTACCATCAAGAATCAGTAGAGCTCAGCTCAGCAGGGACAATATGTGAACACCAAACAGACACACCAGTGACTCACCTCCCGCAGTCACATCCCATCTGCCTACAGATGCTACCAGTATATTCATGTCAGTGGATTAATCTACTTTAGGTAAAGAGTTCACATAATTGAGTCATGTCACCTCTGAACCTTCCTTCACTATCTCATAGATGAGGTTTAAGGGCACCTCATTTGTGAATCATAACAAGTAATACCTACCTTGGTAATCCTTCCACCTGATCAGGTTCCAGGGGATTTAATCACCTCACTACATACTGACATAAAGACCCCAGAGAAATAACTGACTGTGTGAAGGCTCATGTGCATGGTAGGGGCGAGGCATGTCCAGGCTCTTGCTGTCCATCACCAGCACCATGTCTGCCAAGCCTGTGGTCTGCATGTGGAGCGTGCAGAATGCACCTCATGTCTCCACACACAGATGCAGGACACAGAGGATGGGAAGATGTCATGGGTAGGACCATGTTGATGTGTTTGATGAGAGAAGAATTACCCAGGAACATGGAGTGACTGTGGAGAGTGAATGTGAATGTGTCCTCAAGCCAAGGCCAGGACTGTAGGAAAAGCAGCAGGTGTTCCTCCTGGAAGCTCACTGCAGAATAGAGCCAGCACAGCAAAGAGCAGCCAGATCTCCTGGACCAGGTCCTGGGAACTTGGAGCTTGCACACAACCCCTGGCCTTGTGTGGTGGGAGGTCTGTGTTCTCCCATATTTAATTTTTTTTGTTATTAACAATTCATCATGTCCTTTATTGCTTCCTTGCAGCACTGATGAGGCTTGAAGTATAAATCTGCATGTCCATGCCCCCATCTTTCAATCCTGGACACTCACACACAGCAGGCAGAAGGGCAGCACCAGGACCTTAAACCTGCAATGAAGGCCCAAGGAGAAGAAGATGGGGGCTGTTAAGCCAGGGCTGGTCTTTTAGCTTTTGTCTGGGGGATGCTTTGCATGTGGGAGGTCTAGGATACAAGTGGGGTGCAGAGGGCAGGGCTACTGTTCTTCCAAGGGCGAGTGTTTGCCTTGTGCTGCACAGAGGCACTGTGAGGGACCCTGAGGTCTACTTCCTGCTTCTTACTGGTCCTCCTCCTGCCATCCATACAGGAATGGGGAGGCCCAGTGCTCAGGGGTGGGCAGCACCACATATAAGGGATGTTTTCTGCAGGAGTGCACAGACTTGTGGAGGGAGGAGACAGGAGGTGGCCTCCTCAGTGCCTTTGCCCTGCTCTGTGAACTCCAGGGCAGGGTGGGCTATGGGACATGGCAGAGGGTGTAAGGGGTCATTGTCAGCCTGGGTCAGATTAAATCTCAACAGGGCTCAGCATGGCTTTCTCTCAACACTGGTTGGTTAGTGCTGTGTGGACCATGGCCTTGTGGGAGGCTTGAGATTCCTCCTTGGCCCTGCCCTGCAGACTCATGTCCTCAAAATCCAACAGGCCTCTGGGGTCTACACAAGAGGATTCTTTCCAATTCACCATTCTGCCTGCGACAGTCATCACTGAGGTGAGACACGGGTGTCGGGCCATGAGGACAGGTACAGAGCCTGTGGATGCTGAGGCATCCATGTCCCCACTCTCCTGGCCTGGTGGGGAAATCACATGTGCTGAGTGAGGACCCTGTTCTGGACCCATGCTCTGAGTTGGGGACTGCACATATCCCAGAGGACAAACCAGCCTAGCTACCTGTCCTTACCCCAACACTATGTCATGTCCTCCCTGTCAGGAGTTCAAAGCAGGATAAAGACTACACGTGAGAGAAGGTAAGAGGGGTTTTCTCAGATTTCCCATGGTGCTTTGTTAACAGATCTAGAAATACTGGCTGTAATTTTTCCTGTAAACTTGAGTAAATGCAGAGAGGAATCCTGAACATAGTGAAATGCTTCCCCTCAACCGTTGGTGGCAAAGACTCAGCTAAGGCCACAGTGATAAGAAGCAGGGCAGACATTCTTCTACAGGGCCACGGTCTTCCTGAGAACCAAAGTGCTCCCTGCAGACACTTAGAAGCAAGAGAGCACAGGCTCCTGGGGACTCAAGTGAGCTGTGCAGGTTCATCCACAGGTCATCATTACCCGGGGACCTGACCTGTGCATGCAGGTGTTCATGAGCAGGTGAGAGCCCACCTGGGAGCCCTCAGTGTGCAGAGTGTGCCTGGGACAAACCCTACACCAAGGGACTGAGGGGTGTCTGTGGAGGGGAAGGAGTACCTGGCTGTCCTCCTGCTGGACTGGAGCAGATGCTCACTGATGTGGGACCCCTCACTGTGGGGACTGCTGCTGCTCTACAGGTGACTTCTGAGCATAGCCTTTGCTGCCCGCACACATTCAGGGGGGCTGCCTTCTGCTCTCTCTGTCCTCACAGGATTTCAGATCTTTTGGTTGGCTGTTCATTGATTCCTGGCTTCCTGGACAAGGGGTGGATTTTTTCACCTAGATCATTCTCCCTCACTTCTGCCTGTCCTGAGGAACATGCTGTGTATGGCTCCTGTCACCTAAGTCACAGACACTTCCTCTAGGTGTCAGGTGACTCACCTGCAGAGCAGGCTGAGGACACTGAGCCATGAACACACTGCTGTGTGGGGACCCTGCATTCAGGGCAGCTCTGCTCTGCTGTTGCTGTGGGGGGCCTGGTGCTGTCCACTGCTGTGGAGGGTGAGTGTGCTGCTCCTGGCCACTGTGGAACAAGGGCTGGGAATCACCACACAGTGTTGCTAATTTGTTCTTCTCCCTGCTGCCATCTTTCCTGAGGTATGCTCAGGCTCTGTTGCTAATGCAGACACATTCATCATTGCTGGTGATTTCTGAATGTGGACCTCAGGCTGTGGAATCCCCTTGTCACTGGTCCTGAGTCCCTCATAGGGTCTGGTTGCTCAGTGCTGCTGGGGATGCCCGGCTTTCCATGGTGCCCTCTGTGCACCTTCACTTCCTCCCTCTAAGCCTAGTAATCTCATAGAACATAAAATCTGTGGTTCCTGCACAAACTTGGGCTTCCACCAGCTTCCCACAGTTCTGTACACAACTGACTTTAGAGGACTTTTTAGCACTTTCACATTTAATGCAATTCTTATAATGTAGAAACTCAGCTTCCAGTTTTTATTATGGTTTTTGGTTTTTCTGTTCTTTACTATTTAAAAAAATAAAAGACAATGTTTCCTTCAGAAGAAGACCATTATCTGCTGACCCCACAGACCTAAACGGAACTCAGAGAGCTCCTGTCACCCAGGGCATGGTGGCCATTATGATTTCACAGCCTAACAAGACTCATGAGCTCTGCTGACTCTGCTGTGAACTCACCTACAGCCCTGCCTATCACAGAGCAGAAGACCTGAACAGGCATGGTGCTGTGCCACATCTCTCCCTTGACCTACAGATGAGTAAGGCTCTCTGAGGGTGGATGGTGCAAGGTGATTATCCTCCTGGGAGATGTGGCATGAAGATAGTGTTGGGATGATTTGTCATTGTATTTTCTGTTCTTGAAATTCTCTTTATAGCTCATATGACCACTAAGTCTGATGCAATATTTCTAGGGAATGAGACTACATGTGTAAACTGCAGCGAGGTGGACTCTGAGAGTTCAGATATGAAAGTACAAAGTCCCAAGAAGAGTTTTCTTTGATAATTTAGGATGGCTATGTTGCAAGGCCATAAGACTCCAAGCCGAAAAACACCCTGATGTCTTTTTTTCAGAAGTCAAAAAAGACAAAGCAGGAAAATGCCTCTAGGTTAATTCTTCCCATTATTAGAGCGTTCTTTGGATATGCATATCTGATTGGAGGAAAGTTCTGATCTCCCCCTGTAGAAACAATAACTAAAACTTCTCCTGCTCTCCCCTATGGGCATAGAAAGGATGTTATGACCTGAAGTTAGGACTAGTAGTTAGAGGTAATAGAATATAAATTTAAGCAGAAACAGAATAGTGCTATAAAACCAGGCAGGAAAAATTAACTTCAATCAGACAGATAAACAGGTGCTGCAGAGAAATGGCCTCAGAGAGTCCATGGCTCATGAGGAATAAATAAGACCTAAACTGGTTACAGAGAAAGTCTGGCAGAGATGCAAAACATTCAGATAGTGTGTGACCATGATCTTCACAAGACCTTGACATATGTTGGGTAAAAGATCAAAATGGCTGGAATGTAATTGGCAAATGTTGCTACTTCCTGGATATTATGACTATGATTTTCTTAACTTTCTTATGATGAAACCACAAAAGTTAATGTATGCCACCAAGAAATGTGCTATATCACACACAATGAGAAAGTAAAGATTGTGAATTCAGCCTCTGACTTGTGTACCTGTGTGCTGTTTTCTGCATGCACCATTCCCGCCGACTCCTCACCATCCATTTGTGACTCCCCACACCCCCTGCTAGAACTGGACTTCGGCAGTGCTGGATAATGACCACGAACAGCTCTGCTCTGGGATTTGTGAGAGTTTTTTCCTTCTATGTCAGTGCAAGTTCATTTTCCCCCACTGGTAAGACCAGTGCCCTGAGCCCTGACTCACTGTGTGACTCTGCTGGCCGCACTATTCCTGCTATATCCCAGGACTCTCTATCATGTCTTCTTCCCTTTGATTCATTTTAACATTTCACCTCATCCTTCATGAACACTGTGGATACAGAGTCCACCGCTGATCATGAAACCAAGAAGCAATATCAGGAGCCCACGCTGGAAACTAATAAACCTGCTGAGGAAGAAATCAAGAAAGCACTGACATTCACCAGAGCCTTAGAAGCAGCAGCATCACATACACCCAAGTACTTGGAATGTGTCTAACCATGGAGCTGAAAGACCTGTAAGATGAAAGTTCTAGAACACTGAAGAAAGAAAGGGGAGACCTTAGAAGATGGAAAGACCTGCATGTTTTTGAAGAGGCAGGATTATTTTGTCAAAATGTCCATGCTTTCAGAGTGATCTGCATGCTCACTGTAATCCCATCCAGACACCAGAGACATCCTTCACAGCACCAGAAGGCTGTCCTCCAGTGCATTCAGAAATATGAAGGACAAGAGTAGTGAATGGAATTCTAAGCATAAGAGCAATGCTGGAGATATTAAAACTCCCATCTTTAAATATGCTGCAGAGCCATAGTAACAAAGCACATGGAATTTGCAGGAAAATATGCAGGGGGATACAATATACCAGAAGACTCGGAGAAAAATCCACATGGATGCCATCCTCTGATCCTTGATAAAGGCACCAAAACCGATGCTGGAGGAAGGGACATTCTTCTAAACACAAGGCTTAGGGAAGATGCATATCCACATATAGAAGAAGGAAGCAAGGTTCCAAGCTCTCATGATGCACAAAAATCCAGTGAACTGGAGCAAAGAACTGGGAGTTAGAGCAGCACCTCTGCCACTGCTAGGAGATCACAGGCCCAACTTTCAAACACATTGGCAAAACAGTGGTCATCTTTATAGTACTCCTGAGACTCCAGAAATGAGGCAGAGAGTCCATAACTGGGAAGGCCTCATTTTAAAAATTTTTTGACAACAGAAACAATGAAAAGCAAGAAGAAGGAGGCTACAGAGTGGATGATCTTTACCAGCCTCTCATCTCACAGGGATGGACATCAGGGTTATTCAGGAACTCACTTTAAGCCAGAAATAGACACATAGCCCCATTAACATATGAACAAATGACGTGAACAGATATTTCCCAACAGAAGGAATCCAAGTGAACAACAAGTATAGGAGGTAGTTTAATATATTAGCAGTCAAGGGAATGCCCTCAAAACTCCACTGAGATCATCTCACTGCAGAGGGAAAGACCACCATGCAGAGGACAACAGCAACCCGTGTTGGTCAGGAAGGGGAGAGAAGCCTCCCTCACCCACAGTCGTGCTAGTGTAGCCAAGGACGACTACCATGGACAGCCCTGTGGACAGTCCCCTGCAGACCAGGTGTGTAGCCACTGTGGGACAAGCTTCCCACTCCTTGGTACAAAATCACAGTTCCAATATCAGCAGAGAATAGTGGTGCACACACACCAATGTTATAGCAGCACAGCCCCAGAAGCAAGGTGTCGAACCAGCAAGGAGCCAGTCACACAAGTGTTTACAAAGGAATGTGGCCTCTGTCCCCAATGGATGTTCCAAAGGCCATAAGGAAGAAAAATACTGAGTCACTTCCTAAAAAAATGTACTGAAGTGGAAACATTTTGCTAGGAGAAAAAAGTAGACTCACCAAGTGAGCTGATGGAAAATGTCATCACATGTGACAGTTAGAGACACTGAAACCCACCAAACCAATGTCAAGGGCTCTCGTGGAACCTCAGAGAATATAGGAACAGAGGGGGAAACAATCCCCAGACCTGCCTGTCCTCAGGAAGAGCACCTGTTCTGAAGAGAGCAGAACAAAAATCTAGTTCTCAGAGGAGAAGCATCACAAGGAGGTGGTGACAGGGGGAGGCAGGTCAATGTAATGGATGTGAGGTGACAGTGTTGGCCAAGACCACCTCCCACTACAGGAGGAACAGACGGTGGGCCTCCCCATTGTTGAGCCCCAAGCCAGGCTGGAGAGAAGCCCAGGGGAAGTACCTTTGTGAAACTCCTGCACCCCGGCTAAAATCTATCAGGTTACAGAGCTCAGGGTGCAGATGGAGGCAGGAGAGCAGGGTCCTATCCAGGTAGCAGCCAAGAAACCACATGTGAAGGGACCCTAGCGCAGGGCGAATCCAAGGACTCTGGTTTTTTAGGACAACAATCTAGTTCATTTAGGTTAGTGATGGACACATAGCAACCGAAATCTCCAAATACAGAGCTGACAATATTAGTATTGCATTTCATAGAACACCTAGGAGAAATCAGGGTAATGCAATTTTCTGAAAATATAATATTTTGCAATAAAACCCATGAAATTTCATGACATGCCTGTCTGATAACATAAAAGCCACACTGAGCCCAACAAGGCAGGACACTGGGATCAAAGGATAGGACAACAGAGCCATGGAGCAGCCTTAGCAAGGTGTGTGAAAGACAACAACATAAACCTGAATGCTTATTCAGGATTCTCAGTATGTGTTCAACTGTCAAGTCCCTACATCTAATTTATATAAATACATCCAAATATTATACACAGGGCTAAGTATATAGCTCAGTTGGTAGAGTGCTTGCCTTGCATGTGTAACGACCTGGTTCAATCCCCAGCTCCACCAAGTATTATACTTAGAAAAGCAGGCTACAGCAATCACATACACACTGTGTGTGGGTGAGGGGCATCAGGTTTAGAGAAAGGGAATTTGCATCAACCATTTCTCAGGAAGGGCCTGAGTGAGACCCCCAGAGCAAGTCCTGAGGTTTCAGAGAGACAAAGGAGACAGAAATTAAACCATTGGGGAAGATAAACAATTAGGAAAATTCTATGTTTACCAGATTTGATGTAATATTTTTTTCACAAATGAAGACAGTATTGTACAAAACATAAGTATTAGGTCCATATGAGGACATCAGAAGCATAAGGCAAAGAAATCATTGTATTTGTATTTGGTATGCAGAGAAGTAGATAATAATTTGAAAGAATATTGACAGGTAGAGAAATTTAATATAGAAAATACAGGCAGGAAGAAATGACTCTTGGAAAACATTTTGTTTAGCTGGGCATGGTGGCGCACACCTGTAATCCCAGCACTTGGGAGGCTGAGGCAGGAGGATCGCGAGTTCAAAGCCAGCCTTAGCAATGGCGAGGCACTTAGCAACTCAGTGAGACCCTGTCTCTAAATAAAATACAAAAAAAAGGGCTGGGGATGTGGCCCAGTGGTCGAGTGCCCCTGAGTTCAATCTCCAGTACCAAAAAAAAAAAAAAAAAAAAAAAGGCTGGGTATGTGGTCCAGTTGTTTAGTGCCCCTGAGTTCAATACCCGGCATAATAAATAAATAAAAAAATAAAAATAAAAAAATAAAAACAATTTGTTTATGCATCTAGGAATATACACCAAACTCAACAACATAATTATTTTGAAAAATATTTTTAGTTATACAATGGCACAATATTTTATTTTGTTTATATTTTTATGTGGTCCTTAGGATTGAACCCGGTGCCTCACGTGTGCGAGACAAGTGCTCTGCCACAGATCCAAATACCAGCCCCTAAACCACATAATTAAGTATAATTATAATGCTCAAATATAATATGAAAAATATTTAAAACTAAGGGAGTGTTTTTGATATAAACAGAAATGTCTTGCATTGATATAAAATATAATACTCAAGCAACTTATAAGTTTCATATACAATATCAGTGTTCTAACTTTCAATCAATATATTTTCAAAAATATGCAAAGTGATTTAAATTTGGGGATACAGCAGGAGTTGCCTAGGAGTATTGTGGAACTAAATATTGCTGATGCTGATCCTCACGCAGAATGGAGCTGGACTCTCAGGACAGGATGGGCACCTCCTTGAGGAGGAACAGAGCCCAGGGTGTCCCTGTCTGTGACCCTGCAATTCAGCCACAGTGGCTGGAAACCAGGCAGGCTCCAAGCTGCCTCTCACCACCAGCCAGGGGTCCTGGGACTTCTTAGGCTTTGGGCCACCTCACAGCAAAATGGGGTCAGAGTGGTCCTGGGCAAATTGAGTCTCAGGGTGCTGAGGCCAGTGGAAGTGCTGACTTAGAGCTCCCACAGTTCATGCACAGCTGACCACCCTCCCTCTTGGGTCTTTGACAAGGAAGCCACTTTCTCTTCAAGACTTTGCTCAGGCAACCCTGGTCCACAGGCAAGGCACGGTTGCATGAGGTGTTGGCATCTGTGCATTTTGTGCTCCTGGCTGTGGGTTGTGGGTGTCCCAAACCTCATCATAAGGGATAGAGCACTCACAACACCAAAGTTTACTATGAATTTACTTATATCAGTGCAGTTTGATCAGGTTCAGAACTGTCCTTCAGAATGTCTCTCTAGGTCCATGGACACTACATTGGAAAATGTGGATTATACACAACATGCAGCTCTACTCAGCCATTAGGAAGGTGAAATGATGGTAAATGGACGGGTGTGGAGAACATAAGTGAAGGAGAACATCTCAGAGAGTCAGGGTTGAGTGTTTCCTTTCACATGTGGAGCCAGAACAAATGAGAAAAATAAAGGCATGCGGAATCCCAAGAAAATAGAGGAGGACAGTGGAGAAGAGGAAGATGCCTCAGGGTGAGAGACAAGGGACAGGAAAAGGGAGGAGCCAGGAGTGAACTGAGCAGATATGAACGGCCAATTTTGCACACTTGTGAATCCTGCACATGTAGGAACGTACCACAGTGAGTTTCTCATATATATGAAAACACACACAGATGTATCTTTGAAAAGTATAAAAACGTAGAAGGCAGATCAGTAGATGAAAGTTAAGGTGAAGGAGGAGGGAAGGAAAGAAGAGGCACTGAGACAGAAAAGGAGCTTGTATTCAATGAATGTATATGACTATGGTAAAGGAATCCAACAATAAGGATAAGTAGGACAAACTACGATTAAAAATGAAAATGACATCATATAAAGCAGTCACTCTGGTACAGACAAAAAGTCTAGGGAGCTCCATGGGAAGGTGGTAAAAGGGAGGCCCCCAGATGCTGGAAACCAGCCCCCAACCCCTCTGCTTCCACTCCTGTCCTGACCCTGAGCTCCCTGTGTGCTGAGCGCCCCCTGCTGGCCCTGGCCGCCCTGCAGGGAGGTTTGTGTCTGGGCTCACACTGAGGTCCCCTCACTGTGTCTACAGCACAGTAATAGGTGGCTGTGTCCTCGGCTCTCAGACTGCTCATCTGCAGGTACAGCATGTTCTTGGAGTTGTCTCTGGAGATGGTGAATCGGCCCTTTACGGAGTCCGCATAGTAAGTACTACTGCCACCAGTACTAATGCGTGAGATCCACTCCAGCCCCTTCCCTGGAGCCTGGCGGACCCAGTTCATCCAGTAGTCACTGAAGGTGAATCCAGAGGCTGCACAGGAGAGTCTCAGGGATCCCCCAGGCTGCACCAGGCCTCCCCCAGACTCCACCAGCTGCACATCACACTGGACACCTGCAAACACAGAGGCAGCCTGGTCAGGACACTGTCACTCACCCACTCTTTCTCTCACTCCTGTCCACTCACACACTCAGGATCTCTGGTTCTCCATTAATTACCTTTTAAAACAGCCACAAGGAAAACCCAGCTGAGCACTCTCTCCATGGTAGGCAACTGTTCACTCCTGACCACTGAGTGGGCTGAGCTCGGAGTCCAGGGCTGGCTGGGCTCCTCTGCCGAGCTGCAGGTCAAGGTGACTGGTTTTCATGAGCAGAGGGAGGCTCTATTTGCATGCCATCTACTATATTGCAGCTCTAGGTGGAGGACCAGGTAGAGCAGCATTGAGAGCAGACGGGATGATCATGGACTAGAACTGTGTACATAGTAGCATTAAGGGAATACAATTACTTTGCCTATTTTTTTTCTGTTTGGCCTAATCAGCCATTAATATTTTTTACACATGCACAAAACCATGATACAGGGACAGTGTTAATTCCATGGTAAAAATGTAAAATCACAAACAGAAGTGGTGGTTCACTGTGTCCAGTAGCAGATATCCGGCAAAAGAAAAGTTGTTTATTTGGGCACACTCTGTGTGTTTGTAGATTCCTCAATTCATCTGCTGCTAGAAATGTAATTAATTGAAATTTTAGTGATTTTAAATTAATATTTGAAAAATTATTTTGTAAGTTAGTGGACCTTTAGGATTTTCATTTTAGGAACATTAAATACTAAGCTGTTGTTGTTTGGAAATTTATTTTGGACCATACAATTAAGTATTATGGCATTAATAAATTTCAATCCACTTTGCCAGTTATTTTTGTTCTTTTAATTTCACAGTTGTCTATGCTTTTTCCAGATTCATAACTTTATAAAATGTTCCTAGGAAGTGAGAAAAGTATACAGAAAAGTAAAACCATGAAAAGAGTCCTGGAGTGACAGTCCACAGCTCTTTACAAAAGCACAAAAATTATTGAAAGGCCATGACTTGAGCACTCGGTGCTTGCTAGGAAAACCAGGATTCCCCAAGATTTTCTCACCTTGGAAGATTTCAAATTCTTGTTTTTTAAAGTTTAATTTAATGCATTGGATTCTTTAGTTATATATGAAAATTCACTATCAGACTGAGACATTAATGAATTATCCTCTTCTCTTGAAAAAAATGTGGGCTTGTGCTTCAAATGTCAATCTGTAATCTAGTTACAGTTAAGATTTTTACAAAAGATGCTTTCTGTATTTTTTTTACTTAAAATATCCACACACTTTAGCACATGTGAAATTTGCTTTTCAGGTTACAGGCCAGTTCCTTGGGATGCTGCCTTAGTGGATGAGGAAGCTGCAGAGGCCCCTGCTCTTCTCCCTGCCCCATAGGCCTGAGTCAGTCTATGGACAGTGTGCAGGACAGAGCATGGTGGAGGGAGGGAGGGCTCATCCTGCCCCCACCAGACAGAGCACATGGGTGACAGGCAGGACCTCTGCCTAAGCCACCCCCATTGTGGAGGTATGACCACTGCCCCAGCCACACAAGCAGTTGTCAATTATCCTTCACCCCAGACAGGTGGCACAAGTGCTGCTGGAGCACCTGAGCCCCACAGCCCTATGCACACTTTGGGAACTTTTGGGAAAGAAGCCACAGCATTGCCTGGGGACAGAGCAGAGCCAGCATGGGCTCCACCCCCAGGTTCCACTGCACAGACACATGTAGGGACCCCAACCACAGGTCCTGTGAAGCAGCTGGCTGCTCCCTTCAGCCTCCCTACCCAGCTGTCTGCACTGTCAGGGAGGAACTGTTCATCAGCCTGCAGACACAGGAAGCAGCTGCCACAAGTCCACACTATACAAGGTGAGGGAAGACCCACAGGCCATCCCTGAGGGGCAGCACATGCTGAGAGCAGGGCAAGCTCTAAAGGGGCCACACACCATTTGCAGGGCCACAGGTAGCATTGCAGGAGCCCTGTAACCCCAAACGAGTTTCCCCAGGGCAGCTCTGCAGGCCTGAGCAGCCACTGCACAGAGTCCCTGTGGAGGTGCAAAGACAGACCTGGGGTGCTAAGAGCATCTCACCCTTGTCCTGCCCTGTGCCCTCTTCAGATGGTGACAACCAACTCTCCTGTCATGAGGCCTGCTGAAGTGCTGACCTGGGTCTGATGGAGGGGCCCACCCCTGGCAGCCCTTGGGAACAGATGGGCACTGTACCTCTGCTGACTTCCTGCAGCACCTCACCTGTCAAGGCTGCCCCACTGGCCCCAGTACCATGCAGCCCACAGCACTGTGAGGTTCAGGTGCTCGAGAAACACCTCACCTAGGTGCTGTGAATCCACTCCTCAGAAAAAGAACAAGAACCCTATGGTACTCTTCACACACCATTTTGGGGAAAAAATTACTCATGTTGTGGGTGACACGGAGGGGACAGGAAAATAAAAAGTAATATTAGCTTTCCAAAAAAGTATTCATGAGGCTTTAGGAACAAATATGATCATGAGGCCTCCTGTCCATAATTCGTTGACCACAGTGGACCATGTGCTAACAGATGCATGAATTTTCAGACTTGTTCCCCCTGCTCAGCTGAGCGAGGAGCAGCAGCCTGCGTGAGCAGACCAAGGACAGACACAGAGTTCATATGATGAGTCCAAACCTAGGAATGACAAGGCCAAGGGCAGACACTTCACAGGAAGATTGCACCAATTATTTCAGGACAGCTAACGCCACATCAACTAATTAGTTTGGATTAATGTTATTCATCCATCATCACCTGGACAGGTATGACTGGGGACTTCTTGCTGAGCCCTCCCCTTATCTTCTCTGACCCCACTTCTAGTCACAGACCTGAGAAAGCCCCTGGGCTCATCTTCCTCTGGTGCTGGTTAATCTTAAAGATTCAGGTGGAAAGTTTCCGGCTGACCCCTGACATTGTGGGGGCTCAGCTCTCTCCCCTGCTCTGCAGAAAAGCCGAGTCCTGCTGTACCCAACCACCCAGCTCTCCCTGGCTATAACTGTGGGGGACTCAAAGTGTCCCTGAAGTTCTCTGTGTCTGTGACAGTTCCCTAGCCTTGACATCACAGTGTACTGTCATGGAGAAGTCCCTCCTGGTTCTTCATCAGGGTCCTAACACAGGGCTGAGAACAGGAGGGTGCCCAGGAGACCCCATACCCCTGGGGACTTTCTCCTCTTTCTCTGGCTGCTAAAGGGCTCTTCTCTCTGGAGGAATCAGGCTCCATTTGTTCTGCCTGGGCCACTTGTGACGTCGACCATGCTGCCCTGTGCTGGACTGTGGAGCTCTCCTGAGTATCTGTGACCCGATGGCAGCAGAATTTCTGATGCCAAGTTGGTCTCAAAAACAGCACAGGTTATTGGGTCCTCCCTCAGTGTCCCTTGCTGATGTGCCTGAGCTGTGACTCCTGTGACCTAGAATGTGTTGTGTCCTGACCTACAGTTCATTTTGCTGGCTCTGAGTCCAGAGGAGCAAGTCTACCCTGTGACTGATTGTGTGCCTCACAGGTGTTGTCCCCAACTCTGCAGAGGACTCAGGAGACCTTGTGGCCCACTTTGAGGCCACTCAGCAGCAGGTGTGAGCTTACCCTCTGCTTGTGCATGGTGAATCTCTGTCCCCTTGAAGTGGTGACTTTCAATTTAAAAGTGGAGCAGGAGCCGGGCGCGGTGGCGCACGCCTGTAATCCCAGCACTTTGGGAGGCTGAGGCAGGAGGATCGCGAGTTCAAAGCCAGCCTCAGCAATGGCGAGGCACTTAGCAACTCAGTGAGACCCTGTCTCTAAATAAAAATACAAAAAAAGGGCTGGGGATGTGACCCAGTGGTCGAGTGCCCCTGAGTTCAATCCCTGGTACCACAAAAAAAAAAAAAAAAAAAAAAAAAAGTGGAGCAGGGCCCCAGGAATCTCTATCTGGAAAGGATCCCCTGGGAACCTACCGGGGAGAGGAAGCCCAAGCAGTGTAGAGGAAACCAGCTTGAGCCTCCCTCTGCACCTGCTTTTAAATGGGGTTTGTGGTTTGGGGCTCTGAACAGCCCTATGGTCCTGTCACTCTGCAAAATAACAAAGATAAAACTTTATCCAGAGTTTTTAGATATAAAACTGAACCATTAACTAGAGAAATTTCCTGCCTCAGACCCAGTGGGGTGGAGAGGAAGTCTCCACAACTAACAGGGGAGCAGACCTCAACTTCCCTCTGCACCTGCTCCTGGGTGACCCTGAGCTCCCTGTGTGCTGTGCGCCCCCTGCTAGCCTGTGGTGCTGTTGCAGGGAGGTTTGTGTCTGGGCTCACACTGAGGTCCTTTAAGAGGGTCTGTTGCTCAGTAGAAGGTGCACATGTCCTCGGCTCTCAGACTGCTCATTTGCAGGTACAGAACATGACATTGTCTCTGGAGATGGTAAGTCTGCCCTTCATGAGTCTGGGTAGTAGGTGCTGTCACTACTACTATTACTAACTTATGAGATCCTCTCCAGCCCTTTCCTGGAGCCTGGCAGACCCAGTGCATTCAGGAGTCACTGAAGGTGAATTCAGAAGCTGCACAGGACATTTTCACGGACCTCCTGACAAATATCATGCCATGTGCAGGACAGGGAGGTGCAGACAGGAGAAGTGCAGGTAGACCCGGTGCTCTGCACTTTGTCCAGGAGAGCAGCTCATTTGTGGTGCTGCCCAGGAGCTGTGGCCAGGAGGCTGTGGCCAGCAGCTCCACTGAAAGCATCCCTGGGCTATGCACCCAGAGGATGGAAGGTGGGTTCACAATCTGAGGAATCAACATGGCCTCTTGTTCCCCAGGTCAGAGGCAGAGATGCACTCCAAGGCAGACATGAGGGAGAGAGCCCTTACCTGCTTGACCCAGGACAGTCCAGAGCATGGTTCCCACTGTTCATCCAACAAGGTGCTCAGAGTTTTTCCAGTCATGATTCAAGGGTGGACAGGACCTGCTCCATGCAGAGGCTGACCTTGTCTTCAGACACACCATGCTCAAGTTGCAGGCAGCACAGTGCAGGAGGTTCAGGGTCACCTTACACAAATGCTTGAAAGGAAGGCCTGGGGGTCACATGGGGTGTCTGGGGTCAGAGTCCCTGCTGGAAGCCCTGGAAGATGATGCAATGGAGCAGTAGGATGAAGCCAGGGCTGCTGTGGAAACCCAGGGGCAGAAGAGCGAGCAGTGAGCAGCCCTTGCCCCAGAAGCAACAGGCGCCAGGCCAAGCTCACTGAGCATGAGGCCAGGGGCTATGTCCAGGTGGGCTGTGTGCTGGCACTGCCCAGAGCCCTCTCCCCTCTGCCCCCACAGTGGCCTTGGACAGACAGGGAGCACTGTGGCTTATGTCAGCCCTGCAGCCTTCAGTCCCCTTCCACATGTGTCCTTTAGCTTTTCTAATGGAAATATTTACCCCTGCCATAGAACTTGGGAGTGTGTGACCCTTCCTTGACTTTAGGGGCACACAGTCTGGTTTTCCCTAAATGTCTTGGAGTCTTTTAACTGGACTTCTGAGAACTGCTGGACTCAAGAATGAGGAGTGAATGTGTTCTGTGTTATGAGATGGATGTGAAAGCTTTGTGTTCCTGGGTAGAATGATGAGGTGTGCCTAAGTGTCCTCCACAAATCCCATGTGCTCAAGTTGTTCTGCAGCCCTTGAGTGGATGGGGTGTGGAGGATCCCTTAGGATAGGGAGAATCAGGGAAATTATGCCTATCATGAAGACATGCCCTGCAAGGAGTTTTCAGACTCACATCTCTTCCTCACTCACTTGAGATTCTTAGAAATGATGTAAAAGGTTTTGTCCCCCAGTGGGCTCTCTGCATGGACCCCTTGCACATCCAGGGAAGGTGTAAATGCAATGGACTTCTCTTGTCTTGGACTAGAATTGGAAGTCCTGAGCCAAAATACACTTTCTCTTTGTGTGTTGATGGTCTCAGGCTTTTTCCAAAGGGATGCAAATCTGATGGATCCATTTTAGGTTATAGTTGTAGAAGAAAGTGCCAGGCCTGAGGACAGAATCCTCCTGACCTCATTCTCATGTCAATGTAAGAAGCTGGCCTCACAGGAGCAGAGCTGGACAGTGGCTGTGGTGGTGAGAAAGGGCAGGAGGGAAAGAGGGGCTGAGATAAGAGGCACAGGGCCATGGCTGATGCAGGAGCAGCCTGTCTGCTCTCACCCAGAGCGTGGCTGGGGGCAGCATGCTCAGCCTCCAAACCCAGCAGGGCTGGCAGGAGGGATCAGGAGGTCTCTCCTCCCAGGAAGGGGAGTGTTGGATGACGGGTGGACCATGTGTCCTGCGCTGACCTACAGGCTATACTCAAACACCCAGACCACTGCTCCTGCCTCCCCAAGATGTGCAGCTGTTTTTCACAAGCTAAAATGACAGTTCTGTGGTGTGGTCACAAGTAGAGCAGGCTCCAGCATGCACAGGGTCCTGGGGTCTAGAGGGCACCACAAAGATCATAACATTATTTGATGATGATGTTGAAATCTGCAAGAAAAATGTCCCCAGAACCAGGATCAGAAATTTAGCAGAACCTGGATATTGGAACTGAGAGACAGAAGCCAACAGAAATGCAGCACAGGAAAGCACCAGAGGGCACAGTGAATATCAGAATGCACCATGACATGGAGCAGATCCCAAGCAGTTTCCACACAGCCACCAAGTATCACTCAGTGACCATGTCCCTGGGAGTTAGATGATAAATTCAAAGAGAAAACTCCACAAGTCCAGCAGAGGAGAGCTGAAGAGGAGCTGTTCAGACAGCACAGATGAGTTTCAGCACACACTGGTGCTGGGGCCTGAGGTAGGTTTGTAAACATCTAAAGATGTGTATGCAGCCCTGGGACTGGGTAAAGTGTTGTTCTGTGCCATCTCTGATCTGAGAGCTGTAATAGTCACACAGCAGCCAAGCTAGAATGTCCCATAGGGCTAAATCTGCAGGCACATAAAGGGCCAGAGTGTAGAGGTGGGTCTTCCCTGATCTGGATTCCAGAGGATGCCCTGGGTAGCTCTGGGGCTCAGGCAGAACTTTGTCCCAGGTGTGGTCTCTACATAGTGTTCCTAAGATCATGGCTAGAAGATCCTGGGAGCAAGGCCCCATAAGGCTCCAGCCCTGTAGGTCTACCATCTGCATGGCCAGTTGGAGGGCAGAAGGCAGGAGACCCCATCCTGTGCATCATGTTCTGAGGCCAGAAAAGATGTGGGCTGGGACAGCCTGAGGACTGGGACAGGACTTCTGTCCAGTGTGCACAAATATTAGATGTGTATTCTAAGCATCCTGTCCTTAACTCCATTTCAATGGTTGTTGAAACTCTTTTCATGATCACCAAGATGTCCCTCAAAAAAATGTGGAAAATATGGTGTCCACAGAGAAACAATGTGATTTAGTGAAGAAGAGTGGCATGCTGTCCCTCTTGGCACCAGGTATGGCCCTAAAGCTCATGAGCCAAGCTGAAATGGGTCAGGTCGAGGGAGACCATCACCACACCATCACTCATGTGGGGAGTCTCCTGCATCAGGCTCCTGGAAAGAGAGAGGACAGTGGCCCCTGGATATGGGGAAATGCAGGGAAGGTGAGGGTGAGGGTGGGTGGTGAGGCCACGTGCAGAGAGGGCCTTGTCCTAGTGCTCCACAGCTCACAGTGCACCTGTGGCCCATAGCCAGGCTGTGCTTCACAGTGACTGTGGCAGAGTGGCTGGTGGGATTCCCGCATCAAACAGGGACAGGTGATGGGCAGCTGTGTGTGCACAGCCTGGGATCCATCATGGCTCCTGGCACCCATTTTCATTGTGCTGTCCTCTGCCTCAGTAGAGCTAGTTTTCAGTGTAACTATGAAAATTCAGCTGGAATCACCAGCTCTGTGTCTAAAAAGGAGATGTTGACATTCTTAGTGATGTTCATCATCAAACATCATCACATGACAAAGACAACTGCATACAATACCTCATTGCATATACAGGTATTCAAAATGCATTAAACTCTCAAGTCCATAAATCTAATTTCTATTGGCAAGTGCTAATATTATTCTCAGAAAAGCAGGCTTAAGCAATGAAATACAGACTATCTGTATGTGAGGGGCGTCATGTTTAGTGAAAGAGATCCAGAGTCCACTGGGGCTCAGGAAGGAGCAGAGCTAGGCCCCAGAACAAGTCCTGAGGTTTTGAGGAGGCAAAGGAGACAGAAACTACACTTTTGGAGAAAATAAATAATTGGGATTATCTGTCTTTATTTACATGCAATATTCATTTTGTTCACTAAAATACAATATTTTTTTTTCAGTGTCAAATTATTATTCAGGTATTTCTAAGGCCACCGGAGACACGTAATAAAGGAAAATCTTTATTGTATCTAATATGAAGAAAGATAAATGATAAACTGTAGAAATGATACCAGGCAGGAAAAATTCAGGTAGAAAATATAGGCAGGAAGAAACCTCTTTGCTATAAAATTTTGCTTATGTATACATGAATATGTCAATATGAACTAAACAATTTTGCAAAATTATACTGAACAAATAAAATATTTAAATGAAGAAAAAATTGAAATTATTATTGATAGAAACATAAGAATCATTTGTTATAAACATTATACTCTAACTGAGCAGCTACAAATTTATTATAGAAATCAATGCTATAGTTCCAAACTCACATTTTGAAAATACAAAAATGATCTAATTTTTTTTAAATGAAACAGGAGTACCTTACGACAATCGTGTACATAACAATTTTCCAGCTTATCCTCTCCCAGACTGGACCTGGACTCTCAGGACAGGGTGGGCAGTGAGGTGAGCAGGGACAAAGCCCTGGGAGTCTCTTTCTCTGGTCCTGCAGTCCAGCCACAGTGGCTGGAAACCCAGGCAGGCTCCAAGCTGCCTCTCCCCAGAATCCAGGTGAACTGGGCTTCTCAGACTCGGGGTCACCTCAGAGCAAGATGGGGTCAGTGTGGTTCTGAGCACAGTGTGTCTTCACGGTCCTGTGGCCAGTGGCAGAGTTGACGGGCAGCTCCCACAGTTCACACAGAGGTGACCATCCTCCCCCCATGTCTATGCCAAGGGAGCCCCTTTCTCTACAAGGCCATGGTAAGGTCACCCCTGTCCAGAGGCCACACAACAATGCATGAGGGTAGATACCTCTTCCTTGGAGCCCTAGGTATGGGGTGTGGGTTTCACAGAGCCTCTCATGAGGGATAGACAGTTCAAATACAACAAAGTTCACTCAGAACATAGCCATTTCTGTGCATTTTGACCAGGGTTAGGGCTTTTTGTCAGCATTTCTCAGCTGAGTTCATGGATATTTGTGTCAGATAATTCCTTGCTCTGGAGGCTGTTCTGTGATGGCAGGAGGTTTGTAAGCCTCATTGCTGTCTAACACTAGATGCCAGGACAATTCCTCCTTCACACTTAAGAACAACAACTGCATCCAGACATTGTCAAGGATCCAAGGGTGGAAGGTTCTTGCACTATACGGAATCCAGGATAAAGTGTGTACTATGACCTGATCCATCACAGAAAGGACCCTGGGTAGCCTAGGGATGGGAAGGGGTATGGCAAGGGGACAGAGGATCCAATTGAGCATGAAGGGAGTAAGACAAGACCTCAGAAACTAATAAATTCAGCTGGTGAGGAGAAGCTCACTTGTAACACCATAAACTGAGGAGACTAAGGCAGGAGACTGAGCAGTTCAAGGCCAGCCTGGGCATGTTAGGGAGAAGCTGTCTCAAAATAAGATGCAAGCAGGGATGGATGGAGATGCTGGGTAGGTCACCCTGTGTTCAATCCCTGGTACTGAAAAGCTAGGTTCATAAAGGCCACATGGAAGACACAGTGCAGGAAATACTGAAAAATCTTACCTTCATCAGGAAATATTGTTGAGTGGCTTGTGCTGCAAGAGGGTTACTTCAGATATGCTTGACCCAGAGAAAGGAAAGCTTCTGAGCTTCTGAGACAGGAGAGACCTCGAGAATCCCCATTAAAGTTCAGGGCAGATCTGGCTGCTAAGGAAGCTCAGGGACTTAGATGCACTCCGCTCTCCTCACTCTGAACCTTCCCCTGGGCTGACCCTGAGCTCAAGATGTGCTGAGACCCCCTTCTGGTCCTGGGCGACCTGGAGAGATGTTGCTGTCTGGGCTCTCACTGAGGTCCCTCACTGAGTCTCTGACACAGTAACTGGTGGCAGTGTTCTCAGATCTCAGACTGTGCATTTGCAGGTACAGCACATTGCTGACACTGTTTCTGGAGATAGTGTATCAGCCCTTCAAGGAGTTGGCATAGTAAGCATTACTGCCATCACTACTAGTGGATTAGATCCAATCCAGCAGCTTCCATAGAGCCTGGAGGACTCAGGTCATCCCACAGCTACTGAAGGTGAACCCAGAGGTCGCACAGGAGAGGTGCAGGGAACCCCCAGGCTGCACCAAGCCTTCCCCAGACTTCACCTGCACGTCACAAAGGACACCTGCAAATACAGAGGCAGCCTGGTCAGGGCAATGTCACTCATCCACTCTTTCTCTCACTCGTGTCCACTCACACATTCAGGATCTCTGGTTCTCCATTAATTACCTTTCAAAAGAGTGACAAGGAACACCCAGCTGAGCACACTCTCCATGGTGAGCAGCTGTGCTCAGTCCTGATCCCTGAGTGGGCTGAGCTGGGATTTCAGGGCTGGGCTGCTCTGCAAAGCTATAAGATCTTGTTGGGTTGATTTTCAGGAGCATATGAAGACCATATTTGCATGTCCTCCTGGTGAATAGAAAGCTCTAGTGGAGGTCGTCAGGTAGAGTGCCACTAGATTAGAGGGGAATGTCATGGGCAGCATTGTGGACAGAAGAGCATTCAGGAAGGTAGAACTTCTTCTGTGATCTTTTCTCTTTACAAGTATCATTTCTGAAGTGATCTTTATAAGCCCCCTAAAATATATCATGCAGGTATCAGTGCTCACTGCCATTTGCAAATGGAAAATCAGCCACAGAGGCCTGAGTGCTGGTTCACTGTGTCCAACAGCTCATGTCTGGAAAGAATGACCGAGTTCCTGGTCTTTTGCTCTCATGCTGCACAGAGATGTTCCCCTGACACTCCTCCAGCTCCCAGGTGCACACACCTGGGGAGGTCCTCAGAAATCTCCTGCACTGGAAATGTGCCCTGCATGTTCTTCACTCTGCTGCCAGCTGGTCTCCAAGGTTGCATCCAGCTGTGGGCCTCAGAGGCTCCCTGCAGTGGGAAGGCTGTGCCTCCCTGTGAGGGCCTCCTTCAGCTCAGGAGGAGAGAACAGAACCGTTTGTACAGAACCCTAACGTGCACATGCTGCTGCCATCTGTGGTGGGCATAGGGCACAAGTGTGGGCAGGGATAAGTTTGGCCTCTGTCCTCATTTTCAGTCATCTGCTGAGTCCACAGTGAGTCCTGTGTATCATTTTTTTGTGACGGGCCTGGGAGAAGGACCAGCGAGTGTCCCCACGGACTTGGTGCTGTGTCCAGGTTCCGGCTTAATTCCCACCACTGCACCTGGCCCCTCATTGCTCCCCATGTGGTCAGTATGTGCCCCTGACCTTGGGAATCTCTGACAGCAAGGCAGAGTCTAAGCTCTTGTGGCCTGTGGGGTCGCCCTCAGCCCCAGCACTGTAGACCTGGCTCTAGGTAATCTGGCCATTGTCACAGGTGGTGGCCATGAGAGTCTTTGCCATGTTGGAGGCAGTGAAAGAAACCCAGTCCCTGCTAGTGCAGACAGTGCCAAGGTCCCCCATGTCTCCATGTTGATTAGACCAGGGTCAGGACAAGTGCACCTGAGGGTGAGACAGGGCAGGAGAGGCCCTGGCCTTGGGCTTCTGCTTATAGAAGAAGGTTGCAGCCCTGGAGAATTCAGCCCTCTCCATGGCTCCCATTTGTCATGTCCAGCATCCAGTTTGTCATTTCCATGGATTCTCTGAAAGAAACTGATAGAAGGTGACACAAGGTTAAGGTCAGAAATGGCTTTGAAAATTGTGGCAGTTTTTGCCTAAGCTTAGGGCTGATGAGAGTAATTGAGTCTTTCTGTCTGACTGTCATTTATACTAAATCTAACATATATTATCTATGTGTGTTGTATGTACATATCTACCTATCATCTATCTATCTATCTATCCATCTATCTATCTATCTATCTATCTATCTATCTATATATCTCATGTCCTCCTGCCATATAGCAGCTCTGAATGGAGGCCTCATGTGCAGCAGAGCCCCAGCAGACATGAGAGTGCTGGTTACCTGGTGAAAGCTATCACATTCCATTCAACCTGATGCCCAGTGTAGCAGAGGCACTATGGGTCCACAACCACTCCTAATGTTTCATTTGCTGCATGTGCACACTTCACCTGATGGAAGCTTTATTGTGCCTGTAAACCATGATGCAAAGAAAAGACTACTGACTCCAATTTTAAGACAAATTAAAGCAAGCTCATATTGTGTACACAAAGAAAGCTGCCCAGCTGCTTGCTCACCCAAAATCGCACAGCCTGAGGACAGCATCCCACCTCTCCAGGAAAGAGATTTTATAGCACAAAATTACAAAGGAATGTGTCTTGGAAACTTACAACTAAGAGATTCTGGCAAGCATACTTCAAAGGCAGAGAGCAGGTTATTGAGCGACATGGCTTAATATTTCAAGGAGGGTGTAATTTAGATTCCAACGTCAGAATATATGAGGCACTACTGAGGTTGTAGGGAGTGCTTTTTATCTGGTCAAGGAGAGTCAGGCATGTGTGAGTTTAGAGCATGGGAAGGAATTCCAAATAAGATTAGCCCTCAGAGTATGGTCAGGATAATAAATAGCTTAGTAAAACATAAATGAACTTCTTAAAACTTTGTGACTCCCAATCTTAGGATAAAATTAAGTTGGTTCATCAGTGCCATGCTTTGTTCTATGTAAAAGTACTGACTGGGTCAGGAATGCTTGTGTTCAATGTGCAGAGCTCATGCCTGTGAGCCCTTTCCCTACTGTCTGGGCCTGTGCTCTCTATCCCTTGACCCACTGCCCTGCTGCTGCTCCTGAACACAGTGGGGCTTCCTGGTGATGTTGCTCAGTGCCCTCCTTAGTGACATCATGGTGGTTTGGTGCATCCAGTGTGATGTAAAAGCACTCACAGAACCAGGAGTCTGCAGGTGCAAGCTAACAGGACTCAGATATGCAGTGTGTCTTATGGATTGATGTGGATTGATCCTACAGCACAAAGGTGTTCAGCATTAGTGCCTCTAGCAGGTCTTCATCTGTAAGTGGGCATTTGGTAAAAATAAACGCACACTGACTCGTGCTCAGCCCCCAACACAGTCAGAGTGTGACAGGGAGCACACTTTGTCTACTAGGGAAACCAGAATCCCATACCTTCTTCTTCAACTTTACCTGGTAAAACTTCTTGTTTGGTAAACTTTTAAGTTCAGGCAGTAAATTCTTGCCTTATACCTAAAAATTCATTGTGAGACTGCATTATTCCACAAGCCATCCTATTTCCTTCTAAAAAATTGTGTGCTTATTCTTCAAATGTAAATCTGTAATCCAGTTACTATTAACATTTTTACATCAACCAATTTTTGTGTTCTGTTTGTGTGTTTTTGGAATAAAATCAAAATCCTTTAGCACATGCTAAGCTTGCATTTTAGTTTACACTGCCAGTCCCAAGGGATGCTGACTGTGTGGATAAGGAAGGTGCAGAGGCCCCTGCTCTTCTGTCTGAGGTGGTCGAAGAGAACAACTAAAGAGGTGGACGCAGCCCTGGGACTGGGTAAAGTATTGGTGTGTGCCAGCTCTGATCTGGGAGCTGGAATAGTCACCCAGCAGCCAACCTGGCAGCACCTGTGGGGCTAAATCTGCAGTCGCACAGGTGCCAGACTGTGGAGGAGGGTCTCCCTTATCTGGACTCCTGAAGATGCCATGGTTAAACCAAGTGCTCAGGTGGAACTTTGTTCCAGGTGTGGCCCCTACACAGATTCCTTTGAGGAACATGGCAAGTGTAGCCTGGGGTAAAGACTATTAAGGCCCCAGCACTGAAAGTCTACCATCTCCAGGGGCAGGCTGGAGAGCAGCAGACAGGAGGCCCCACCCTGTGCACCATGCCCTGTGACCAGCAGAGCCATCGAGTGGGACAACCTGAGGTTTGGGGACAGGACCTCTGCCCTGTGAGCACTCCAGGTGGGATATGGTGTTCACAATGCCTGTCCTTAATTTCAGTTCAGTGATTGTTGAAACTGTTCTCATGATCACAAAGGTGTCCTTTAAAGTAGATGTGAAAAAAATGCTATCCACAGAGAAAGAATGAAATTTAGCCAAAAAGAATGACATCCTGTGTTTCTTGGCCCTGGGCATGGCCAACAGCTCATGACCTAGCTGAGATGAGTCAGGCAGAGGGAGACCATCACCACACCACCACTTGTGTGGAGAAGCCACTGTATCAGTCCCCCAGAAAGAGAGAGGGCAGTGGCCACTGGAGATGGGGAGGTGCAGGGAGGGCGAGGGCAAGGGTGGGTGGTGAGGGCCACGTGAAGAGAGGGCTTGTCCTGGTGCTCTGCAGCTCACAGTGCACCTGTGGCCCATAGCCAGGCTGTGCTTCACAGTGACTGGGGAAGAGCAGCTGGTGGGCTGCCCACACCAAGGAGAGAAAGGGAATGAACAACTAAGTGTGCACAGCCTGGGGTCTATTATGGTGCCTGGCACTCATGTGTCAGGGTGCAGTTCTCTGCCTCACTACAGCTAGGTTTCAGTGTAAGTATAAAAATACAGCTGGAATCACCAGCTGTGTGTCTGATGGATATAGATACTGATGTTATTAGTAATGTTGAATATGAAACATAATTACAAATGAAAGACAGCAAAATATAATATACAATTTCTTATTCTGCTATTCAAAATAGTTGAAGCAGGCATTTTTCATTATTTCTATGGCTGTAGGTTCAAGGTATGAAATCAGTGTATTCCTAATGATCATTTTTAATGTTGCATTGGTTCAAATTGGGGTAATAGATTCCACTGAACTACTAATGGAATCATCTTGGCATAAAATAAAAACAAATGAAATGGACTATTATTCCATTTGTTGCTATGCACTACTCTGTAGTCTATTTCAACGCAAACTTGTCTAATTTACTATTTGACCATATAACTATACAAATTGATTTATCTCACTTTGAATTTGTATATAATGAATAAGCAATTCTGAGAAGCTAAAGCTTTAAAAACACCCCACCACATTTATTTTATCTTCAATTACTTTTGCAAAGTCATCATAATAAACTAAATGTAAACAACATAATTTAAATATCAACTAATGTGCTCATATTTTAGAAAATTCTATTTTTATAAAAATATTTGAAATTATCCTCATTGATTTCAAATTATAACAATCTGCACTTTTGTTTGTTTTGAGATTTTAATAAATTTGCAACTACCAAATATTTAATTTGCTATTGAACTTTGTTTAAAATAATACTAAATTAAACTGTTTTTACTGGCAAAATATTCATAAGCAGTCCATCTAAACAGCAGCTTCTTTCTTTAATGCCAAATGTTGAGATGTTTAAAACTATTGACTTCCCTTCAGGAAAGCAATATTTAAAATTATTTAAAAACATGCATTTATTGAATTATATGTGAGTCTATGTGTTTCATATTTATGTTTACATTTAGAACTAAAAATTGCAATGGATAATTTGTTTAGATAAAACTCATTGCAAATGAAAGGAAAAAAAAAATTCAACTTTCAAATTCCTGAAATCTAATTTACAGAACTGCATTTAAATATTATACTCAGAAGAGCAAGCTTAAGAACTCAATACAGCCTCTCTCCAGGTGAGGGGCATCATGTTTAGGGAAAGGGCTCAGGAAGGAGTTGAGTAATCCCATTGAGCTAGTTTTGAGGTTTCATCAAGGGAAAGGAAACAGGAACTAAATCATGATGGAAATTAAAGCAATCAGAAAATGCTCTCTGAAAGCAGATGCAATATCTACTTGTTTGCAAGAGCAAAAACTTTTATTTATAAGGCAGAATAGATAACTGTAGGTGTGTGGGTTAGTCTCTAAGCCTTCTATTCTGTACCATTGTTCAACTGGTCTATTTTGATGCCAATACCATGCTGTTTTTGTTACAATTGCTTTGTAATACAATTTAAGGTCTGGAATAGTAATGCCACCAGATTCACTCTTCTTGCTAAGAATTGCTTTGGCTATGCTTGGTCTCTTATTTTTCCAGATGAATTTCATGATTGCTTTTTCTATTTCTATGAGAAATGATATTGGGATTTTGATTGGTATTGCATTGAAAGTGTATAGTGCTTTTGGGAGAATGGTCATTTTGACAATATTAATTCTGCCTATACGTGAACAAGGTAGATCTTTCCATCTTCTAAGATCTTCATCAATTTCTTTCTTTAGCATGGTGTAGTTTTCATTGTAGAGGTCTTTCACTTCTTTTGTTAAGTGATACATAAGCTTTGTTTTGTTTCGTTTTGTTTTGTTTTCAGGATATATTAAATGGGGTGGATTTCCTAGTTTCTCTTTCTGAGGATTTGTCGCTGATGTAGCAGCACAATTCACAGTAGTTAGATTGTGGAAATAACCTTGATGTCCATCAGTAGATGAATGGATAGGGAAAATTTGGTATATATACACAATGGAACACTACTCAGCATTAAAAGGGAATAAAATCATGGCATTTTCAGGTAAATGGATGGAGATGGAGAAAATAATACTAAGTGAAGTTAGCCAATCTTCAAAAAACAAAGGTGGAATGGTTCCATTGCTATGATGATACTGACTTAAAATGGCAAGGGAGGGGGGGGGATGAGAGGAATGAAGGAATGTTAAATACAACAAAAGGGGGAAGGGGAGAAGAAGGGGCAAGGGGATAGGAATAATGACAGAATGAATTAGACATCAATACCCTAAATACATGTATAATAACACAAATGGTATGAAAATTCTTTATGAAAAACCAGTGACTTGAAAAAAAATATGCTCTTTATGTGTAACACTAAATGAATTGCACTCTGCAAACATGTATAACAAATTATAATAAAAAATGTAGAGTAGAAAGAGAGGGACACATCCCATCCGACCATGTGACCCAAAAGGTGGAGTAATCCCAGGGTGGGAAAGAGCTGCCCAGGGGTGCAGGCAGGAAGGGAGCTGCCCAGGGCTACTCACTCACAACTCCTTGCAGGGAGAAGCAGGTCCCTGGAGGCAGGTAACCTGGGCAACAGGTTGGAGGAGGGCAGGTGCCCTGGAGTTATTAGCATTTTATGTCCTCCTGAATCAGCCCCATCTTCCTGACCCAGCCTTTCATCACCTATACTGAAGGACCTGTTGCCCCCCATCCCACATCAAGTCCCCCTCTGAAAACAGAAACTTTACTGCTGTAAGGGGAAATGGGCGACTGCTCTGGCAGAGTCTGGGTGACAGGGGGCGATTTGGGCGAGTAGTATGGGTTTCCCTTTAGGAATGATTTAGGTCAGTCACAGGGTCCATGGCAAAAGTCTGGCAATATAATTGTTGTTCCCTATAACACTAAAACACAAAACATTGTATGATTATTAGTTAGACATTTTTGTGAGGCCAACAGACAAACTGCAAATGAAAACCACTGAATTAGTATTTTGGAGGAAGAAAAATAGATAATAAATTGAGAAGATGAGGTTGCCTAGAAAAATTTTCAGATGAGTTGAGACCAATGGCGCTTGCCTGTAATCCCAGCAGCTGGGAAAGGTGAGGCAGGAAGCTCCCAAGTTCAAAGCCACCCTCAACAAACACGAGGTGCTGTGCAACTCAGTGAGACCCTGTCTCTTAATAAAATACAAAATAGAACTGGGTATTTGGCTCAATTCTCTGTTGCCCCTGACTTCATTGCCTGGTACCTAAATAAATAAAAAAATAAATAAGATTCGGAGGTACAAAATAAGCAGGATCCACTTCTCTGCTATAAAATATTATGTCTGTACCTATGAATAGGTCAAAATGAACCACACAAATTTGTATAAGCTCAAATAAAAATATTAAAAGTCACTAAAATCTTGGAAGTATTTCTCATAAAAAAAAAAAAAAAAAAAAAAAAAAACAGAAATTGGAGGTGCTAGTACAAAATGTAGCACTTTAAAGTTTAGCCACTTGCAGATTCTAGATCCAAACTCTGAGTTATAGCTTTCAATAACCTCATGCTTTAAAATACACAAAATCACTTAATTCTGTGGATTGGACCTGGAGTTTCTGAGGACATCTTGGATGTTACAGTTGAGGTTACTAAACTCCCCTAGATTGGAGAAGGTACAGAGCCCAGGTGTCCCTGTCTGTGACACTGCAATACAGCCACAGAGGCAGGAAACCCAGGCAGGCTCCAAGCTGCCTCTCCCAGCAGCCAGGGGTCTCTAACAGCACGAAGGAGTCAGTGTGGTGCTGGGCACCTCGTGTCTTCAAGGACCTGAGGCCAGTGGCAGAGGCAACCAGCCGCTCCCACAGTCCATGCAGAGCTGACCACCCTCCCCCCTGAGTCTTTGCCAAGGGAGACATTTTGTCTCCGAGATCGTTCTCAGGTCACCCTGTCCAGAGGCCATGCACAGCTGTATGAGGTGTGGACACGTTTACCCTTGGAGCTCAGAGTGTTGGGTGTGAGTGTCACAGAGACTCACTCTAAGATATAGGCAGCCCAAATATACCAAAGTTGATTCTGACTATACAGATTTCTGTGGGTTTTGACCATAATTAGGCCTTTCTGTCAGCATTTCTTAGCTCAGTCCACAGACTTTTGGGCCAGAGACTACATTGCTGTGGGAGATGTGCTGCGATGGCAGGAGGTTTGGCAGCCTCAGTGGTTTATAACAACTGGTTGCCTAGGACTCTTTCTTCTTCTCATGGGAGAACAAATACTGGCTCCAGACATTGCCAAAATCCCCAGGGGTGGAGGTTTCTGGCATTATAGAGGCTTCAGTATGATGCTGTGTACTGTGAGCTGATCCATCACTGGAAGAAGGACACTGGGTGGACTGGAATGGGAAGGAGCCATGGGAAGAGAACAGGGTATCTACCTGAGGATGGAGGATAAGACATGGACCCAGAGGTGGACCACGGTCAGCCTGGCAGGTGGAGGTCACCTGCATCCCCAGTACAGAGGAGGCTGAGGCAGGAGGACAAATAGTGCACAGCAGCCTGGGCATCCTAGGGACAACCTGTCTCTCACTGAGACACAAACAGGGCTCAGAGGGAGCTCAGGGCTCAGCCTGGCAGGGTGGCTGCAGCCAGAGGAGACTGCAGAGGAGGGAATCCTGAGCACAGGCCCCCCTACTCTTGCCTGAGTGTTTGAGGCTGGCCGTGCAGACAGCCTGCCCGAGCCCCACTCAGGTCAGTCCACGTCCTCACCTGCCTTTCCCAGAGAGCTCACCATGCCCACGGGCTGCCCTGCTGCCTCTCTGCCCACAGCCAGGATGCCACAGCCAAGGACAGGAGAGCACACCACGGCAGTCAGTAAAGCAGAGGGAAAACCCTTTGAGAGGAGACAGTGGACACCTCGCGTACATCAGGGGACTAGGAAGTGGCTCTTCCATGCTCCCTCCTTGGCACTCATGGCCACAGCAGCCAGGACCCAGGGGCTCAGTCCTGCTTGAGCTTCCAGCACACCTTGGTGTCATGCACACAGTGCTGGTACTGTAGGATGCAGGATGCTGGAGTTCGTGGCTCTTGGAGGCTCCTCCCAATGGTCCTTCAAAGAAAGTTCCTGGAGTTCAGGCGATGAGAGGAATGGTCAAAATCCCTGTGGTCATCCGAGGACTATGATGGTTGGAGCTGTGGACATGAAGCTGAACTGGAATGGACACTCCAGAAACCAAGAGATGCCAGTCATGTGCGCTGTCTCCAAAAAAGGCTGCTGCCTGTGGGAGGGAGCAGGATAGGGGCGAGGCCCTGAGTGCAGCACCTGGCAATACCACAGGGTCAGGGTGGAAAAGACTCATGACCTCTGGCCAAGCTGGTCCAGCCCCATCTTTAATGACCTCAGGATGGGCACAGCTGCGCTCCTGCTCCCACAGGTGTGTGACCTTGCCCTGTCCTGGACCTGCAACGGTTGTGGGCACCCTGCTCCTTCCCAGGTGCACACTCAGGTCACTCACCCACACTCCAGGGAACACGTGTGTGAGGAGTGGGTCCACTGCCCTCTGTGCACACTGAGACCAGGTGTGCTGAGGGTTTCCAGGTAGTGAGTGAGTCACAGCAAGGTCACTTTGTGCATGGACTGGGATAAGACTTAAGGTGGGCACCAGTGTTCCTGAGCCTGGCATATCTAGCATTTGGGCTCTGTGATTGTGAGGGGTGAGGCAGCATCGAGCTCTCTTCCACCCAGGGCCAGGAAAGGCCCACTGTCCTGCAGACACCTGACTGGCCCAGACACTGCCATGGTCTTGGGGTGGAGCACAGCAGCAGCAGGACCCTGGGACACCACATCCACCTGCAGGACGCCACCTGCCCAGGTACAGCCTCAGGAAACTCATGACCCAGGGTGGGAGAGCCCATCAGGAGAGGTGAGGTGCAGATGTGGCCGAGGGTGGAGGGAGCTGTGCAGTCACCAGGAGAACCACTGTGGGAATACAGGTTTCTGTGATGACAGCTAAGGCTGTGTGGTAGGCTGAGAAGCAGACACAGGTTTCCACTGCAAGGTGTGTGTGTGTGTGTGTGTATGTGTGTGTGTGTGTGTGTGTGTGTGTGTGTTTGTGAGATAGTATGTATGAGTGTGTGTGTGTGTGTGAGAGAGAGAGAGAGAGAGAGAGAGAGAGAGAGAGAGAGAGTGTGTGTGTGTGCACGTGGACTGAGGATTCTGGGAACCCGCACTCTGGTCTGGAAGGTGAGGCTGCAGCCTTGTTGTGAACGTACGACTGCCTGCCCTGGGTAGATGGAGTCCAGGTCAGGGTGTACAGAGCACCTGGAGGTTCATGGCTGTGATGGGTCCATGTGTCTGAGGCCTGCTGAGCCTTCCCCAGGTGAGTCCTTTGCAGCTGCCCTTGGACTGGCTGGCTGGAACAGGCAGCTGCCTTCCAGGGGTCTTATCATACAGACTCACACAGACACACACACAGACAACACGCATGCATACCCCTCCACACACATAACATACAGATATATATACACACATGGACACAGATTCACACGTGTACTGTGCAGCCTGACCTGCGATAGGTGGAGAAAGACCTGCCTGACTCCATAAGAGAACAGCATGAGATGACCTGAGGCAGAACGGACCTCCAGATTCCCCATGATGGGATGAGGGGGACGCTGATCACCTGGAGAGAAACCATCCACTCTTCTCTGCTGCTCTGAAGTTGGCACCTGAGTCTCTGTGTGCTGAGCGCACCCTGCTGGCCCTGGACACCCTGCAGGGAGGTTTGTGTCTGGGCTCACACTGAGGTTCCCTCACTGTGTCTCTGGCACAGTAATAGGTGGCCGTGTCCTCAGGGGTCAGGGAGCTCAGTTGCAGGGAGAACTGGTTCTTGGACGTGTCTCTGGAGATGGACACTCGGCTCTTGAGGGCTACCATCACTACATATGAGCCCTATGTACTCCAGCCCCTTCCCTGGGGGCTGACGGATCCAGCTCCAGCAGTAACCACTGGTGATGGAGTAACCAAAGACAGCACAGGTGAGGGACAGGGTCTGTGAGGGCTTCAGCAGGCCAGGTCCTGACTCCTGTAGCTGCACCTGGCACAGTACACCTGAGGACAAGGAAAGGCAGGCCCTGTCAGTCACCTGCAGTGACATCCTCCCCAAGGACCAAGGTCAGACTCTGGGGACACTCACCCAGGGAAGCTGTGAGCAGGCACAGAACAAGACCCAGCAGCCTCATCTTCTCGACCACACCCTGCCTTCCCAGAGACCTCAGCCCTGTCTGAGCAGAGAGCTGTGAGCTCCCACTGCCCAGACGGCATTTGAACCCAGAGCAGGAGGAGGGATTTGCATGTGGGTGAGGCTCTTCTTATATCAGGAGAGGCTGAGGTCAGGCTGCTCTTGTCCTTTGTTCACCTTAGGTGTGTCCCCTGCCTTGAACCCTGTGGAGCTTTACCTGTGACAAGAGAGCAATTGGTTTCAGGGGTGCAGGAAGGCTCACAGAGGAGAAGCCCTCCTTCCTGAGCCCAGCACTACCTCCACCAAACCTTTCCTTCCTGGACCTGGGAGGGTCTTAGAGTGGCAGGAACATGCCTAACATGCAAGCGGCCCCAGGTTCACCTCCCAGCCCTGAAGGAGAAGCCCTCAGTGATGACTGAAGGGGAGCACAGAGCTGAGGATGGGGTTCCCACATCCAGGAAAAGAGTTCTCCTTTGGTTCTCAGGACTAGTTCTTGTCATCATTTCTGTGAGATTTGGAATCTACAGACTGAGCAGGAGAGGAGTGATCAGAGTCTCAGGAGGGGAGAGGCTTCCTGCTGTGTGTCCACTGCCCTGCCCCCTCCCTCTGCCCTGCTTCTCCCCCTTACTGTCCAGCCAATGCCTGTGGACAGCAGTGGGAGGGAGTCTGCACTCAGCTCTTCCACTCACCTATGCTGCCCTCTGGTCTCCACTGTGAGAGAACAGGATGGAGATGCTGGACAGGTGAGAGTCCTGGGAACAGAGGCAGCTCTCAGCTGCAGCCTGAGGCTGAGAGCCACTGAGTCCACACAGAGGAGCTGAGCCAGGCTGACAGCAGACAGGGACAGCATGCAGGGCAGGCTGTGGTGAGGAAGGGATACCTAGATCCGCTTCCCTGTGCAGCATCACTGCAGTGACACCTGCCTTGCCCACAGTCCTTTATTTGGTGAAAACAGTGGACACTCTCTTTAGTGAGGTGGGATTCACTGAGAGGGCATGTGTAGTTGCTAATCTCCTATGAAGTTCAGGAATCAATCTTCTGCCTAACTGAGTGAACACAGCATTTTAATAAGACCTGTAAGTCCTCTCCTGATTCACTGTGGTGTTTATCATGAACTCAGTGCAAACACTGAACCTGTAGATGCCACCTCCTGGTCCTTTGGAGGCTCCGGTAAGATGTGGCTCGTTCCCATGTTTTCACCACCTACAATGTCATGTCTACCATTGGAGGAAGCTTGCAAGTCTGAGGAAATCATCTGAATTAAAATGCTGTTCTTCATGGCAGAATCAATTGGAGACATCTTCACATGACTTCATGTCCTGACCTAGGAAACTGGACCCTTCAATAGGATTATCATCCCTAGTTCACCTGTGCCAGGTGTGAGCCAGTGGGTTCTAGCCAGCCAGGTCTACATATGGCCCTGCTTGAGATAAGGTTTCCATCCACTGAGTTCACCTCCACTCTCACTTTAGGCTGAGCTCTGCACTTTTGTTATAATCAAGATTTCATGGATCCAGTATCTTGTGTCTCTAGTCTCCTCCATTATTTCTCCAGCCATGACCCATGTGGCTTTGGAATTTTCCTGAGTGGCTTCCTTCTCAGTTTTGATGATTCCTACTCTAGTTCATGGACATTGACACTGCTGACCAATTAACACAGGATCCGTGGCCATGATTTTTGTGAGTTTATATTTGAAAAAAAATATGTAACTCATTAGCTTTCTCTAAGCATATTCCATTTTTTATTGACCCCAGGAACCTCTTCAAGACCACTTCAGACAGCCAAATCAGAATCCACAGACATTCCAGAGAACATGACCCTGCATTGCTGGTCAGAAGAATATTTTTTCACAGCATGAGACAGAGGACAGGATTGGGTGGAGAAAACCTCCTGGGATAGGGTCCTGTGTGGAAAATGCCTTCCCAGGCAGCTCATGTTCATGAACAACTGCAAAAATACAACAGTTTTTAATATGAGTTTGACATTGCTACCAGGGCTGAGGAGGTCTGATGTGGCCTCCAGAGCTGGGACACTCTTGCTTTAGAAGTATGGAGCAGGACAAGTTCACGTTCTTTCTTATGTTCCTGTGATGATGCTTCAAACACACAGATGTGGCCCCACCTCTGTCTACACAGCAAATAAGGAGAAGAAATCTCACAATATTTTTAAATCCCTGAGCTTTATTGGTATAGTCATCAAGGCTCAGAACTTAATGTGGAAATTCAGGAATGTGCTAAACCTCACAAGAACATGGGCCCAGAGTAGGAAAACATATGCTGATAATATCTGTGAGCAATTATGAACTGCAATTATACAGAAGCAATTGGGATTGGTAAAAAAATTAGCAACAACATCTAATACAAACACTCCTTTGGATGTTTTTTTTTTTTTTTTTTTTTTTAATCTTCTCCTGGGGAAGAGCTACTCTTGATGGCTCTGAGCTCCCCTTCCTTGTCTTAAACCCCTGAGTCCCCTGATGATTCTGAGATTCCCTGCTGGTCTTCGGCTTCCCCACTAGTCCTCAGCTACCTGCTGGTCCTGAGCTACCTGCTGGTCCTCACATCCCTGCTCATCCTCAGCTCCCCCTGAAGGCAGGGGGGTCACTGAGCTCACACTAATTTCCCCTCACTCTATATCTCCTACTGGAATACACAACTGTATCATCCTTTTTTTTTTCCTTATGTTGAGTGCTAATGAGACCTGCCTCTTGGAAGTGTCCCTGGTGATGCTGACTCTCTAACAGTGTAGATTTCAACCACTGTATGTAAAATTGGTAAGGACGCCTGGGAAATATAATTAGCATATGCTCAAGTCCATCATGAGCACTGAGGACCAGCAGTGGACACAGGACGAGGTGTGTGATGGTATCTGCTTACACCACCATCTATCTTTCTGATAGTGCATTTGAGGGACAGGGTGTGCAAGGGCTTCACCAGGCCAGGTCCCAACTCTTGTAGCTGCACCTGGGACACGACACCTGGATACAAGAAACCTCACCTCCCATTAATCACACTAGCACCTGCATGTCCATGTTTTTCTTTTGCAATCACTTGACTCTCACACAGGAACGTGTCTCCAGGCAAAGGAGAAGTACCAGGACCTCTGGGCTGCAGTGAAAGACCCATGAGAAGGAGATGGAGTCAGCCAGGGCTGGACTTTCAGCCTGAGACTGGGTCTGCTTTGCACGGGGCAGGCCTGGGATAAAAGTGGAGGTCAGAGGGAGGGCCACCATCCTTCCCAGGCTATCATTTTCCTCCTGCTGCTCAGATACACTGGGAGGGCTCCTTCCTGCTTCCTTCCAGGTTCACCTCCTACCAGCCATCCAGGAATGGGAAGGCCCAGTATTCAGGGGTTGGAACACCACACAGAGGGTGTGTTTTCTGCAGGAGGGCACAGCCATGCAGAGGGAGTGGACAAGCAGTGCCCTCCTTTGTGCTCTGTTTCTTTTTTTCTTCCTTCAGCCACACAGGAAGGGTCTGGATGGATGGTGTGGTGTGCTTGTGAGGCTCTTGCAGGAGATGGGGACAACATTTCCAAGGGACAGTCCACATCCTTGTTGACCCAGGGTCAGTGGGTGAATGTATTCTGCAGCACTCCTGTTTAAACCCCTCATGATGAAGCTGCTCACTCCCCTGTGGTGCCTGGGATTTCTCAAGTTCCCAGAGGAATTCTGAGGCCTGTCTCTCTCTGTGCCTTTACAACTGCACCCTGGGGACTCTGGGCCTGGGGTTAGCCTGCTACCTTTCCCTCTCCCTATTTCTCCATCTTGCAGAGCATGTAGCAAATCAGCAGTTACTGAATGTCCTTATTGTGTTTGTCAGGGATAGGGAGGGGCAACAAATATTTTAAGGACACTTCCAAGAGTGACCTGGGCAGAAAGGCATCACCTAGGAGGGTTTTGTGCCCATGCAGAGACCAGACTCCTGTGGTAGCTGCCGTGACAGCGCCAGCATGGAGAGAGGCTGATGTCATTGGCTCTGGGGCAGAAACTGGCCTGCGTTCTGAGGCTGCAGAACCACCTTTGGATAATGAAAGTAATGGTGGCCCAGAGCAGAGGTGTGGAGGATCCATCTGAGCAGAGGGCACCCACAGGAGCACAGCTAAGTGAAAACCCTCAGCACTCCATGCTATGACCTGGACAGCAGCACTTAAAAGGAGGAGGACAGTGTCCCAGGCTTTGAGCAGCTTAGAACCACCTGTGGGAGAGGCCTGGAAAACAGGGAGGTGGGAAGGAGGTCCAACCAGCTCAAGTGTGTTCAGGGACCAGGTGACTCAGCAGAGGGGAGCCCCCAGGGAGCACTGAGAGTGCAGGGGCCCCTCATAGGAGAAAAGGCACCGGGAATGGAGTGAATGTGGGAAGCTGTTCACCATGAGTCCAGCTTTTCACACACCAGGTAGATCCCACTGGGGAAGGACAAGTGAGGGGTGGAGAATGTGCAAAATCTTCAGCAGAAATGTCAACCACATTGCACACCTAAGTGTTCACACTGCAGAAAATCCTTTCACACTCAGTGAATGTGGAGAGAGTTTTCAGCAAATTCCACTCCTGCTCAGCATCCCAGGCTCCATGGTGGAGAAACTCCTCTGAGTGCAGTGATTGTGGGAAATCCCTTTTCAAAAATCTGGAGAAAACATGAAGCTCACAGGCTTTGAGAAAGGAGCTAGTGTGCAAAATACTAACCATTGCTGTGCTCTGACACAGCAGCATAAACATCACAGCCAGAACAAGCCCGGAGAGGGCAGTGCCTGTGCAGAGAGTCCTCAGCCCGTGGGGCCACGTTGTTCCACATCAGGACGTCCATGTTGGAGAGAGGCCATAGGTGGGACCTGACTCAGTGGAGGAGTTCTGAGTCACCTTTGTGTTGGAGCCAGGACTGAACATTAGTCCTGCACACTGCACAGGGAGCACAGGGTGGAAGTGCTGCTGCCCTTCTCCTCCCAAGAAGGTGGCCCACTGCATGGACTCTTAGAGGGGGGAGCTCATGTCCTAGGCCACACTAGGGATATCTCCATTCAGCTGAGCCAGAGGCAGGGAGGAGCCAAGAGGTCCTGGTTAAGGAAGACTGAATCTTACTCTTCACACAGAATATTAAATTTCCCTACATAAATATTTTATTTGCTGTAAAAGTATTTATTCTAAGAAATTACAACTTGTAACCAGAACTGAAAATCAATGATTAAGGGAAAATTAAGTGATAATTGAAGTAAAACAGAAAACCCATCTGGGGTTGGAAAGGGGAAGTGGGGAGACGTAGCCTGGACAGACCATCCCTGTAACTATGGCCAGTGTTAAAGTCAGGACTGCTGTGATCTTAAGGATACTTTCAAACCTTAGCCAGCAGTGTAGGCAAAAGAAATCCAGAGCCAAGTGTGACCCTGGCCACACTGACAGTTCCTGGAGAGGCTGAGAGACACTAAGGACTGTCTTCTCTTGCTAGCCCTGCTGGGTGATTTGGGTCCCCATAATTCACTGCTGCTGTTCCAGGGCTCCTGGGCTTGCTCTGTGGATGAAGAGAAGACCTGGGTCCTGCACCCACCCATCTCTGGATGTCCTTTACCCTGTCTAGGACCACCTTGCACAGTGGTTCTGAAATGTGGCCCTATGATGGCACACTCTTGCAGCGGTGCACAGTGAGGATCTCCAGGCTGGGTTTCTGCGTGTCCATCCTGCTTCCAGCACAAGTGAGCTTCTTTATGGGTCCCTGGAGCATGTCAGAAGGGCCTGAGGTCTCTGGTGGCAGTGCAGGAGATGGTCCTAACTACTGGAGACAGACCTCACATGAGGGATCTGATGGGTGCCCATCACCACGTCAGAACTGCTCCTCTGCTCCTCTTGTCTCAGGTGATCCCAAGGAGGGGAGGAGGATATTTTAGACTTCAGGATGAAGGAGTCTCCTCTTGGGTTTGTCTGATGATGTCATCAGGGTGAGCCTGAGGTGTGGGAGGAACATCATAGGGGCCTCATTCTCATCAGGGAACATTCTAGAATGTCTTTCACTGTGAGGGATTTGCTCTGTCCTCTTTATTACCTGCTATGGAAGGGTGTTGCAGGAGTCTGCACCTCTTGTTACTCTTCTCTCCTCCCTATGGAGCTCTTGAAAAGTAGGTTCCTAAGTGCAGTTTCCACTCAAGGGAGGGGAGTCAAAGGAGAGTCTATAATTTTGCGTGTAATTCTCCTAGGCTACAAGCAGGTGAAGAGGTGTCTTCACCTGGATACTTGCTTAATCATGTATTTAGTTCATGGTGAGCTCAAGAGAACCTATTTCTATCTTGGTAAAAATGCCTGCTGTGTTCTGCATGTTGTGCGCAAGTTTTAAGCTTTCTCAGTGGTCCACCTTCCACCCAGGCCTGCCATCTTTTCATGTGTCCCCACCATCGTCAGGGTGCTGCTTCCGCCTGGCCAGATCACAGTCCCCAGGAATGTGACCAAGCATTGGTTACTTTATAGAGAGCTCAACCTACAGTGCCTGGCTGGCCACCACAGTCAAAGGAGAACTGCAGAGGAGGGAATCCTGAGGTCCAGGCTATGACCACTCCTGCCTGAGTGTTTCAGGCTGGCCGTGCAGACAGGCTCCCAAGTGCCACTCAGGTCCAGTCCACATCCTCACCCATCTTTCCTCATAGAGATCACCATGTTCAGGAGCTTCCATTCTCACCCTCTGACCATAGTCATGATGCCACAGCCAACTACAGAACAGGGAGTTGGCCCAGGTCCCACCAGGTCTGCCAAGACTGCACCTGGGAGAAATCAACAGCAGGCACAGACATGGCAGGACAGATTCATGCGTGACTTGCAATGAATGAAGGAAGAGAGCCAGGGCAGGGGACCTCTTTGATGGTCCTTCTAAACATGCAGAGGAGAACTGATGGGAAAACACCTTTTGAGGCCAAAGATACGCTAATCCAAAACCCAGGTGATTACCACCAGTGAAGCCAATTCTAGTCCAAGAGCCATGATGAACTAGGTGCTGAAACTCTGCAGAAAAATCCTGGAAAGCTGGAAAATGAAGGGCAGGGTACAGTGAGAGAGCAACACTTTGACAGGGGGCCACCTGTCTGGGATGCAGGGACAGCTAAAGCAGTAGTAGCTCACTGTGGTTCCCTTCTAAAGAAAACAGAGGTCAATGTCACAAGAGCATCTCAACTAACCTAGAATACACCACTGGGTGAAACCCTGCACTTTCAAGATGATTCAACCAGAAAGTTACTCAGATGAAAAGCACAGTGAAGCAAGGTGTGAGGCCAACAGGCTGCGTCCAGCTGGGCTGTGTGCTGGTGCTGCCCAGACCTTCATCACTCTCCCCCACAGTGGCCCTTAGGACAGACATAGATCAGCGGACTTAATATCAGTTCTGCTGGGCTTCAGTCCCCTTCAACATGTCTGTTTTTTTCTTCTGTTCAAATGGGAGTGTTAACCCCAGCCAAGAAACTTGGGGGTATGTGACCACACTTTGATTTGAAGGCACATGGAAGAGATTGCCATGAAAAATATAGAATCTTTGGACTGGACTTCTGAGCTCTGCTGGAGAATTCATTCCTTTGGGGACTCAAGGATGAGGACTGAATGTGTTCTGCTTTAGGAGAGAGACATGAAAGCTTTGTGTTCAGGGATGGAATGATTAGGTGATCATAATTGTCCTCCCAAAATTCCATGTGCTCAGGTTCTTCTGCAGCCCCTTGGGCTGTCGGGGAGTGCGGGATCCCTTAGGACATGGGACTCATGGAATTCATGCCGATCACTCTGGACATTCACTGCAAGGGAATAGTCAGACCCCAGTCTCTTCCTCCCTCCCTTTTTTTTTTTTTTTCCTAGCAATGAGGTGAGTGGTTTTCCCCACAGTGGGCTCTCTGCTTTGTGCCCTGGCACAGCCAGGAAAGGTGTAAATGCAATGGACTCCTCTGGTCATGGACTGGAACTTTAGAATTCATGAGCCAAAATAAATTTTCCTTCTTAGGTGATGATGGTCTCAAGTGTTTCTATAGGAATGAAAATTCAGGGGCATCATGTTTAGGAAAAGTGATCCCAGCATCCACCAGGGCTAAGGATAGAGCTGACTGAGTTCCCCAGAGAAAGTCCTGAGGCTTCAATGAGGCAAAGGGGGACAGAAACTAATCCATGGAAAAATAAGCCAATGGAAAGATGTGTCTTTTATTCAGATCCAAAACCATTTTTGTTCACTAAAACACAAAAATTTTACAATATGTCAGTATTAGGTATTTTAGAATACAAGGAACACATATGAAAGGAAAATTATTATATTTCTATTTTTTAAAAACTAAAGTAGATTATAAATTGAAGTGAACATGCTACAAAGAAAAATTTCAAATGTACAAAACACACAGGAAGATATTTCTCTGTTCAAAAATTGTGCATCTTTGAATAGGGACAAATAAACCAGGCAATTTTGCCTAATTATAAGTTAAAAAGTATAAAAAGTGGGGCTGAGGTAAAGGCTCTGTGGTAGAGCACTTGCCTGGCATGTGTGAGGCACATGGTTCTATTCTCAGAACCACATACAACTAAAGATGCATCAACAAATAAGAAGTATTCTAAAAAATTATAAAAAGTCATAAAAACATGAAAGTATACCCGATACTTACAACTTATAATTTTGTTTGCAAAATTAATGCTATATATCTCAACAAATATTCTGAAAATACACACATCATTTTATTTTCTGGTATGAACCAGGAGTACCTTAGGAAATCTGTGATGTGACAATTCCTCATGCTCATCCTCCTTCAGACTTGATCTGGGACTCCCAGGATAGTGTGTGCACTCACATGAGCAGGGACAGAGCCCAGGGCGTCCCTGTCTGTGATCCTGCAGTCCAGCCACAGTGACTGGAACAAAGGTAGGCTCCAAGCTGCCTCTCCCCAGCAGCTAGGTGTCCTGGGGCTTCTCAGGCTTGTGGTTACCTCAGAGCAAGATGGGGTCAAAAAGGTTCTGGGCATCCTTTGTCTTCAGAGTCCTGGGGCCAGTGGCTGAGCTGACCTGTAGTTCCCACAGGCAATGGAGGGCTGACCACCTTTCCTCTTGAGTCTTTGCTAAGGGAACCCCTTTTGCTTGAAGTCCTTGCTGAGGTCAGCCCCATGCATAGACCATGCCAGGCTGCAGGAGGAGTGGCAACATTTGCCCTTTGGGTGTGGAGTGTGGGTTTCCCAGAGCTTCATCATGAGGGATAGACAGCTCACATATACCATAGTTCAATCTGGATATTCACATTTCGGTGCATTTTGAACAGGTTTAGGGCTTCCTGTCAGCATTTCTCAGCTCAGTCTATGGACATTTGGGTCAGGTAATTCCTAGCTGTTGGTATTGTGCTGTGATAGCTGGTGGTTTGGCAGCCTCAGAGGTCTCTAACAATTGGTGGACTTGGGTGACCCCATTTTTTTTTAAATAGAAGACAAACATTAGTATTTATGAAAATGTGTGTATCCCATTCTTAACATGGGAGAAATCAATAGACTCTCAACATTGCCAAAGGTCGCCAGGGGTGCAAGTTTCTAGCACTATGTGGGCTCCAGGATGAAGTACATCTGGTGACCTGATCTATCACAGGAAGCACAGTGTGTGGACTGGGAATGAGAAAGCAATATGAAAAGGGGACAGAGGACCACCTTAGCATGAGGTGATAAGACATGGCATCAGACACTTAGGAAGTTCATCTGTGTGAGGTGGAGCTCACCTGCAACCCCAGGAACTGAGGATGCTGATGCAGGAGGACAACTAGTTCAAGGCCAGCCTGGGCATCTTAGGTAGAACCTGCCTCAAACTAACACACAAACAGGACTGGATGGAGCTCAGGGTTAGCCCATCTTGTGTCCAATCCCTACTACTGAAAAAAACAAGTTTATAAAATTCACATAAAAGTCACTATGTGGGAAATGTCAGTGTAAGACAATAAACTTCATTAGGAGACATCATGGAGTGATTGGTTCTGTGAGTGAGAAATTCAGACAAGCGTGACCCAGAGAAGAAAAAACCTTCTGAATGTCTCAGAGTGGAGAGACATTGAGACTCTTCATGAAAGGTGGAGTCTTGTCAGGTCTGGCTGAACAGCAGCCTCAGGGACAGAGGTGAACTAATCACTCCTCCCTCTGCACCTGTTCCTGGGCTCACCCTGAGCTCCTTTGTGTTGAGCGCCCCCTGCTGGCCCTGAGCTTCCTGCAGAAGGTTAGTGTATGGGTTCTCACTGAGGTCTCCTCAATGTGTCTTTGGCACAGTAATACATGGCTGTGTCCTGGGTGGCTAAGCTGCAGGGAGAACTGGTTCTTGGACGTGTCTCTGGAGATGGACACTCAGCTCTTGAGAGATGGGCTGTAGTCAGTATCACCATCACTCCATATGCGCCCTATCCACTCCAGTCCCTTCCCAGGTGGCTGACCGTTCCAGTGCCACCTGTAACCACTGGTTGTGATGGAGAATCCAGAGACAGCACAGGGGAGGGACATGGTCTGTGAGGGCTTCACCAGGCCAGGTCCCAACTCTTGCAGCTGCACCTGGCACAGGACACCTGAGGACAAGGACAGTTACATTCTGTCACTCACCTGTAGTCACAACCTCCCCATTTACCCACATCTGAAACTGGGGACACTCACCTTGGGGAGCTATGGCCATGCACAGGACAAGACCCAGAGCCTTATCTTATAGACCACACGCTGCCTTCCCAGAGACTTCATCTCTGTCTGAGGAGAGAGCTGAGATCTCCCACAGCCCAGAGGACATTTGAACCCAGAGCAGGAGGAGGAATTTGCATGTGTGTGAGCCTCTTATTGTATTTGGAGAGGCTGAGGTCATGCTGCCCAAGTCCTCTGTGCTCCTGAGATTGTCCCCAGTGTTGAACCCTGTGACAAGAAAGCAGTAGGTTTCAGGGGTGCTTGAAGTCTGTCAGAGGAGGAGCCCACCTTCCTGAGCCCAGCCTTGCCTCCCCCAGGCCCTTTTTCCTGGCCTTGGGAGGGCCTCAGAGTGGCAGGAAGGTGCCTAGCATGCAAGAGTCTCCAGGTTCTCCTCCCAGAGCTGCAGGAGAAGCCCTCAATGAGGACTGAACAAGAGCACAGAGCTGAGGGTGGGGTTCCCCACATCCAGGAGATGAGCCCTCCTTTGTTCTCAGGACTAGTTCTTCTCTTTTATATCTGTGAGATATGGGGGCTATAGACTGAGCAGGAGAGGAGGGAGCAGGGTCTCGGTGGGGAGGCTTTCCATTTGTGTTCCCATTGACTGGCACCTGCCTTCTTACATGTTGACCCTCCTGGCTGTCCAGCTATTGCCTGTGGTCAGCAGTGGGTGGGAATCTGCCCTTAGCTCTTCCACTCACATGTCCTGCTCTCTGGTCTCCACCATGAGAGGACAGGATGGAGGTGCTGGGCCAGGTGAGAGTCCTGGGAGCAGAGGGAGCTCTCAGCTGCAGCCTGAGGCTGAGAGCCATGGAGTCCACCCAGTGCAGCAGAGCCAAGCTGACAGCAGACAGGGAAAGCATGCAGGGCAGGCTAGGGTGAGGGAGGGAGGCCCAGGTCCCCTTCCCTGTGCAGCATCACTGCTGTGACTCCTGCCTTGCCAACAACCCATCATTTGGAAAAAAAAGAATGGACATTCTCTCTAGTGAGGTTGGATTTATCGAGAGGGCAGGTGTAATTGCTGATCTCCTGATGAGGAGTCAGAAATTGATCTTCTGCCTAACTGAGTGAGCACAGCATACTAATAAGACATGTGGACTCCTCTCCTTATTTCCTGTGGTGTTGATCATGAACTCTCTGCACACTCTGAACCTGCAGACACCACCTTCTGGTCCTGCAGTGGCTTAGGTAAGACCTGGCTGGTCTCCGTGTTTAAACCACCACCAAAGTCAAATGTGCCATTGGGGAAAGTTTCCAAATCCTAGCAAGTCATCTGATTTAGAAGGCTGTTCTTCCAGGCAGACCAAAGGGGAGACATCTTTAGATGCTTTCATCTTTTCTCCTGTGGAACACGGAGACCTCTGTGGAACAGTCTTAAATGTTTGGGAGCATTACTCATCAGCTCTTAGCAGAAACATAGAAATTATTGAAAGGCCAGGCCTGGCACCCTCAGTGCCTGCTGGGAAAACCAGGATTTTCAATATAGTTCCTCATCTTGAAGGGTTACAAGTTCTTCTTTTATAAACTGTAATTTCAGGCATTGGATTCTGCAGTTATATGTGAAAATTCACTGCCAGACTGAGGTATTCAAAAATTATCTTCTTTTAAAGAATAAGAGCTTGTTCTTCAAATGTAAATCTATAATTCAGGTACAATTATGATTGTTACAATTAATATTTTCTCTCCTTTTTATTGTATAAATTTTCAAAACAGTTTCTAATTATCTTCTGTATTTCACTGGTATCTGACAAGATATTGTCTTTTTCTTCACAAATTTTATTAGTTTTATTTAAAACAGCAAAACAAAACAAGTATTTCACTGTGATCCATATGCTTTGCTAATGTTAAGTAAAAGGAACCAGTTTTTCAGTCTTCAGTTAAAAAACAAACAAAACAAAAATTGTATACAGGATGATAACACTTAGTGGATGAGGAAGCTGCAGAGGCCCTGCTCTTCCCCCTGCCCCATAGGCCTGGGTCAGTCTATGGCCAGTGGTGCAGGACAGAGCACGGTGGAGGAAGTGTTGCTCAACCTGCCCTGACAAGACAAATCACATGGGTGACAATCAGGACCTCTGCTCAAGCCACCCTCAGGTGGGGATCCTTGTGCAAGTGCTGCCACTGCCCCTGCCACACAAGCACCTATCAATCATCCTTTCCCTCTGACAGGTGGCACATGTGCTGCTGGAGCAACTGAGCCCCACAGCCATAGCAGAGTTCAGGATATTCTGGGAAACAGGCCACAGCATTTCCTGGGGACACAGCAGAGCCAGAATGGGCTCCACAACAGGCTCCACTGCACAGAGCATTGCAGAGACCCCACCCATGGGTCCTGTGAAGCAGATGGCTGCATGCTCCCTTCAGCTTCTCTACCCAAGTATGTGCTGTGCAGGGAGAAACTGTCCATCCTCCGGCAACACAGGAAGAAGCTGGCCATATGTCCACATCTGTACAAGGTGAGGGAAGAGCCATAGGCCATGGCTGAATGGTATTTCATGCTAAGAGCCTGACAAGCTGTAAAAGGGCCACACACATATCCCATGACCCCACATACATCGCAGGAGCCCTGTAACTGCAAACAAGATTCCCCAGGGCAGCTGTGCAGGCCCCGAGCAGCCACTGCACAGATTCCATGTTGGGGTGCAAAGACAGGCCTGGAGGGCTAAGAGCATCTTGCCCTTGTCCCCAGGTGCTGTGTACCCCACGACATCCTCAGATGCTGACTCCCTCAATGGTTCTTGATGACATGTCTTAGTTGTGACAAGTGTGTGTCCTAGAATGAGCTGAGTCCTATCGCCACAGTTCATGTATCTGACTCTGAGTCCAGAGGAGAAAGTGTACTCTGTGACCCAGTGTGTGTCTCAGCAAGTGCTGTCCCCAACATGCGGAAGGCTCAGAAGAATCCGTGGCCCACTGTGAGTTCACTCACAGGAGCAGGTGTGGCTCTTGCTGTGCTTGTGCCTGGTGAACCTCTGCTCTAATTGTAGTGGTGACTTTTGATGCAGAATTGAGAGCAGAGACACAGGATCCTAAATCTTGAAGGGATCCACAGGGAAATCTGAATGGAAGAGAAGCCCTAGAATTACAGACTGAACCTGACCAAATATCCCTCTGCACCTGCTTGAAACTGGATGCAGTCATTTGGGGCTCCGAATGATACTTGTGATCCTCTCACCCTGGAAAAGAAAAACTTTATTAAAATTTTCATAAATGAAACAGAACCATAAATAGTGTATTTTTAGTTGTATACAAGGTGAATTTACCTTTCAGAGAAATTTATAAGAATAAGATTTAAGAAAATAAATACTTATAAATGCAGTAAAATTTAACAAAGAATCTGTTCAATGCTAGGGGTTTGGATTTTCCACATGTCCTCTATAGCAGATGCATTTAAAAGCAGAGAAATGAAGAAACCCCACAAGCTTACAAGAAGCCCCCCACTCCCAACTTCCTCTCTGCACCTGCTCCTTGGTCCCTTCCTGTAGCGCCTTGCTCCCCAGTGCACCTGCTTTTCCTGAGCTCCAGCCCTCGTCTTCCCTCTTCAGGGAGGGGTTATGAGTTGTGCCGCCATTGCCATCAATGAGCTCCATTCTCTGCAGCCCTGCCCTGGGTTCTGGTGGAGGCTGATGATGAGGTCCTTCAGCTCAGGAATGTGGTGAGCAGTTTCCTGCAGGTGCCCTCCCAGCTCTCCAGGAGGTGCAGGTCTTGTTCTCTGTCTCTGTCTTTCTCCTTCACTGAAATGTTCCCACCATGTTGGAGAGAGGACATTCACGGTCACTCAGTCCCTCTGCACAGCCAAAGCTTCTCAGAAGAACAAGCTCACCTGGATGCAGTCAGCTCCTGGTGTCATGTCAGATCTCTGTCAATAGCCTTCTGACTCTCATGTGTGCTGTGGGGCTACCTGTTCCAACATTCAAGTCTCTGTAAACAACCCCCTGTGTCTTTCCCTCCATGACCATATGTCACTGAGTCCTAGATTGTGGTGAGATCTCCTGGGGAGTGGTAGTGGCAAGCAGAGCCCAGCCCATGAGAAAATCTCATTTAAATTTACCAGAGTTTAACATCTCTTTGCCACTCTGACCATAGTTCTGAAGAGTGCAACCTAGAGGTGCAAAAATCTCCTTTGCTTCATTTTCACGGGTTGGAGTGCATGGGGGCAAGGCCTTAGCTCTGGGCATGGTGGGAGGATTGTCATGGCAGAAAAGCATAGAAGAGGACAGCATCTCTGGGTGTTGCCATCAGGAAGCAGGAGAGCTCAGCTCAAAAGGGACAATGTGTGAACACCTAAGGCACAGGCCAGTGACCCACCTCCTGCAGCCACACTCCACCTGCCTACAGATGCTGCAAGGGAATTCATGTCAGTGGATTAACCCACTTTAAGCAAAAAGTTTTCATAGTTGAGTAATTTTACCTCTGAAACTCCCTTCATTGTCTCACACAGGAGCTTTTGAGGCACCTCATTTGTGAATCATAAAAAGCAATCCCTGCCCTGGAAATCCTTCCACCTTATAAATTTCCAGGGGATTTAATCACCTCATTTCATATTGACATAAAGAACCCAGGGAAATAACTGACTGTGTGAAGAGGCTCATGTGCCTGGTAGGGGTGAGGCATGTCCAGGCTGTTGCTGTCCATCACCAGCACCGTGTCTCCCAAGCCTTTGGTCTGCATGTGGAGCGTGCAGAATGCACCTCATGTTTCCACACACAGCCTCAGGGCACAGAGGATGGGGAGAGGTCATGGCAGGACCAAGTAAATGTGTTGGTTGAGAAAAGAATTACCCAGTACCAAGGAGTGACTGTGAAGAGTGAATGTGGTTGTGTCCTCCAGGGAAGGCCAGGCCTGAGGGAATAGAAGCAGGTGTTCCTCATGGAAGCTCATTTCAGAATAGAGCCAGCACAGCAACAGCAGCCACATCTCCTGAACCAAATCCTGGGGTGCTGGAGCCTGCACACAACCCCTGGTCTTGTGTGGTGGGAGGTCTGTGTTCTCCCATATTTAAATTTACCTATTTTTTTCTTATTTTTTAATAATATTTTATTCATTCAACTAATATTTGAGAAGCATATATTATATGGTCAGACAAAAAAAACATTTAATGAGCATATACTATATGTTAGTACAAATAGTGTACATATTTGTCCTAGCTGTTGCATCTTTACTCAAGGTGTTTGCAGTAGTAGAAAATGGAAATCAGCAAATTTGTCTTATAATAAAATTATATGACCTTCCTCACACTTGTAATCCCAATAGGATGGACATAATTTGTTCTCAACCTGCAAATCAACTATGCCAATCAACCAATTATGCCAGCCATCCTCAATTTCTCCTGGAAAACTTTTTTATGTGTCAAAGTTATGTAAGCATACCTAGCATTACCCATATAGGCTCAAGTGATCATAAAATCAAAACCAAAAAAGGAATGGAATTAAAATGAGAAGGAAGTGCATTGATTTTCAGATCTTTATAAGACTTCTAAGATTCAGTACATGATCAAGGCTTTGGCTACAGCAGAAGGCCTATATATCTATATGTACTTTGGTCTGGGATTTGATACAGTGTTTAGGATATATGCACTGGTACTAAATCAATATACACAAAGGCATGCTAATTTCACCTGGATGAAGACCTTCCACAGTGTCATTTGTTAGGTTCTACACACAGATTGGTCAGGGCTCTTTTCAGAACCACTCTTCAAATTTATACATCAAAGCCTATTACATTAACAAAGTAATTGCCAAATGGGAATCTCAAAATACCAACTGCTGATTTTGCAAAACTTCTGTCAATTAGAATCCCTTTGTAAAAGCCAAATTATGCCAAGTCAGGGAGCATTTGATTATTTGAGACTGGAACACACTGTGCTGGTATTTATTCCTATGTCATAAACTACCTTAAAAATGGGCATAAAATAATGGTTTAGATTTTTTTTTTTCTTTGAAGTACATTAAGGCAAAGCAAATTCATTAAGCATTTCACTGCAAAACAGGCATGAGAGGAACCAGAGGCTGAGCCCTACTTGGGAGCTACTTTTATCTCCTCAGTTTCATCACCCTGGAGAATCTTGCAGATTCACCCCAAAGGAAGCATGGTATGAAACCTTTCTCATAAGCAGCCCTAGGGCAATGGCTGGCACGTAGCACTCAGCTGTTTTGAATGATTGGCTCTCAGTCTGCATCTTCCACCACTTGCACACTCTGGTTTCTTTTCTGTTTCTTCTGTTCCTAACTCAGAGTCTTTGCTCTTTTTTTTTTTAATTGTATTTTTATAATTTTTAATATGTACAACTCATAGTGCATATATTTAGTATCTTTTTACATACAACTGTTTGTATACAAAGTATATTCGTACAATTCAGGTCTTCAATCATGCATTAAGGAAAATGATATCCGTCTCATTCAAACTTTACCTATATTTACAATTCTCCATGCCCTGTATTGCCTCTTTTCAGCAGTGATGATGCTTGAAGTATAAATAGGGCAGGGGCTTTTTTAGTTCTCTTGTATGTTTGCATTGGCTTTAGCTCTGCTTCCTGAGAAGTGCACAGCCCCCCTTTGCCTCTGTGCACACACAGAACTTCCCAGGGAAATAGGAGATCTGTGTTTTGTACATGTCCATGGTCTCCATAGAGCAACTCCTGACCTCCACAGTGTGGCAGCTTGAGGTCAGCAAGGTTGCTCTGATGTCCTGCATGTTTCATCTTGGACACAGGCTGTAGGTAGGAATCTCAGTGAAGCAGAGCCAAGGAGCTGGAGACACAGAGAGAACCATAATGGTTGCAATTTTCCAGCAAGATTTTGACCTTTCTCTTGAGGATTTTCATCATCTGTTCTTAAGGGTCACACAGGTGTGACCATGTTGTGCACAGTTGATACTGTGCTTGCAAGAGTGTGAAGATCTGATTTGTGTTATTGTGCAATGTGACCCAGAAATGCTCTGTGTGTTTGTGAGATTATGCAATCCTAATGCTGGAAATGTAAATAATTGTACTTTTACTGATTTTATATTAGTGCTTGAGGAATTATGTTGTTCAGTAGAGGACCTTTAGGATATTGACGTTACAGACTTTAAACATGATTTTGCCATTTTGAAATTTATTTGGGGACCATGGAATTCAGGATGTGATATTAAATAATTTCAACAAATTTTACTTACATTTTATCTTTGTAAAATTCAGAATCACATATATTATATCCAGAATCATAACTGTGGAGAACTTTTCTATTATGTGAGTAAAATGAGGAAAACAGGATTGAGATCCCTCAAAAGAACAGGGATGAGGCCACAATGGGACCCAGCTATCTTGCCTCTTGGTATTTATCCCAAAGACCTAAAGTTAGCTCACTACATTGACACAGCCACTGCAGGGTTTATACAGTGCAATTCCCAAGAGCCAGGTTATGCAACCAGCTCACCTGCCTATCATTAGTGGATGAATAAAGGAAATGTGGATTATACACCAAATGCTGTTCTACTGAGCCATTAGGAAGAGTGGAATGATGGTGAATGGACAGAGCTGGAGAACATCAAGGCAAGAGAAATAAGAAAAGCTGAGAGAGTCAGGGTTGAGTGTTTTCTCTCATATGTGGAAGCTGCAACAAATAAGAAAGATAAAGGCAGGTAGAATCCCAAGAAAATAGAAGAGATCAGTGGAGATAACAAAGGAGTCTAATGGTGAGGGAGGAGGGAAAGAAGAAAGGAAGAGCCAAGAGTAAACTGGGCAGAAGTAAATGGCCAATTCTTCACACGGGTGAATCCTGCACCTGTAGGAATGTACCACAGTGAGTTTATCTCTCTCTCTCTCTCTCTCTCTCTCTCTCTCTCTCTCTCACACACACACACACACACACACACACACACACACACACACACAGAGAAAGAGAGAGAGAGAGAGAGAGAGAGAGAGAGAGAGAGAGAGATTATTAATTTAATAAACACTATAAATACGTGTAAGAAAGAGCAATAGGGAGAAGTAATTGGGGAGTAGGAAGAAAATGAAAGACCAGGTACTGGAATGGAAACAGAGGTTTTATAATCCATTAATGTATATAATTGTGTCAAAATAAATTAAAAATATGTTTATGATGCACTATTTTAAAATAAAAAAATATATCACAAAACCAGAATAATTATAGTCAGAGGTGTCAAAGTTAAGTGTAGACCACAAGTCCACAGGCTCCCCTGGGATATTGGTACACAGAAAGGCCCCCAGACACAGGAAACCAGCCTCCACCCTGTCTGCACCCGTGCAAGGGCTGACTATTAGCTCCCTGTGTGATGAACACCTCCTGGTGACCCTGGGCACCCCTCAGTGAGGACTGTCTGGGCTCACACTGAGGTTCCTCACTGTCTCTGGCACAGTAATAGGTGGCCATGTCCTGGGCTCTCAGACTACTCATTTGCAGGTACAGTGTGTTCTTGGGGTCCGCTCTGCAGATGGTGAATGGGCCCTTCAAAGCATTGGCATAGTATATAAAAATTACTAAATCTCATAGTGTACAAGATCCACTCCAGCCACTTCTCTGGAGCCTGGAAAAATTAGTTCATATCATAACTATAGAAGATGAATTCAGAGGCTGCACAGGAGAGTCTCAGGGAACCCCCAGGCTGCAGTAGCCCTCCTCCATACTCAACCAGCTGCATGCGACACAGATACCTGCTAACACAAAGGCAGCCTGGTCAGGACACTGTCACTCATCCACTTTTTCTCCCACTTCTGTCCACTAACAAATCAGGATATCTAGTTTTTCATTAATTACCTTTTAAATCAGCCACAAGGAAAACCCTGCTGAGCACACTCTCCATGGTGAGTGGCTGTGTTCAGTCCTGAAAACTGAGCAGGATGAGCTGGGAGTCCAGGGCTGGGCTCCTCTGCTGGACAAGGGAGGCTGGTTTTCATGAGCAGAGGGAGGCCCTATTTGCATGTTCTCCTCCTTTATAGCAGCTCTGGGTGGAGGCCCAGGTAGAGCAGATTCCCAGCACATATGAGCTTGCAGGTTAGCTGGTGGCAACCATCACATCCTCTTCAACCTGATGTCCAGCATAGCAGGGGCCTTCTGGGTCCAGAACCCCTCCTAATGTTTTATTGCTGCCTGTGCACACATCACCTGATGGAAGCTCTAGTGTGCCCTTTGTTGTTCTATGTAAAAGTGCCGCCTGGATCATAAACACTTGTGTTCAGTGTGCAGAGCTCATGCCTGTGAGCCCTTTCCCTAGTGTCTGGCCTGTGCTCTCTATCACTGTACCCGCTGCCCTGCTGCTGCTCCTGAACACAGTGGGGCTTCCTAGTGTTGTTTGCTCTCTGCCCTCCTTAGTGACATCATGGTTATTGGGTGCACAGTGTGGGCTGAACAAAGTCCTAGAAGCAAGAGTCTGCAGTTGCACACTAAAGGGCCTCAGATAAGCAGTGTGTCTTATGGATTGATGTGCATTAGTCCTACAGGACAAACGTGTTTAGCATTAGTGCCTCTAGCAGCTCTTCATCTTTAAGTGGGCATTTGGTAAGGATGAACACACACAGACTTGTGCTCAGCCCACCACACAGCCAGAGTGTGACTGGGAGCACTCAGCGTCCACTAGGTAAACCAGGATCCCATACCATCTTCTTCACCTTTACCTGTTACAAGTTCCTGTTGGGTGAATTTTAATTTCTGGCAATGAATTCTTGACTTACACCTGAAAATTCACTGTGATACTTCATCATTCCAAAGTTTATACTCTTCTGAAATATTGTGGGCTTGTTCTGCAAACATAATCCTGTAATACCGTTAGAGTTAAGATTCTTACATCAAACATTTTTGTGTGTGTGTGTGTTTTCTTTGTTTTGGGATTAAAATCCAAATACTTTAGCACATGCTAAGTTTGCATTTTAGATTACACAGCCAGGTCCCTGGGATGTTGACTAGGTGCATAAGGCAGGTGCAGAGGCCCTGCTCTTCTGTCTGAGGTAGTCGTAGTAAACAACTATAGAGGTGATTGCAGCCCTGGGACTGGGTAAAGGGTTAGTCTCTGCCAGCTCTGTTCTGGGAGATGGAATAATTCCCCAATGGCCAACCTGGCAGCACCTGAGGGGCTAAATCTGCAGGTACACCGGGGCCAGAGTGTGGAGGTGGGTCTTCCTCCATCTGGACTCCTGAAAATGCCATGGTTAGACCTGGGGCTCAGGCAGAGTTTTGTCCCAGGTGTGGCCCCTACACAGATTCATTCATGAGTAGTCCATCTAGACAGCAGCTTTTTTTCTTTAGTGCCAAATATTGGGATGTTTAAAACTATTGACTTCCTTTCAGGGAAACAATATTTAAAATTGTGAAAGAACATGTATTTATTGGATTGTATTTGAGTTTATGTGTTTCATATTTATGTTGATATTTGGAACTAAAAGTACAATTGATAGTTTGTTTAGGTAAAACTGATTGGATATGAAACCCCCATCCCCCCAAAAAATAAATAAACAAAAAACTATTCAACTTTCAAATTCCTGAAATCTAATATACATATGTTCAAATATTATACTCAGAAAAGCAGGCTTAAGAACTCAAATAAAAATGCCATGATTTCAGTCTTTGTTAAAGCTTGCCTGTAATCCTAGAGGCTGGGGAAGGTGAGGCAGGATGCTCCGAAGTTCAAATCCAACCTCAGCAAAAGTGAGGTACAAAGCAAGTCAGTGAGGCCCTGTCTCTAAATAAAATACAAAATAGGCTGAGGATATGTGCTAGATAAAATTCAGGCTGGAAGGCCATACCCCCAGTTGCCTTCTCAGAAGTGCCCATCTCTCCTGAGAATCCAGCTTTGGTGGGCTTCAGGCTGGCAGGCCATACCCCCAGTTGCCTTCTCAGAAGTGCCCATCTCTCCTGAGAATCCAGCTTTGGTGGGCTTCATGTACCCACCCTTCCTGATTCCGGGAACAGTTACTTCTCGCAGAAATTCTCCCTAGGGTGGGCTTTCCCTTTCTGAGCCAATCCCAAGTGTACAAGTCTCACTTCCGACCCCGGCAGCCTATGGAGTCAGGGGTCCTTTGGACCCCTCAAGTTGCTACTTAAACCCCCACCATGCAGGAACTCGGCCCTTTTTCTCTTCTGCCCCCTCTGCACTGTCTCCTCCCTGCAGGTTTTCCTTCCCTTCCTTTCTCTCCATGAGTCCGCTTTGGTCCCCACTGGCCACAGAGGCCAATTAATAAAGAGCTTTAACTACAAAGTAGATCTGGTATGGTTTTCATTTTTCAATGAAGCTCAGTGGTCGGGTGCCCCTGAATTCAATCCCTGGTACCTAAATAAATAAATACATAAATAAAATTCAGACGTAGAAAAAAAGCAAGATCAACTTCTCTGCTATAAAACATCATTTATTCCACTCTGAATGGGTCAAAATTAACCCCACAGTTTTGTATAAGTGCAAATAAAATAATAAAATTTACTAAAATCTTGGAAGTATTATTGATTAAACAAACAGAAAAGGAGGTGCTAGTACAAAATGTAGCACTTTAAAGTTTAGCAAGTGGCAAATTCTAGATCCAAATTCTGAGTTAGAGCTTTCAAAAAACACATAAGTTTTAAAATACACAAAATCACTTAATTCTGTGAAGTGGGCCTGGAGTAGCTTAGGACACCTTGGATGTTAAAGTTACAGTTGTTCAACTCCCCTAGACTGGAGCAGGGACAGAGCCCAGGGTGTCCCTGTCTGTGACCCTACAATCCAGCCACAATGGCTGGAAACTCAGGCAGGCTCCAAGCTGCCTCCCCCTGTGCTATGGGTCTTGAGTCTTCTTTAACAGCACGATGGAGTCATTGTGGTCCTGGACACCTCGTGTCTTCATGGTCCTGAGGCCAGTGGCAGAGCCGACCTGTAGCTCCCATAGTCCATGCAGAGCTGACCTCCCTCCTCCCTTCTTTTGTGTCTTTGCCAAGGGAGCCATTTTCTCTCCAAGACATTGTTCATGTCACCCCTGTTGACAGGCCATGCATAGCTGTATGTGTTGATCTAAGACACAAAGAAAAGACCACAGACTCCAATTTTAAATCAAATTAAGCTGGGCGCGGTGGCACACGCCTGTAATCCCAGCACTTGGGAGGCTGAGGCAGGAGGATCACGAGTTCAAAGCCAGCCTCAGCAATGGCAAGGCACTCAGCAACTCAGTGAGACCCTGTCTCTAATAAAATACAAAAAAGGGCTGGGGATGTGGCCCAGTGGTCAAGTGCCCCTGAGTTCAATCCCTGGTCCAAAAAAAAAAAAAAAAATTACAGCAAGCTTATATTTTGTACACAAATAAAGCTGGCCAGTGGCTGCCCCTTCCTAACACTGTGCTCAGGATCAGCCCCACTCTCTGGGAAGACAAGGTTTTTATAGCTCAAAGAGTTACCAAAAAAAAAAAAAAAAAAAAAAAAAAATCTTGGGAACGTACAGCTAATAGGGCAAACAGCAAATTAGTGATCTACAGGGCATTGCATTCCAAGGTAGGGAGTAAAGTCAGACCCCACGTAAAGTTTATGAAGCGCCATTAGGTTTTAGAGAGGGTTGTTATCTGGTCAAGGAAAGTCAGGCCTGCGTGAATTCAAGGCACAGGCAGGAATTCCAAACAGGTTTAAAACATCAAAATGGGATCAGGCCAAATAGGAATCCTAGTATTTTATAGAAAACAGAAGTGGACTTTTCGTAACTTTTCGACAGGATGGCTTCCGGTCTTAAGAGGAAATGAGGCTGGGCTTATCTGTATGATAAGGGGACACCTGCTCACCTGGAGCCCTGGGTGTTGGGTGTGAGTGTAACAGAATCTCACTATGAGGTATAGACAGCCCACATACACCAAAGTTCATTCTGAATATACAGATTTCTGTGGGTTTTGTCTTGTATTAGGCCTTTATGTCAGCATTCCTCAGCTCAGTCCATAGACATTTGTCAGAGACCACATTGCTGTGGGTGATGTGCAGTGATGGCAGGAAGTTTGTCAGCCTCAATGGTTTATAACAACTGGTTCCCTAGGACAGTTTGTTCTTCCCATGGGAGAACAAATACTGGTTCCAGTCATTGCCAAAATTCCCAGGGTTGGAGGTTTCTGGCATTATGGAGGCTTCAGCATGATGCTGTGTACTGTGAGCTGATCCATCACTGGAAGAAGGACACTGGGTGGACTGGAATGGGAAGGAGCCATGGGAAGAGAACAGGGTATCTACCTGAGGATGGAGGATAAGACATGGACACAGAGGTGGACCACGTTCAGCCTGGCAGGTGGAGGTCACCTGCATCCCCAGGTACAGAGGAGGCTGAGGCAGGATGACAAAGAGTCCACAGCAGCCTGGCCATCCTAGGGACAACATGTCTCTCACTGAGACACAAACAGGGCTCAGCCTGGCAGGGTGGCTGCAGTCAAAGGAGACTGCAGAGGAGGGAATCCTGAGCCTAAGCCCCCCTGCTCTTGCCTGAGTGTTTGAGGCTGGCCGTGCAGACAGCCTGCCTGAGCCCCACTCAGGTCAGTCCTTGTCCTCACCTGCCCTCCAGAGAGCTCACCCTGCCCACGGGCTTTCCTGCTGCCTCTCTGCCCACAGCCAGGATGCCACAGCCAAGGACAGGAGAGCACACCATGGTAGTCAGGAAAGCAGAGGAAAAACTCTTTGAGAGGAGACAGTGGGCACCTCGAGTACATCAGGGAACTAGGAAGTAGTTCCTTCATGCTCCCTCCTGGGCACTCGGAGGCCACAGCAGCTATGACCCTGGGGGCTCAGTCCTGCTTGAGCTTCCAGCACACCTTGGTGTCCTGCACACAGTGCTGGTTCTGCAGGATGCAGGAAGCTGGAGTTCATGGCTCATGGTGGCTCCTTCCACTGGTCCTTCAAAGAAAGTTCCTGGAGTTCAGGCGATGAGAGGAATGGTCAGAATCCCTGTGGTCATCCCGAGAACAATGATGCTTGGAGCTGTGGACGTGAAGCTGAACTGGAATGGACACTCCAGAAAACAAAAGATGCCAGTCATGTGCACTGTCTCCAAGGAAGGCTGCTGGCTGTGGAGGGCGCAGGATAGGGGAGAGACCCTGAGTGCAGCACCAGGAAATACCACAGGTCAGGGTGGACAAGGCCTCTGATCTCTGGCAAAGCTGGCCCAGCCTCATCTTCAAGGACCTCATGTTGGGCAAAGCTGGGCTTTATCTCACACAGGTGTGTGACCTTGCCCTGTCCTGCACCAGCATTGGCTATGGGCACCTGGTCTTTCCTTTTGCACAATCAGATCACTCACCCACACTCCAGGGAACATGTGTGTAAGCAGTGGACCCAGTGCCCTCTGTGCACACTGAGACCAGGTGTGGTGAGGGTTTCCAGGTAGTGCGTGAGTCACAGCAAGTTCACTTTGTGGGATGGACTGAGACAAGGCTTAACATAGACACCAGGGTTCCTGAGTCTGGCATAACTGGCATTTGGGTTCTGTGAGTGTGAGATTTGAGGCAGCATCAAGCTCTCTAACGCCCAGGGTTAGGAGAGGCCCACTGTTTTGCAGACACCCAAACTAACTCCGGACATTGCCATTGTCCTTGGGGTGGAGCACAGCAGAAGGAGCCTGGGACACCACATCAACATGCAGGACACCCCCTGCCCAGGGACAGCCTCAGGCAACCCATGATCCAGAGAGGGAGAGCTCATCAGGGAAAGGTGAGGCGGAGATGTGGCCGAGGGTGGAGGGAGCTGTGCAGTCACCAGGAGAACCACTGTGGGAACACAGGTTTCTGTGATGACAGCTAAGGACTGTGTGGTAGGCTGAAAAGCAGACACGGGTTTCCACAGCAAGTTTGTGTGTGTGTATGTGTTTGTGAGATAGAGATGTTAGACAAAAATGGTGCCGCAATGGTTAATTCTATCTCCCTATTCTCACTGTGTTTCTGTGTGACCACTAGGGGCTCATAAGTTAGCTATTAAACATAAATCTGACCACAAAAATTTACATTGTGAAGTCTGAGTCAGGAGCTCTATAGCAAATTCATTAGTACATGAGAAAAACAGGTTTTAGGCTTGTAAGTAGTGATTAAACTTGTGGCTCTTGCTGTGCCCCAGAGTTCAGACTTTTCTAAGTTATAGTTATAAGGTTTTAAGTTATAGTTATAAGGCTTTCTTGTGATTGATAAGGATTCTTTTATCTTAGGTAAGTTTAGGATATTAGTTTAAAATATATTGATATAAGTTTTCCATGGTAGAGACCCCTTAGATCTAACACCCGATCAAAAGATAATTACCTGTTAGCTTCACTTCTGAGAAATAGCTGTACTTCCTTCTTTCTAATTCAGAACAAGTTATTATAGGAAACAATAGTAAGCTGAATTCAGTCAAGGTTTAGCTATGATGTATTAGGGCAATCAAGGTGTGGGACATTGTGAGTGATCTTAAAGGGCCGTGAAAATAGTTTTAGGTAAAAACATGTTTTTGTTCTTGACATTTAAGATTGATCAATATATGCTTTCTCTACATTTTTATATAAGTTTAATCAGTAATATGTACTTAGAACAATATCCTGGTTTCCCTCAGAATGTATAACCCTAAAATTCCTTAATGTAACTTGTTTCCGTCATAATGTATAACTCTGAAATTCTTTAATGTAACCTCAAAAGCTGTAATGCAAAAGACTTTGCTGTCTGGGCTATAAAAACTCGGGTAAAAGAAGTAAAGTTAGAGTTAGCCTCCAGACTTGTGTGCTGCGTGGTCTTTCTCTCACCTCCTCGCCGATGTCCTCGACCCCCCCAGCCGGAGCTGGTCCCCAGCACTACTGGAATAGACAACTGTATCTTCAAGCTTAAAATGTTGAGTGCTAATGAGATCTGGCTCTTGGAAGTATCCCTGGTGATGTTGACTCTCTAACAGTGTAGATTTCACCTATTGCAGGTAAAATTAGCAAGGACACCTGGGAAATACAATTAGCATGTGCTCTGTTCCATTAGGGAGCAACAAGGACCAGCGGGGGGGACTCAGGACCAGGTGTACAAGGGTATCTGCTTCCACCATTATCCATCCTCTGACAGCACAGGTGAGGGACATAGTGAGGAAGGGCTTCACCAGCCAGGTCCCAACTCTTGTAGCTGCACCTGTGACATGACACCTGGGTACAAGAAACCTCACCTCCCATTAATCACACTAGCACCTGTATGTCCCCTCCTTCTCCTGCAATCCCTGGACTGTCACAAAGGGAGGTGTCACTGGGCAAAGGAGAAACACGAGGTCCTCCAGGCTGTCATGAAGGACCCATGAGAAGGAGATGGGGTCCTCATCCAGGGCTGGACTCTCAGCCTGAGACTGGGGACTGCTTTGAAGGGGCAGGCCTAGGTTACAAGTGGAGATCAGAAGGCAGGGCCACCATTCTTTCCAGAGGATCCTTGGCTCCTGCTGCTCAGAGGCACTGGGAGGGAACATGGGGGCTCCTTCCTGCTTCCTGCCAGGTCCTCCTCCTGCCAGCCATCCAGAAATGGGGAGGCCCAGTGTCCAGGGCTTGTCAGCACTCACAGAGGGTGTTTTCTGCAGAAGGGCACAGTCATGCAGAGGGAGGAGACAAGGGGTGGCCTCCTTTTTTCCGTTTTTTCTTTTTTTTTTCAGCCACACAGGAAGGATCTGGGTGGGTGGTGTGGTGTGCTTGTGGGGCTCCTGCTGGTGCTGTGTTCAGCATGGTCAAGAGGCAGCTCACACCCCTGTTCCCCCAAGGTCAGTGGGGGTGAATGTATTCTGCATCACTCCTGTTTAAACCCCTCATGATGAAGCTTCTCACACCCCTGAGATGCCTGAAATTACTTAAGTTCTCAGAGGACTTCTGAGGCCTGCCCGTGTCTGTGCCTGCACAGCTGCACCATGGTGACTCTGGGTCTGAGGTTGGCCTTTTACCTTCCTCCCTTCCAGTCTCATACTCGCAGAGCATGTAACAAAATGGGAATGAGTGAATGTCCCTATTTGGTTTTTCAGGAATAGGGAGGGAAATCAGGTATTTTAATGACATTTCTAAGAGTGACCTGGGAACGGGGGAAGCACCAAGGAGGGTTTTGTACCCTTGCAGAGACCAGACTCCTGTGGTGTTTGCCATTACAGTGCCAGCAGGGAGAGAGTCTAATGGCATTGGCTGTGAGGCAGGAACTCGCCTGGGTTTCTGAGGCTGCAGAACCACCTGAGTATGATGAAGGGGTGTTGGCACAGATCAGAGGCTGTGGACGCTCCATCTCAGCAGAGAGCACCCACAGGAGGAGAGCTAAGAGAAAACCCTCAGCACTCCTTGCTGTGCCCTAAAGAGCAGCACTTAAAAAGAGGAGGGCAGGGTCCCAGGCATGAGCAGCTGCAGAGCCACCCATGGGAGAGGCCTGAAAAGCAGAGAGGTGGGAAGGACGTCCAACCAGCCCAAGTGTGTTCAGGGACCAGGTGACTCACCAGAGGGGAGCCTGAGGGAACACTGAGAGCACAGGGGCCTCTCATAGGAGAAAAGGCACCAGGAATGGAGTGAATCAGAAAGCTGCTTACCATGAGTCCAGCCTTTTACACACCAGGTAGATACCACTGGAGCAGGACACCCAAGGGGTAGTGAATGTGGGAGATCTTCAGCAGAAACACGAATCACATTGCACACCTAAGCTCACAGTGGAGAAAATCCACTGAGATGCAGTGAATGTGGAGAGGGTTTTCAGAACATTCCACTCCTGCTTAGCATCACAGGCTCCATGGTAGGAAAGTCCTCAGATGCAATGATTGTGGGAAATTTCTTACCCAGCACATTTTCACAACCCTGGAGAGCACAGGGAGCTCACAGGCATTGTGAAAGTGGCTAGTGTGGAATAGACACTAACCTCTGCTCAACTCTAACAAGAGCACAAACGTCACAGTGTGAACAAGCCCTGGGAGGGCAGTGAGTGGGGAGAGGCCTCAGGCAGTGTTGCCACCTTTTTCCACACCAGGATGTGCATGGTGGAGAGAGGCCCTAGGTGGGACCTGACTCAACAGACAAGTTCTGAGAGTCACCTTTGTGGTGGAGCCAGGACTGAAGCTCAGTCCTGCACACTGCACAGTGAGCACAGGGCAGAACTGCTGCTGCCCTCCTCCTCCCAAGAAGGTGGCCCTCTGCTTTGACTTTTGGATGGGGGAGCTCATGTGTCCTGGGTCACACAGGTCCCTCTCAATTCAGATGAAAAAGAGGGACAGAGGAACCTAGTGGTCATGGTAAAGGAGGACAGACACTTGCTCTTCACGCTGAATGTTAGACTTCCCTACATAAATATTTTATTTGCTTTAAAAATATTTCTTTTAAGAAATTTTAACATGTAAGTAGAACTTAAAATCAATGATTAAGGCAAAATCAAGTGATGATTAAAGTAAAACGGAAATCCTTTCTGGGTTTAAGAATGGGGAGTGGGGAGACTTAGCATGGACAGTCCCTCCCTGCAGGTAATGACCACTGTTGAAGATCAGGACTGCTGTGAACTTAAGGATCCCCTCAACAATAGCCAGCAGTGCAGGCACAAGAAAACCCAGAGCCAAGTGTGACCATGGCTGGACAGCACCTGGGGAGGCTGAGAGACACTCAGGATTGTCTGGTCCTGCCTGTCCTGCTGGGTGGTCTGGGCCCACCCACTGCACTGGTGCTGGTCTAGGGCTCCTGGGTGTCCATCATGCTACCAGAACAAGTGAGCTCCTGTATGGGTCCCTGGAGCTTGTCAAGATGGCCCGAGGTCTCAGGTGGCAATGCAAGAGACGTGTCCTAACTACAGGAGACAGACATCACATATGGGATGTGATAGCTTTCTTGCAACATGTCAGAACTGTTCCTCTGCCCCTCTTGTTTCTAGTGATCCCAAAGATGGGAGGAGGAATTTTTAGACATTTGGCTCAATGAGTCCCCTCTTGGGTTGGTCTGATGCTGTCATCATGGTGATCCTGAGTGTGGGAGGAACATCACAGAGGCCTCATTCCCATCTTATCAGGGAACATTCTAGAATGTCTTTCGCTGTGGGGGATTTGCACTGTTCTCTTCATTACCTGCTATGGATGGGTGTGACAGGATTCTGCACCTCATGATATGCTGCTCCCATCTTTATGGAGCTCTTGAGAAGTAGGTTTCTAAGGGTGGTTCCCACTCAAGGGAGGGAAGACAAAGGGGAGTCTGTGGAAATTGCTTGTAATTCTCCTGGATACAGAGGGGCATTCACCTGGATACTTGCTAAAACATATATGTATGTCAGGGTGAGCTCAAATGAATTTATTTCTATATTGGTAAAAATACCTTGTGTGTTCCGCAGATTGTGCTCAATTTTCAAGCTTCAATCAGTGGTCCACCTTCCAGGCAGGACTGCCATTCTTTCATGTGTCCCCACCCTGGTCAGGGTGCTGATTCCACCTGGCCAGATCACAACCTCCAGGAATGTGACCAAGCGTTTGTTGTTCTGTGAGCACATGAACTCACCATGTCGACAGAGAATGTCCATGTAGACAGCTCACCCTACAGAGCCTGGCTGACCACCACAGTCAGAAGGGAACTGAAGAGGAGGGAATCCTGAGGCTCAGGCTATGCCCACTCTTTCCTGAGTGTTTGAGGCTGGCTGTGCAGATAGCCTGCCTGAGAACCACTCAGGTCCAGTCCTCATCCTCACCCACCTATCCTCAGAGAGCTCAACATGCCCATGGGCTTCCATACTCCCTTCTGCCCACAGCCATGATGCCAGAGCCAACTGCAGGACAGGGAGATGGCACAGGCCCCATCAGGTCTGCCAAGACTGCACCTTGGAGAAGTAAACAGCAGGCACAGAGACATGGCAGGACAGATTGATGCGTGACTTGCAATGAAGGAAAGAACAGAGCCATGGCAGAGGACCTCTTTGATGGTTCTTCTACACATGCAGAGGAGAACGGATGGGAAAACACCTTTTGAGGCCAAAGATACACTGGTACAAAACCCAGGTGATGACACCTAATGAAGCCAATTCTATTCCAAGAGCCATGATGAACTAGGTGCTAAAACTCTGCAGAAAAATCCTGGAAAGCTGGAAAATAAAGGGCAGGGTACAGTGAGAGAGCAACACTTTGACAGGGGGCCACCTGCCTGGAATGCAGGTACAGCTAAAGGAATAGTAGCTCACTGTGGTTCCCTTCTACAGAAAACAGGGGTCAATGTTGCAAGAGTCTCTCAACTAACCTAGAATACACTACTGGGTGAAACCCTGCACTTTCAAGATGAAAGCAACCAGAAAGTTCCTCAGATGAAAAGCACGGTGAAGTGAGGTGTGAGGCCACCAGGCTGCTTCCAGCTGGGCTGTGTGCTGGTCTTGCCTAGACCCTCATCACTCTCCCCCACAGTGGCCCTAAGGACAGACGTGGATCAGCGGACTTAATATCAGTTCTGCTGGGCTTCAGTTCCCTTCATCATGTCTGTCTTTTTTTTTTTTTTTTTTTCAGATGGGAGTGTTCACTCCTGCCAAAGAACTTGGGGGTATGTGACCACACTGTGATTTGAAGGAACATGGCAGAGATTGCCATGAATCATATAGAATCTTTGGACTGGACTTCTGAGCTCTGCTGGAGAATTTATGTTTTTGGGGACTCAAGGATGAGGACTGAATGTGCCCTGCATTATGAAATGGACGTGAATCTTTTTGTTCAGGGATGGAATGATTAGGTGATCATAATTGTCCTCCCAAAATTCCATGTGCTAAGGTTTTTCTGCAGCCCCTTGGGCTGTCGGGGAGTGGGGGATCCCTTAGAACATGGGACTCATGGAATTCATGCCTATCACTCCAGACATTCCCTGCAAGGGAATAGTCAGACCCCAGTCTCTTCCTCCCTTCCTTTTTTTTTTATCCTAGCAGTGCGGTGAGTGGTTTTCCCCAGAGTGGGCTCTCTGCTTTGTGCCCTGGCACAGCCAGGAAAGGTGTAAATGCAATGAATTCATGAGCCAAAATAAATTTTACTTTTTAAGTGATGATGGTCTCAAGTGTTTTTTATAGGAATAAAAATTCAGGGGCATCATGTTTAGGAAAAGTGATCCCAGCATCCAGCAGGGCTCAGGAAGGAGCTGACTGAGTTCCCGAGAGCAAGTCCTGAGGCTTCAATGAGGCAAAGGGGACAGAAACTAATCCATGAGAAAATGAGCCATTGAAAAAATCTGTCTATATTCAGATCCAAAACCATTTTTGTTCACTAAAACACAAAAATTTTACAATGTGTCATTATTAGGTATTTTAGAAGACAAAAAACACATATGAAAGGAAATTATTGTATTTCTATTTTTTAAAAAAAATAAAAGTAGATTATAAATTGAAGTGAACATGCTACAAAGAAAAATTTCAAAAACACAGAGGAAGATACTTCTCTGATCAAAAATTGTTTGTGCATCTTTGAATAGGGCCAAATAAACCACACAATTTTGCCTAGTTATAAGTTACAAATAAAGTATAAAAAGTGGGTCTGAGGTAAAGGCTCTGTGGTAGAGGACTTGCCTGGCATGTGTGAGGCACATGGTTTGATTCTCAGCACCACACATAAATAAAGATCCATTGACAACTAAAAATTATTCTAAAAAGTATAAAAAGTCATAAAAACATGAAAGTATACCCTATATTTAGAACTTATAATTTTGTTTGCAAAATTAATGCTATATATCTCAGCAAATATTTTGAAAATACACAAATCATTTTATTTTCTGGTATGAACCAGGAGTACCTAAGAAATATGTGATGTAAAAATTTCTCATGCTCGTCCTCCTTCAGACTGGATCTGGGACTCTCAGGATAGTGTGGGCACTCACATGAGCAGGGACAGAGCCCAGGGCATCCCTGTCTGTGATCCTGCAGGCCAGACACAGTGACTGGAACCAAGGTAGGCTCCAACCTGCCTCTTTCCAGCAGCCAGGTGTCCTGGAGCTTCTCAGACTTGGGGTCACCTCAGAGCAAGATGGGGTCAAAAAGGTTCTGGGCATCCTTTGTCTTCAGAGTCCTGGGGCCAGTGGCTGAGCTGACCTGTAGCTCCCACAGGCAATGGAAGGCTGACCACCTTTCCTCTTGAACCCCTTTTGCTTGAAGGCCTTGCTGAGGCTAGCCCCATGTATAGACCATGCCAGGCTGCAGGAGGAGTGGCAACCTTTGCCCTTAGGGGCCCTGGGTGTGGAGTGTGGGTTTCCCAGAGCTTCATCATGATTGATAGACAGCTCACATATACCAAAGTTCAATCGGGATATGTATATTTCTGTGCATTTTGACCAGGTTTAGGACTTCCTGTCAGCATTTCTCAGCTCAGTCTACGGATATTTGGGTCAGGTAATTCCTTGCTGTTGGTACTGTGCTGTGATGGCTGGAGGTTTGACAGCCTCAGAGGTCTCTAAAATTGGTGGACTTGGGTGACCCCATTTTTTTTTTAAATAGAAGACAAACATTAGTATTTATGAAAATGTGTGTATCCAATTCTTAACATGGGAGAAATCAATGGACTCTCAACATTGCCAAAGGTTTCCAGGGGTGAAAGTTTCTGGTGCTATGTGCGCTCCAGGATGAAGTGCATCTGGTGACCTGATCTATCGCAGGAAGCACAGTGTGTGGACTGGGAATGAGAAAGCAATATGGGAAGGGGACAGGGACCACCTGAGCATGAGGTGATAAGACATGGCGTCAGACATTTAGAAAGTTCACCTGTGTGAGGTGGATCTCACCTGCAACCCCAGGAACTGAGGATGCTTATGCAGGAGGACAATTAGTTCAATGCCAGCCTGGGCATCTTAGGTAGACCTGCCTCAAACTAACACAAACAGGGCTGGATGGGGCTCAGGATTAGCCCATCTTGTGTCCAATCCCTACTACTGAAAAAAACAAGTTTATAAAGTTCACATGAAAGTCACTATGTGGGAAATGTCAGTGTAAGACAATAAACTTCATTAGGAGACATTATGGAGTGATCGGTTCTATGAGTGAGAACTTCAGACAAGCGTGACCCAGAGAAGAAAAAACCTTCTGAACGTCTCAGAGTGGAGAGACACTGAGACTCTTCATGACAGGTGGAGTCTTGTCAGGTCTGGCTGGACATGAGCCTCAGGGCCAGAGTTGAACTAATCCCTCCTCCCTCTGCACCTGTTCCTGGGCTCACCCTGAGCTCCTTTGTGTTGAGCGCCCCCTGCTGACCCTGACCTTCCTGCAGGGAGGTTAATGTATGGGTTCTCACTGAGGTCTCCTCAATGTGTCTCTGGCACAGTAATACATGGCTGTGTCCTGGGTGGCCACGGGGCTCAGCTGCAGGGAGAAGGACACTCGGCTCTTGAGAGATGGGCTGTAGTCAGTATCACCATCACTCCATATGCGCCCTATCCACTCCAGCCCCTTCCCAGGTGGCTGACCGTTCCAGTGCCTCTTGTAACTACTGGTTGTCATGGAGAATCCAGAGACATCACAGGGGAGGGACACAGTCTGTGAGGGCTTCACCAGGCCAGGTCCCAACTCTTGCAGCTGCACCTGGCACAGGACACCTGAGGACAAGGACAGTTACATTCTGTCACTCACCTGTAGTCACAACCTCCCCATTTACCCACGTCTGAAACTGGGGAAACTCACCTTGGGGAGCTATGGCCAGGCAGAGGACAAGACCCAGAGCCTTATCTTCTAGACCACATGCTGCCATCCCAGAGACCTCAGCTCTGTTTGAGGAGAGAGCTGTGAGCTCCCACAGCCTAGAAGGCATTTGAACCCAGAGCAGGAGGAGGAATTGCATGTGTGTGAGGCTCTTATTGTATTTGGAGAGGCTGAGGTCAGGCTGCCCAAGTCCTCTGTGCTCCTGAGATTTGTACCCTGTGTTGAACCCTGTGACAAGAGAGCAGTTGGTTTCAGGGGTGCTTGAAGGCTGTCAGAGGAGGAGCCCACCTTCCTGAGCCCAGAACTGCCTCCTCCAAGCCCTTCCTCCCTGGACTTGGGAGGTTATCAGAGTGGCAGTGTGTTGCCTTGCATGCAAGATGCCCCAGGTTCACCTCCGAGCCCTGAAAGAGAAGCCATCAATGATGACAGAACAAGAGCACAGAACTGAGAATGGGGCTCCCCACATCCATGAAAAGAGCCCTCCCTTTGTTCTCAGGACTAGTTCTACTCTTTTATCTCTGTGAGATTTTGGTTATACAGATTGAGTAGAAGAGGAGTGAGCGAGTATCAGGACAGGTCTTTCTGCCATGTGCCCCCTGACCTACTTTTTATCAGCTGCCCTTCTTGTCCTCCTGACTGTCCAGCCAATGCCTGTGGACAGGAGTGGACAGAAATTTGCTCTGAGCTCTTCAATTCACCTGTGCTGCTTTCTGGTCTCCACCATGAGAGGACAGGATGAAGATTCTGGGCCAGGTGAGATTCCAGGGAGCAGAAGAAGCTCTCAGGTGAAGCCTGAGGCTGAGAGCCACTGAGTCCACCCAGAGCAGCAGAGTCAGGCTGACAGCAGACAGGACGGCATTCATGGCAGTCTTGGATGAGATGGGGAGGCCCAGGTCCCCTTTCCCATGCAGCATCACTGCAGTGAGTCCTGCCTTGCCCACAAAACATCATTTGGAGAAAACATTGGACACTATTTTTAGTGAAGTGAGATTCACTGAGTGGGCAGGTGTATTTGATCATTTTCTGATGAGGTTCAGGAACTGATCTCCTGCCTAAATGAGTGAATACAGCTTACTAATAAGACATGCAGTTCTCCCTTCTTATTCCCTGTGATTTTGATCATGGACTCTGCAAACATTGAACTTGCCGACACACATCTCCTGGTCCTGGGGTGGCTCAGGTAAGAGCTAGCTTGTCTCCATGTTTTTACTACCTGCAAATTTATATGTGCCATTGGGTGTAGCTTTCACGTTTTAGAAAACCATATGATTTAGAAAGCTGTTCTTCCATGCAGTCCAGATGGAAGACATTCTCAGATGATTCTACTTCATGACCTTCGTATCCTGGAGCCATTCATGTGACATTCTTCCCCTCCTCATCTGTGCCAGGTATGAGGTCTTCACCATTTCACTTCTTCCAGGGATTCAGTTTGCTTCAATCATTCATCACAATGTGTTGGTAATAATCAGAAAAATGTACTGTATGTATACTATGGACATAAGTAAACCTCATAAAATATATCAATATTTTGACCGCATTTTGTCACTTCACCAAAGTTCTGAGAACATAGAGGTGAATAAGATTTCTTTGGATCATATTTTCAGATGTTGTAGTGCATGATGGGCAAGTCCTTAGCTCTGAGCCAGGGAGGCAGAACATCATAGCAGAAAAGCATGGAGGAGGAAAGCAGCTCAGGATATGGCCACCAGGAAGCAGGAGAGCTCCATCCAACAGAGACCCAGAATGTTCCCCAAAGGGACACCCTAATGATGCTATTATTCCAGCCACACCCCACCTACATACAGTTGTTGCAGGTCAATCCATGTTAGTGGATTAATCCACTGTAGGTTTCTATTCCTTTCTATTTGTCTCACATGTGAGCTTTTGGGGCACACCATATGTGAACCATAACAATCAATTCTTGGCCCTGGTAATCCTTCCACCTGATCAGTTTCCAAAGGATTTAATCACTTCATTTGTTATTGGCATAAAGACCCCAGGGAATGAACCCTTTGTGTGAAGGCTCATGTGCATGGTAGGGGCGAGGCATGTCCAGGCTGTTGCAGTCCATCACCAGCACCGTGTCTGCCAAGCCTGTGGTCTGCATGTGGACATGCAGAATGCACCTCATGTTTCCACACACAGACACAGGACATGGACGATGGGAAGACATCATGGGCTGGACCATTTTGATGTGTTGGATGAAAGAAGAATTACAGAGGAACAGGGAGTGACTGTGGAGTTGAATGTAAACATGTCCTCCAGGGAGGCCAGGCCTGAGGGAAAAGCAGCAGGTGTTGCTTATGGAAGCTTACTGCAGAATAGGGCCAGCAACAGTGACAGCAGCCAGATCTCCCGGCCAGCTCCTGGGGTGATGGAGCCTGCACACAGCCCCTGGATTCTTGGTGTAAGAGGTCTGTGTTCTCCTACATTTAAATTTCCTTGGCTTAGGTTGGGGCTCAGTGGTAGAGCCCTTGCCCAGCGCATGTGAGGCGCTGGGTTTTATTCTCAGCACCACATAACAATAAATAAATAAAAATTGTGTCCAACTACAAATAAAATATTAAAAATTAATAAATTTCCTGCTATTTACAATCCACCCTACCCTGCATTGCCTTCTTTCAGCACTGATAATGCTTGAAGTAGAAACAGTGCAGAAGCTTTTAATTCTCATGTGTGTTTACATTGGCTGCAGCTCTGCTACGTGAGGGGTGCACAGGCCCCCCTTTGCCTCTGTGCACACACAGGTGAATCTGGAACTTCTCAGTGAATGAAGAGATCTGTGTTTTGCACATGTGACTGGAACAGCTGAAACCCAATAAGAAATGAGCCCTCAACCCCCTCTGCACCAGCTTTTTGACTGACTCTAAGCTCCCTGTGTGATGAGTGCCCCCTTCTCTTCATGGGCACCCAGGATGGAGGTTTGTGCCTGGGCTAACACTGAGGTCCCCTCAGTCTAGCTCCAGCACAGTAATAGGTAGCAGTGTCATCAGCTCTAAAACTGCTTATTTGCTGGTACAGTGTGTTCTTGGTCTTGTCTCTGGTGATGCTGAATCAGTCCTTCAGAGCATCTGGCAGTAGATGCTACCACGATTTGGGTTAATTTGAGCAACTAGCCTCTTCCCTGGAGCCTGGTGGACCCAGTCCATTCAATTGCTACTGAAGGTGAATCCAGAGGCTGCACAGGAGAGTCTCAGGAAACCCCCAGGCTGCACCAGGTCTCCCATAATCTCCACCAGCTATATATCACACTGGACACCTGCAACCACAGAGGCAGCCTGGTCAGGACACTGTCACTCTTCCACTCATTTTCTCACTCTTGTCCACTCACAATCTCAGGATCTCTGGTTCTCCATTAATTACCTTTTAAAACAACCACAACTAAAACACATCTGAGCATGCACTCCATGGTGAGCAGCCTGTGTTCAGTCCTGGTCACTGAGTGGGATAACCTGGGAGTCCAAGGATGGGATTCTCTGCAGAGCTGCAGGGTCAGTGTGGTAATTTTCATGAGTAGATTGAGGCCCTATTTGCATGTCCTCCTGGTATATCGCAGCTCTGGAGGAAGGCCTCAGATAGAGCAGCACTGAGAACTGATTGTGATATCTTGGGCAGCATGGTGGACAGAATAGCAGTCAGGAAGGTAGAATTTCTTTTATTTTGACCTTATTGTACATTAACTTAATTCATTTTACACATGCACAAGATCATATGATGCACATATCTGTGTTGTCTATGAAGTCAGATTTAATTTAGGTAGTTAGTTTAGCTAGGCAAATTGGGTCTGATGGAGAAAATGCATTCGGATTTGATTCTGAGAAATGGGAAACTGCTTCTGTGAATTTAATATGTTAATATTCCCAAAGCCCAGCTTATAAAGTCCATTTTAAAGAATTGGTAAAAAAAATAATACCTACAAGCAATTGCTAATTATTTGTCCTGGGGCCTGTTCCTACCAGGATCACTCCTCCCTGGCCCCCATTACGTATGGAGGATGAGGGAAAATGAGCAAGGTAAAGGAGAAGAATGTAGATGGACAAAATAAACATTAGATGTATAAAAGGGACACGAATTTCTCCTCCCAAGAATTCTGCCTTTGGGGTCCCCTTATTCCCCCTAGGAGAAGTCTGTCCTACTATACTTTAAATAATGCTTCTTACTTTCTACTCTCTCCTTGCCTGGGCCTGCTTCTCTGCAGTTATACTTCTGCATTTGGGGAAGCAGTATTTGTCTAAGTAACCAGTAACCTGCTGAATCAACTCCATGATGCATATGGAAAATCACACACAGAAGCATGAGTGCTGGAACACTGTATCCAACAACTCACATCTGGCAAGACTGACCAAGTATGTGGGCTTTTCCTATCACCCTGGTCAGGTCTGCTCCTATGATCCTCCTCCAGATCCCAGGTAGATACAGCTGGTGAGGTCGATATTACTGATTACCTGTGAGGAGTTCTGCTCACCAAGGCAAGCATAAGAAGCAGGGCTTATTTAAAAAGGAGTAACATATACTTCTCCAACGAGGGAGAAGAGAGCCATAGCTGGTATCCTGGTATCCTCAGAAGTGAGTGAGTTTTGCCTTTATATATGTCCTACTGATGAACCCAGCCTAATTCCATTCTAAGATTGGGAGCCACCTCATCACAAGGTCATGAAAGGTTCATTTCTGTGTTACTCTAGAATACTGATTTCTATTTGGTCTGACCATACTCTGATGTTTGAACTTGTTTGGAATTCCTGCCCGTTCTCTGAACTCACACATGTCTCACTCTTCTTGACCCAATCATAACCCTCCTTAAAACCTCAGTGAAACCTCATAAATTCTGATGTTGTAATCTGAATTTACTCCCTAGCATCTGGAGGGCCATCTTAGGTGACAGTCCCCATTTTAATTAAAAAAAAAAAATTGCTTTTCCTCCGAAGGGCATTTCTGATAATGAATCACCACTCCCTTATACCAACCTAACCCGTAACCTCCATCATTAGGACTCTCCTGGCTCTGATTCCTGAGCCTGCTCCATAAAGTCCTAGAACCCAAGCCTGTTTTTCCTCTCTTTGATCTAGAGATGTCCTTGATTTGTCATCTCTGACAAATACGCTCTCCTGTTTATTTTTGTCTGGTATCTCTTTCATTACTTTCTTTCCCATCTCTCATTCCTCACTTTCCCTTCTCTCCATCCCTTGAAATATTAAGCCCTGTAGATCACTAACCTGCTCTCTGCTCTTTTATTACACTTTCAAGAACGCTGTTAGCTGTAAGTTTTCAAAACACCCGTCTTTGAAACTTTTTGTACTACAAAATCCTCCCTGTGCTTATTTTAGATCCTGTCCTCTGTCCCTTGTTTTTTGGGTGAGGCAATTCCTGATTAGCTCTTTTATGTACACAATATAAGCTTCTTTTTATTTGGTTTAAATTAGGAGTCAGTGGTCTTTTCTTTGCATCATGGTTCAACACTAGGCTTTCTTTCTTCTCCTGTTTCCCTTATCATTTCTTCCTGCTTGTGTGACCAGGCCCAGGAGATGGTGGGTAGAATGGCCAAAAGGAGAGAAGTAGATGGATGAAGGAAGGAAAAGATGGAGCAACACAGGACATATAATTAACAACTTTACAGCTCCTTGTAGTGAGGGGCAATTCCTGGAACAGGCTACCTTAGCAACAGGTTTAAGCAGGTTCAGGTTAACTTGATAGGGTGGAGGAAGGGCTCTGTAGGCTATTCAATCTCTCAGGGCACAGTCTCCACTTCTCTGACTCACTCCAATTGGCCTCCTTGATGTGACCTGATTCAATTTACCTCTTTTATACCTACTGCCTGTCTAATTCTGTCTCCGAGGTCCTCAGCCAAATTTTGTCCCTGACCTGACACTAGGAGAGAGCTCAGCTTTCTCATGCTGGAGCTTGGGGATAATCTCAAGGGCATAGTACATGCCATGGTGTGTGAACTTCTGACTGATTTTATGCCATGTGCAGGGCAGTGAATGGCAGAGAGAAGCAGTTTGGGGAGAGCTGGAGCACTCTATGAGACAGTCTTCCACACATCACTGTGCCAGGTGTGAGCAGTGGGCTCCAGCAGCCAGGGCTTCACATTGTGCTACCCGAGGTCACATGTCCATGCACTGCATTGACCATCAGCCTCACTTGAAGCTGTCAACTTGCATCACTGTGTTGATCCATGATGAATATAAAGACCACCAACTCCAATTTCAACCAAATTAAAAGAGTTTATAATGTGTGCAAAAGAGAGATGACCAGTGACTAACTTACCCAGAAAAACAGGACCAGAGGACAGCAGCTGGTCTGATTAGAGGGTGTTTTCATAGCACAAATATTTACAAAGGCAGGTGACTTGGGAACTTACAGCTAATAGTGTTCTGTCAACCTTAACACAAGGGCAGAGAGCAGGCTTATGATGAACATTGTTTACATCTCAAGGTAGGGAGCAAACTCAGATTCCAACATTAAAGTTATTGAGAAGCAGTTGGGGTTTCAGGGAGGGTTCTTTTCCTGTGAAGGAGAGCCAGACACCAGTAAATTCAAAGCATGGATAGGAATCCCAAGTAAGTTTTTAAAACATAAAATTGTGGTCTGGCCAAATAGGAATCTTAGTACTTTATAGTAAAACAGAAATAAACTTTTTATTTCTTTGTGATTAGAATCTTAAGTTGTAATTAGGCTGAGTTCATCAGCTGCTATGATCGAGGTTTCATGGATCCAATATCATTGTCTCCCCAGTTTCCTCCATGACTTTGTCACCTGTTGTCCATATTTTCTTAGTTTCCTCATGCTCAGTTCAGATGATTCCTCTTCCAATTCAGTGATGATTCACATTTCTGACCTACTCATACTGGAGCAATGGCCAAGTGTGTTGCTCCACTTAAAAAATTTTTCCTTAATTTACCTGCTTTCTCTCCAAGGCCTATTCCAGTCTTCCACATGTAAAAGCCAGAGAGCATTATAGCAGAACTCTTGGGACAAATGCAAACAGCACAGTCACAATACAAAAACATTGCAGGGAATGTGGCCCCTATAGGTTGTCAGAAGAACATTTGTTCACAACATGAGACAGAAAAACAACAGGACTGATGTAAGGAGAAGTCTAAGAAGCAAGCACCCAGACAGCATGAGCTGACAACTAACTTGGACATGTGAAGACCCATCTGCTGCTCTTTCCTTTGAACCCTTCTTCACCTTAATTTATTTAATATGTATAAAAAATTATGATGAAACTGAATTATAATGGCAAGGTAGGGGGATGAGAAGAATGAAGGAAAGTTAACTAGAACAAAGGGGAGGGAGGGGAGTGAGCAAGGGGATAAGAACAATGGCAGGATGAGTTGGTCATCAATACACTAAGTGCATGTATAAAAACTCAACTGGTGTGAAAATACTTTGTGTAAAACCAGTGAATTGAATAACTGTGCTCTTTATATGTAATATGAAAGTAATTGCACTCTGCAAGCATGTATAACAAAATAGAATAAATATAAAAAAAAAAGATGATGGAAGTATCAGTGTTAATTCAGTGGTCCAAATGTAAAATTCCTCACAGAAGCTGGTGTGGTAGTTCAGGATGTCCAACAGATCATATCTGGCAAGAGTAAGTTGAGTATTTGAACTTTGCTCTCACCAGGGACACAACTGCTCCTCAGACTCTTTTCCAGCCCCCTGGTGGATACACCTGGTGAGGTCCTCAGAGTACTGTTTTGTGGGTGATCCCACACTTCATGGGAGCTAGGCTCTCTCAGGCTGGAGCAAACTGTGGGTTCGATAATGTCAAGGGGACAGGTGATGCCTTGTAGTGTGAAGTCCTTCCAGATTTCATGTCATGTGCAGGACAATGGGGGGCAGAGAGAAGCAGTGCAGGCAAGCTGGTACTTTTCAGTACATCCAGGAGAGCAGCACATTTTTGGTGTAGGCCAGGAGCTGTGGCCAGGAGGCTGAGGCCTTCAGCTCCACTGAGAGCAGCCCAGGGCTTTGCACACAGAGGATGGAAGGTGGATTCAGGATCCCAGGAATCAACAAGGCCCAGCTTCCCCAGCTCAGAGTCAGAGATGAAAATGTGAAAGACACTCCAGGGAAGGGCATGTGGGTGAGAGCTCTGGGCTGCCTGCCCCAGGTCACCCCAGGGCATGGTTTACCCTGTTTATAAATGAAGGGTTCAGAGGTTCCCCAGCAGGTTCAAGGGCAGCCAGGACCTGCTCCCTGCATATGCCAACCTTGTCTTCAGCCACACCATGTTGGCTTTGCAGGCAGGCAGACTGCAAAAGGTATAGGGTCACAAAGCTTGCACAAATACTTGAACAGAAAGGCTGTGATCTCAGATGGAGTGTCAGGGCTCAGAGTCTCTGTTGGCAGCCCTGGAAGGATGATGTGTGAAGCCATAGATGAAGCCAGGGCTGCTGAGGATATCCCATGGGCAGAGGAGCCATCAAAGAGCAGCCCTTGCCCAGGAAGCTGCAGGCTGCAGGCCAAGCTCACCAAGCATTAGGCCCAGGGACTATGCCCAGCTGTGTGCTGGTGCAGCCCTCAGTCTTCACCCCTCTCCCCCCACAGTGGCCCTGAGGACATTCATGGAGCACTGGGTTTTAATATCATTCCTACTGGTCTTCAGTTCCCTTGAACATGTCTTTACCTTTTCAAATGGAAATATTTACACCTGCCAAAGAGCTTTGGAGTATGTGACCACTCTTTGATTTTAAGGGCACATATTAGAGTTTTTCCTTAATCTTTTGAGGTCTTTGCACTGTACTTCTGAGCTCTGTTGAAGTATTTATGTCTTTGTGGACTCAGGATGAGGACTGAATTTGTTCTGCCTTATGAGATGTATGTGAAAATTTTGTGTACAGGGAAGGAATAATTAGGTGTGCATAATTGTCCTCCAAAAATCGCATGTGCCAAGGTTGTTCTGCAGCCCCTTGTCTGTTGGGGAGTGGAGGATTCCTCAGGAAATAGGGACTCATAGAATTTATACCAATCACTGGGGACATGACCTGCAAGCAGCTGGTCAGACTCTGTCTCTTCCTCCCTCCCTTTTGAGTCCCAGAATTGAGGTGAGTGGTTTTTCCCCACAGCGGGCTTTCTACCTTGCTCCCTGGTGCATCCAGGAAAAATGTAAATTCAATGGACTCCTCTCATCATGGATTAGAGGTTTGGAAATCATGACCTAATATAATGCTTCCTATTCATGTGTTAGTGGTCTCAGGCATTTGCCACAGGGAGGCAAAGATAAGAAAACAAATTTTAGGTTAGAGCAGTAGGATAAAAGCCCAGGCCTGAAGGACAGACTCTCCTTGGCCTCCACATGTCAATGTAAAATGCTGGCCTCACTGGAGCAGAGCTGGACAGTGGCTGTGGTGGTGAGGAATGGTCAGCAGAGAGGGAAGGCTGAGATAGGGGCATATGGACATGGCTGGTGCAGTAGCAGCTTGTCTGTTCTCACCCTGAGGGTGGCTGTAGGGAGCATGCTCACCCTGCAAACCCAGAAGAGCCAGAAGAAGGGATCAGGATAGCTCTCCTCCCATGAAGGAACGTGTTAGGTAATGGGTGGACCATGTGTACTGAGCTGACCTACATCTCATGATCTGGCACTAGAACAGTCTCCTGCCTCCTCAAGATGTGCAGTCAGTTTTCATAAACCGAAATGACAGACCTGGAGTGTGGCTACTGGAAGAACAGGCTCCAGGATGCACAAAGCCCTGAGGTGCACAGGGTACTTAAAGCAAATCATAAAGTTATTTAATTGTGATCTTGAAATCTGCAAGCAAAATGTCCCCAGGCCCCAAGATCAAGAAGTTAGCAGAAGCTGGAGATAGAATTTGAGACAGAAGCCAACAGAAATGCAGCACAGTGGATATAAGAGTGCATCATGACATGCAGCAGGTCCTGAGAAGTTTCCACACAGCCACCCAGAATCACTCAGTGACTGTCCCTGGAAGTTACCTGAACAAATTTAAAGAGGAAACTCCACAAGTCCAGCAGAGGAGACCTGAGGAGAGGTCACCTGAGCAAGGCCTCCTGGGTCTGAGGATCCTGGATGCTGCCCTGAGTCCAGTCAGCACCCCCTCCATGCTTCCTCCAGGTAGAGGTGCTGTACATAGTGGTGGGGTAAAGTCAGGGGACTGTTGCCACCTGAAGCGATGGCCGCTTGGCGCAATGAAGCCACGGGAAGAAGTTCAGAGGCAAATTGGAAACAAACATCTTTTTATTCTGATAACTTTTCTCTTTGGCTCTAACAATGACTAACACGCGCCACACACACCACCAAAATGGCGCTGACCCGATCAGCAATCTCGGCCAAGTCACTCGAGATCCCGGAACAAGTCCCGCGAGATCCCAGGCCAAGTCCCGTGAGACTACAGAAGGCAGCAATGCCCAAAACTCCATGGCCCATAGTCAACCACAATTTAAGCCATCTCCCCAAACAGGGCTCCTGCAGGGGACCAGGGCTGTTGGGTGGTGCAACAAAGTGGTTGGAAGTTCTCAGGCCATGAGGACAGACATGAAGCCCTCATTCTTAATCAGAGACACTGAGTTCTGCAAGCAGCAGTCCCTCTTGATGACACATCAGGAGAATTATTTTCAGGTGTTGGTCATGATGCAGATGCTTCCAATTTCCAAGACACTTGAGTTTTGTAGACATCAGTCTACTTTCAGTTTTGTACAAGGTGTATTTGCTTTTCACAGAAATTCATAAGAATGAGATGAAGATGATAGGGCTATGGTTCAGTGGTCTAGTGCTCATCTCACATGTGTGTGGCCCTGGGTTAAATACTCAGCACCTCATAAAATAAAATAAAGTTATTGTGTCCACCTACAACTAAAAAAACATAATAATAATAATATTAAGAAAATATGCACTCATATATGCAGAAAAAATTAGCAAAGAATCTGCTCAATGCTAAGGGCTTGGACATTCAACAGTCCTCTGCAGCAGATGCATTGCAGGGTCTCTTGAGGTTCTATAAGATATAGAAATAGAGGAACCTCCACAGGCTTACAGGAAGTCCCTCACTCCCAGCTTTCTCTCTGCACCTGCTCCTTGGTTTCTTCCTTTTGCTAAATGTTCCCCAGGGTACCTGCCTGTCCTGAGCTCCACCCCTCATCCTGAGTTTTCCCATATTGGTTCTGATTTTCTGCTACCAATTCTGATTCCCCTGCTGGTCCTGAGATACATGCTGGTCCTAATGTTTTTGTTTAATATTAGTTACCATGGTGAAAGGCTTGTGCCTAAGGTCACACTGAAGTCCCCCATTCTGGGTCCTGTACAGTAATGCATAGAAGCATTCTCACAGTCACAGAGAACTGTAGGGAGAACTGGCACTTATATGTGTTTCTGGATGTGATGACTTGACTCTTCAGGGAGGAGTTATAAGTGGTGCCTCCATTATCATCCATGAGCCCCATTCACTGCAGCCTCTTCCATGGAGGCTGATGGATCCATCTCCAGCAGTAACCATTGGAGATGGAGTATCCAGAAATATTGTAGGTTAGGGACAGTGTTTTCTAGGGCTTAATCACCTGGGCACTGAATCCTGCAGGTCCACCTGGGAGAGGACACTGAGGACAAAGAAACAGAGTGAGTTATGAACACAAATGTAGCTACCCACATCTTCCTTGTTAAAAACCTGAGACATTCACACCTGGAGCCTACAGAAAAAGGAAGAACCAGGATGTCTCTGTGTTTCCCAGTACAGGTTCCAAGTCGTAGAAAATACCTTGCAGATGGAGAAGACCCTGAATGTGAGTGAACAGGTGCTGTGATTTAACCTGGATGCCTAATTGTGCATCTGCCTGTTGGCAAGGCTTGTATCAAGGATGTGAAGGGAGGCGGCAGACACTTTTCTCTGGGGGAGGCTGCTAGTTGTGCCCTTAGAATGTTTGTCCCATTACTCAGATGCACATCACCAGGGCCATGGAGGCCTCTTTCTAGCATGGGACCTGTGGTGGGATTTTCCAGGGGGAATTAGGTATTCACATTGGTAAGAGGGCTTTGTGAATGTGGTGACCAGGCTCACCTCCCAGAGGTTATGAGGCTAATGGATGTGTGTGTGTTAGTGTGTGTGTGTGTGTGTGTGTGTGTGTGTGTGTGTGTGTGTGTGTGATCAGATCATAGAAATACATGGTATAGATACCTATATTTTAGCCTGAATTATGATTCAAATACATGTACAGTCACTGAATTCTCAAGTTCAGCTTTGAGGTTCCAGTGTTTGCTGCAGCACTGAAAGTTACATTCTGTGTAATTCAGAGCAAATTCCTTAGACCCAAGCTTGTCAGGTGCTGTAAGACTTTTGGTGACTCATGGACTGAGATTCATGTTTCTCATGTAAATTTCCCTGGACTGTGTATAGTGTCAAGGATTACTCTGGGTGGGTTTCTCCTCAATAAACTCCTTCACTGTGATTCAGTGTGGGGTAGACAATTTGCTCACATTAGGTCCATTCCTAGCACTGTTGATAGAGCAGGCAGGCCCTTGTTTTTGTTTTTTCCTGTGGAAGAACGAGGCCCTACAGGAGCTTCTGGTCCTGTGGATTCTGCCTTTGGTGGAGAGCAGTGAGGAACAAGGGCCTTACCAGAGAGGAATGCAGAGGCATCTGGTGAAAAACCTTCAACTCATGGATGTAGGACACAGTTTACTGCACGTGCCCACCCAGCTCTCCAGAATGTGCAGATATTATACTCTGTCTCTACTTATCTCCTTCACTGAAATGTTTCTGCCATGTTGGAGAGAGGACCTTCATGGTCTCTCAGTCCAGCTGCACAGCCAAAGCTTCTCAGAAAAAAAAACAATTTCACCTGGACTTAGTAAGCTACTGGTGTCATGGCAGGTATCTGTAAATGGTCTCCCGCGTCACGTGGGATGAGGGGCTACCTGTGCCCAGACTCATGTCTCTGTAAGTAATACCTGTGACTTGTCCTCCATGACCTCATGTCACTGAATCCTGGATTGTGGTGAGATCTCCTGGGCATGGTGGTGGCAAGCAGTTTCCAGCCCATCCCTCATCACCATGAGACCCTGGAGATGTGGACTGCGTATATGACTTCCAGTCTCAAAAGGCATACACTAAGGATTTTTCCTGGAACTCTACATGTGTAACATCTACAGCAGGGAGTCTGAGGAACACCATTGTCTTCTACTTTTAGTGCCATGATTCTCTTTTGAACACTAAAATTATGTGATATCTCATCATGGAGCCCACAGGTCACTAGCATAGATCTTTCCTTAACATGACACAGCTATAATTTGGGCAGGTGATACTACCTCATCCCTGTGCTCTCACACTTGCATGTAGTGACATAGGTACAATATTCTATGAAGATCTCCTTTCTTTCTATTATTTTATGAAAGAACTTTCAATAAACCATGTTGAATGCTGAGTGTCAGCTTTAGTTTAGATTTGAGGAGCCCCAAAGCTCTATGGGAGGCATTTCAAGAATTTGCAGATGTGACATGGTCAGATTCTGAAAGTTGGTTCCTAATCATTGGGTTAGTGCACCAGCAGGGATTAAGTGTGTTTTAAATGTAGATAGGTAGGGTGTGTCTGCAGGATACTGTTGCTGTTTGCAGCTACAGCACCTGCAGTAACAAAGCTGCGGGAATAAGTTCAGAGACAGACTAGAAATGAACAGTTACTTTCTTCTGCTAGCTTCTCTCTCTGGCTCCAAGAACAACTAATACCCCAAATCACACTCCTCCAACCACCACAAAATGGCGCTAACCCCATCGGCAATGTCCTGGGGCAATTCTCACGAGATCATGGAAGGTGGTAATGCTTGAACATCTTTATGGCTCATAGCTAACTGCAATCTTAGCTATCTCCCCATTTAGGGCTCCTACATTTCCCCCCTTTTGTTTTAAAAGAGGGGATGCTCTAGGACGTCCATGTACAACCAACATTCTTGCCCGTCATCGGATAATCATGGCTGTGCCCTTGACTCCTGTCTTAGGTTGATATGTTGGCCACATGAGATTGTCCCGTGGATGGGTGACGACCTCATCTGGATCGACTGTGCCTGTCTTTGGTCGTCCCCCTCTGGAAATCTTACCCATCATTGACTAACCAGCCATCCAATTGATCCCTTCAGGATCAACTGTGTATGATGACTAATAGCCATCCAATCATGAGGAGATGGTGCGGCTTTAAGGCGACAAGACTTCTGCTGATGAGCCAAGTTACATAACATGTCAAATTCTTTAAACAAATCAACTGCCCTAAGTTTCATCAAGTCACGCACTGAGTTCTCTAGACAAATACCCACAAGGCATTGTCCCTAAAGTCCCAAACAATGAAAGATCAAAATGTCCACTATTTTTAACACATTGATCTAGGAGGCCCCATGCATGCAGAGCAGAGGCCACACTGCTGGTGAGGTTGTTTGATGCCTGAGCACCAGGGATGCTTGCAGGACCGCGATCCCTGCAGCTGTAGCAGCAGCTGTCTTATTTATGTCTAGACAATGCCACCAGCAAATCTTCAGGGCCCACTACCTAGAAACTCAAGCATCAATTATTAAAGGAAAGGCAATGCAATTCCAGCACTGAGTCAAGAGGCGAGTTGTCAAACTAAAAAATAGAATTATTAGTTTAGAAAATTAAAGTTGATTTCTGCTAACACACATTGCTGTTTGAGCTCTCACATACATAAGCTGGCAAAATATCATATTTAGAATAAGACAAAGAACAACTGAGGGTATTTACTGCATTAAAGATAGATTAAAGAGCCGGGCGTGGTGGTGCACACCTGTAATCCCAGCACTTTGGGAGGCTGAGGCAGGAGGATTGCGAGTTCAAAGCCAGCCTCAGCAATGGGGAAGCACTTAGCAACTCAGTGATACCCTGTCTCTAAATAAAATACAAAAAAACGTCTGGGGATGTGACCCAGTGGTCAAGTGCCCCTGAGTTCAATCCCCGGTACCACAAAAAAAAAAAAAAAAAAAAAAAAGAGTAATAAGATGAAAAATTTTTTGGAATAGCTACAGGATTAGGAAGTCCAGGTTGAGTAGGGCCCATGATTTGCATGGTTATACTAATTTCCCTAAGATCATGTAACAATTGCCATTTTCCTGATTTTTCTTGATCACAAATATGGGGGAATTCCAGGGAGTTGTGGAAGGTTCTATATGTCCTGCTTCTAGTTGTTCCTGAACTAGCAGGTGGGCTGCTTGTAATTTCTCTTTAGATAGGGGCCACTTGAGGGACCCACACTGGATTATTGGAAAGCCATGGTATTTTCAAAATTATTTTCTCAGTGCCCCCCTCCAAAAAATATATATCTTTTTTCCTTTATGATAATGATTTGTTTTAAGGTTAAGATTACTCTGTACCTTTTGATAATGATTTCTTATAGGGTTAAGATTACCCTGTACTTTTTGATAATGATTTCTTTTAGGGTTAATATTACCCTGTAGATTTTTGCATTTAACATCTGCAGGCTTGGTTGCTAGGTGTACTCCCATTTGTTTCAAAATATCTCTTCCCCGTAAAGTAACTGGTAGGTTAGGTAAAACATAAGGATGAAATGTTCCTTATGCCCTTCATTATCCTCCCATCTTAAAATCACCGCACTTTTCTCTGGGAGGTTATTATATCCCAAGCCTCTTAAATTGGTTGAAGATTTTTGCAGAGGCCAATGCTTGGGCCATTGTTGTAGATTCATTATGGAAGAGTCAGCTCCAGTATCTATCAGTCCCTCCATCTCTATTCCTTGGGTTTTTATTTTACACATAGGCTTCCTTGAACAATCCCGAACCCAGCAAGCCATAGGTCCCGAATAAGTGGAACAAAATCCTCTATTGTTCCTTTTTAGAGGCATACTCATTTTAAATGAATTATGTAAATTTAGAAGGAAAAGCAGCTGAGCAATTCTATCTCCTTGATTAACAGAACTTATACTTTGGGGTGAGCTAAGCAATATTTTTCTTTCCCCTTTGTAGTCTGAGTTTATTACACCTGGGGTCACTTGCAAACCTAATAAGCTTTTAGGACTTCACCCAAGAATAAGTCCTACTGTCCCTGAGGGAAGAGGTACCCTGACTCCTGTGGAAATCAGTTGAACCCCCATTTTAGGTGTTAACAGTATTTGGGCAGTGGAACAGAGGTCTAATCCTGCATTTCCTCCTGTTCCTCTGGCGAGGGAATGGATGGGTAGTAGGGATTGTGTCGGGGAAGCATCTGAGTGGATTCTTGAGGATACTCCTCCTCCAATGCCTCGTACATTTGTGGGCCCCGGGACATTGGTCCCCGTGCCCAGTTTGTTTAATTTCTGAACAAATAATTTCCATAGATGTTAAATTTTGAATGGCATTTATTGGCCCAATGATTTCCCTTTTTACACCTACAGCAGCAGCCTGGTGCACAGTATTAGCTTGGTCATATTTCTCTTTGGGGTTTTTCCTAGAATAGCCTGATTGATTATAATAATTTTGCCTGGGATATCCTGATTGATTATAATGTCTAGGTTGAGCCCTTGTGAAATTTTGAGGGGAAGCACCTCTCATTGCTGCTGCAATCACATTTCCTGTGACAAAGGTGTTATTTATATCTTTACATTGGTGTATATATATGGAAAGATCCTTTTTATGTCTCAATGGCCTGATGGCTTCCTGGCAGTATTTATTAGCATTTTCATATGCTAATTGGACAACTAATGGCATAGCTTGATTAACATCTGCGAACACTCTACCTGCAGTTCTCAAAAGTCGATCAGCAATGTCAGCATATGGCTCATTAGGTCCTTGAATCACTTTTGACAAGCTACCTTGTAGATCTTCAGGTCCTTGTAAAGTTTTCTATGCTTTTAATGCAGCTGCGTATATCTGAGCATATACACCTGGGTTATAATATTTTTGAGCCTGTAAGTCTGCGAACTGCCCTTCTCCTGTGAGCATTTCTATATTATGGTCTCCAAACACTGCAGCTGTGTTTCTTTTAGCCATTTTTATAAAATTGTCTTTAAATTGCGATTGCCAGACCAAGTATCGCCCCCTACTTAATGCTGCTTTACATAGACTTTTCCAGTCTGAGGGGGTTAATTTCCAGTCTGAGGGGGTTAAGGGACTCCAGCATACTCAACCTGAAAGGAGCTTGGGGACCATACGTCATTACTGCCTCTTTGTGATTTTTTTTTATTTTTTTGAAATCTACTGACTGGTGGATCCTCTGTCCATTTTTATTTTCAAATATTGGCAGTTCCCAATATATCTGTGAGTTAACCTCGAGAGCACATAAGCACTCAGAAAGACTTTTTATTTCTGTTTCTAGGGTATGCAAATGCCTAGTAATACCCTTCATATTTTTTGTAATGGATTCCACCCATGGGGGAGTAGAGGACATTAGTGGTTCCTCTACTTGACGGTCTTTTTCTTAGTCTTTTGTAGTTTCTTTTCCCTCATTTTCTCAGGATCTCTTTTACTAGATTCCTCACTAATGCTAAATTCACTGACAGCAATATCCTGAGTCCCAGGTTCAATGGAGAGCAAATATCTTTCAGCTATCTCCAATATATCCCGAATAGCTCTAACAGCTTGGATTTTTGTCGTTTTTGGGACTCTTCTAATACTCTCCTTACTGGCGTTATTTGACTCAGTGGAAGCTACGCTTTCTTGATTGCCTTCACCTTTTTCTAAATCCTCCTCACTGACAACAGAGTCAGGTACATCAAGGATTCTTTCCATAGCCTTTATCACTTGGGATTTAGTTACATTCAAACCCATCTTTAGAGACTTTTCACTTCTTACCTGTCCACTCCGAAGATCCCCATACATGCCACCACCTGTCGCTGTCTGCAGCTACAGCCGCCTGCAGCAACAAAGCCGTGGGAATAAGTTCAGAGGCAGACTGGAAATGAACAGGCTCTTTATTCTGCTAGATTTCTCTCTCTAGCTCCAAAAACAACTCCTACACACAAATCACACTCCTCCAACCACCACAAAATGGCGTCGACCCCATCTGCAATGTCCTGGGCCAAGTCTCGCAAGATCATGGAGGTGGTGACCTGATCCCCAATGTTCTGTGCCAAGTCTCACGAGATCATGGAAGGTGGTAATGCTTGATCATCTTTATGGCTCACAGCTAACCACAATCTTAGCTATCTCCCCATTTAGGGCTCCTACAGGATACAGGTCCCTGAAGGTGTTCATATTTGGGGGTTTACTTTTGTCTCTGATGTGTGCAGCATTCTCTCTCTCTCTCTCTCTCTCTCTCTCTCTCTCTCTCTCTCTCTCTCTCTCTCATTTTCTGAGCAGCTTTCCTTCTCCATGTACTTCTGACATGAAGTTCTTCATTAATGTGTGTCCTGGGTGATGGAGTGAGTCAGTTGTGCAGTGAAACGTTGTCCCACTTGGTGTTCTTCACAGTTATTTTGCCACAGGAATACAAATATTGATGAAAACAGAAACAGGTATGCATATGAGGGTTTGTTACAACTAACCTGACCAAACCATTCAGAAAATTCTTGAACTGTCTGGATTTTGTGGGAAGAATACAATAAGATTTAGAAAAAAATAAACAAAGTGGAAAAGCTTTATACTACTGTAAGTGGATATTGGTATGGAGGTTCTGGATGGAGCTGAGGAGAAAAGAATTCTGAAAAAGAAGCTGTCTACATTACTCTTATGCCCTGATTATTTCTGTGACACTCGGTTTAAATGTGATGAACTTATTAATAGGGTAGAGGAGTATTTAGGACATCACAGCATTCAGGCAGAGGCATGGATAAGACTGCCCACATTTAGTTAAACTTAGTGTGAAAACAGAGAGCAGAAAGCAGAGCAAAAAGATATAAAAAAAAAACTTGTAGTTTTGTTATAAATGTGTGATTATAACTTAGCCTAAGGAGACTGGAAAATGCTCAATACTTCCATGGAAATAGTTTGCTTTATGGCATCTCAGAAATTGGTAAAACACACCCCTCTCAGGCTCAAAGGTGGAAAAGGAATGGTTATTTGAGAAGAGGTCATGGGGACACCCTGCTTGTGATGGAGGTATTATAGTTGTTTCATGATTCTCAGCCACTTAAGCTTGCAGTGGCCAGTGTGGCCATGGTTCCAGGAGGCCTGGTTTCTGTGTGGTCTGTGCTAAGAAATGGAATATCAGACAGACCTGATCTAGAAAAGGAAAAGCTTCAGAATGTGTGATAATGGAGAGACCTCTACAATCTCCATGCAATGTGAAGTCAGAGAAAATGTTGGCAAGAAAGGAGACTCAGGGCCTGAGAAGAACTGTTCTCTCCTCCCTCTGCACCTGCTCCTGGTCTGACCCTGAGCTCCATATGAGCTTAGTGACCCCTGCTGGCCATGGGTAACCTGCAGGGAGGTTTGTGTCTAGGCTCACCCTCAGCCACTGTGCCAATATTTCTGGCACAGTAATAGGTGGCCTTGTCCTGGTGGTCAGGAACTCAGCGGCAGGGAGATTTGGGGGCTGAAGACTGAGCATGAGAGAAGGAAACAAGGTGTTTGGAAGGAAAGCGTTTTCCTGCTGTGTGCCCACTGACCTGCTTTTCACATTCTGCCCTACTTGTCGTTCTGACGGTCCAGCCAATACCTGTGGACAGCAGTGGGAAGGAATTTGCCCTGAGCTCTTCCACTCACCTCTCCTGCTCTCTGGTCTCCACCATGAGAGGACAGGATGGAGGTGCTCGTTCAGGTGAAAGTCCTATGAGCAGAGGCAGCACTCAGCTGCATCCTGAGGCTGAGAGCCACTGAGTCGACCCAGAGCAGCAGAGCCGGGTTGACAGCCAAGAGGACGGCATGCAGGGCAGGCTGGGGTGAGGGAGTGAGGCCCAAGTCCCTTCCTTGTGCAGCATCACTGCAGTGAGACCTGCCTTGCCCACAGCCCATCATTTGGAATAAACAGTAGACACTCTCTAGTGAGGTGGGACTCACTGAGAGGGCAGGTGTAGTTGCTGATCTTCTGCCTAACTGAGTGAACACAGCATATTAATAAGGCACGGAGGCCCCACTCCTTTTTTTTCCTGTGGTGTTGATCATGAACTCACTGCAAATACTGAAGTTGCAGACATCCACCTCCTCGTCCTGGTGGGACTCAGGTAATACCTGGCTGGTCTCCATGTTCTCATCACCTATAAAGCCATATGTTTGATAGGGTGATGTTTTCATGTCCTAGTAAATCAATGATTTTAAAATGCTATTCTTCCTGGCAGACTAATGGGAGACATCTTCAGATAATCTCACCTCCTGATCTGGGAAACCTGGACCCTTCTATAGGATTATCTCCATCAATTAACCTGTGCCAGGTGTGAGCCAGACTGGGGTTCATATGGCCCTGCTTGAGGTAAGGGATCCATCCACTGAGTTCACCTATAGTCTCACTTTAGGCTGAGCTCTGTATTTTTGTTATAATCAAGATTTCATGGGTCCAATATCTTGTGTCTCCAGTCTCCTCACTGAGTTTCTCCCGCCCTGACCTGTGTGTGTTTGGAACGTTGCTGCATGGGCTCCTTCTCATTTCTGATGATTCCTGCTCTAGTTCGTGGACAATGACACTGTGGAACAAATAACACAGAATCCATGGTCTAGATTGTTGGGAGTATCTTATTTGCTTTCTCTAAACAAATTGCATCCTTCTTGCCCCCAGGAAAATCTTGGAAACCACTTCAAACAACCAAACCACAATGCACAAACATTGCAGAAAATGTGTCCTTCCACTGCTGGTCAGAAGAACATTTGTTGACAGAATGAGACAGAAGACAGAATAGGATGGAGGGAACATTTTTGAATGGGCCCTGGGTGGAAAATGTCTTCCCAGGCAGCTCAAGTCCATGGACAACTGCAAAAATACAACAGTTTTGAACTTCAATTTGGCTGGCTCTGAGGGCTGAGAAGGTCTGACTTGGCCTCCAGAGCTGGGACAGTCTTGCTGTAGAATTCTGGAGAGGGCAAGGTTCACATTATTTTTTATGTTCCTGTGATGCTGCTTCAAACACACAAGTATGGCTCCTTGTCTGTGTGAACAGCAAATGAGAGAAGGAATCACACAATATTTAAAATTTTTGAGCCTTGTTGGTATAGACATCAAGGCCCAGAACTTAATGTTGATATTCAGGAATGTGTTAAAACCTCACAAGAACATGGACCCAGAGTAGAAAATCATTTACTGATGATAAAATTTAACAATTAAGAACCACAATAAGACAGAAACAATTTGGATTTGTAAAATTAGCCACAACATCTTAATTCAAGCACTCCTCTGGATGGTTCTTTACCTTCTCCTGGGGCAGAACTACTCTTGATGGCCCTGAGCTCACCTCCTTGTTCTGAGCCCCTGAGTGCCCTGAGTCCCCTGCTGATTCTGAGATCCACTGAGTGGTCCTCAGCTTCTCCTTCTGGTCCCCAGTCCCCTCTGATGGGGCTCATGCTATGTTCCCCTCACTGTGTGTCTTCTCTGGAATACACAGCTGTTTCATGCTGCTGAGTGCTAATGAGACTTGGCTCTTGGAAGTGTCCCTGGTGATGTTGACTCTCTCCCAGTGTAAATTTCAACCCCTGCATGTGCAATTGGTAAGGACACCTGGGAAATAGAATTAGTGTGTGCTCAGGCCCATCAGGAACCACTGATGTCCAGCAGGGGCACAGGACCAGGTGTGTAATGGTATCTGCTTCCAACACTATCTATCCTCTTTCCAGCACAGGTGAGGGACAGGGTGTGCAAAGGCTTCATTAGGCCACGTCCTCACTCTTGTAGCTGCACCTGGGATATGACACCTGGGTACATGAAACACCATCTCACATTAATCACACTAGAACTTGCATGTCCACGTCCTTCTCCTGAAATCTCTGGACTCTCACACACAAAGTTGTCACCAGGTAGAGGAGCCATTCCAGGAACTCTAGGCTGCAATGAAGGAGACTGGAGCTTCTCAGCCAAGCCTGGGCTTTCAGCCTGAGACAGGGGGCTGCTGTGCATGAGGGAGAGTAGAATGCAAGTGGACAGCAGAAGGCAGGGCAGTGCAGGAGATGTGTCCTATCTACTGGAGACAGACTTCACATGAGAGATCTGATGGGTGCTTGTCACCATGTCAGAAGTGCTCCTCTGCTTCTCTTGTATCTAGTGATCCCAAGGAGAGGAGGAGGATTTTTCAGACATTAGACTAAAGGAGTCTTCTCTTGGTTTGTCTAATGATGTCCTCAGGGTGAGCCTGGGGTATGGGAGAAACATCACAGGGCCTCATTCTCATATTATTAGGGGACATTCCAGAATATCTTTCACTGTGGGGGATTTGCTCACTCCTCTTCATTACCTTATATGGACGGGTGTGGCAGGATTCTGCACCTCTTGGTACGCTGATTCTCTCTCTATGGAGCTCTTGAGAAGTAGGTTCCTAAGTGAAATTCTCACTCAAGGAAGGCGAGTCAAAGGGGAGTCTTCGGAAATTGTTTGTAATTCTTTTGGGCTATAGAGGTGTCTTCACCTGGATACTTGCTAAAGCATGTATTTAGGTCAGGGTGATCTCAAAAGAACTCATTTCTATCTTGGTAAATTTGTCTGTTGTGTTGTGCAACTTGTACTCAATTTTCAAGCTTCATTCAGTGGGCCACCTTCCAGCCAGGTCTGCCACCTATTCATGTGTCCACACCCTTGTCAGGGTGCTGCTTCTACTTGGCCAGATAGCAATCTCCAGAAATGTGACCAAGCATTAGTTGTTCTGTGAGCACATAGCATCGCCATGACCAAAGAGCACTTCTATGTAGAGAGAGCTCAGCCTACAGAACCTGCCTGGCCACCACAGTCAGAGAACTGAAGAGGAGGAAATCCTGAGGCCCAGCTTCCCCCAATCTTTACTGAGTGTTTCAGGCTGGCCATGCGGACAGCCTGCCTGAGCACCACTCGTGTCCATTCCACAACCTCAGCTGCCTTTCCTCAGAGAGCTCACCATGTCCATAGGGTTACATTCTTTCCCTCTACCTACAGTCATGATGCCACAGCGAACTACAGGATATGGTGATGTCTCAGGCCCCACCAGGTTGGCCAGGATTACACCTGGGAGAAATAAACAGCAGACACAGAGACATGGCAGGATAGATTGATCGGTGACATGCAATAAATGAAGGAACAGAACCAGAGTAGAAGACCTCAAGGATGGTCCTCATACACGTGTAGAGGAGAACTGATGGGAAACCACCTGTTGAGGCCAAAGACACACTGGTCCCAAACCAGAAAATGACCCACAGTGCAGCCAATTCCAGTCCAACAGCCATGATGAACTAGGTGCTAGAACTCTGCAGAAAAGTCCTGGCAAGCTGCAAACTGAGGGGCCGGGCACAGTGAGAGAACAACACCTTGACTGGGGGCCACCTTCCTGGGATGCAGGGACAGCTAAAGGAGTAGTAGCTCACTGTGGTTCCCTCCTCAGGACAGTATAGGCCAATGTCACAAGAGCATCTCAACTAACCTAGAATATACCACTGGTATATTTACTAAGAGGAACATTACAGTGAAGCTAGGTGTGAGGCCAGCCAGCTGCATCCAGCTGGGCTGTGTGCTGTGGCTGCCCATAGCCCTCATCACTCTCCCCATACAATGGCCCTGAGGACAGACACGAATCAGGGGTTTAATGTCAGTGCTTCTGGGCTTCAGTCCCCTTCAACATGTCTGTCTTTTCTCTTCTCAAATGGGAGTGTTCACCTCTGCCAAAGAACTTGAGAGTATGTGACAACACTTTGATTTTAAGGCACATGGTGGAGATTTCCCTGAATCATATAGAATCTTTGGACTGGACTTCTGAGCTCTATGCTTTTGGGGACTCAAGTATGAGGACTGAATGTGTTCTGCATTATGAGATAAATGTGAATGATTTGTGTTCAGGGGTTAAATAATTAGCGGTGCATAATTGTTCTCACAAAATTCTATGTGCTAACATATTTGTGCAGACCCTTGGGCTATGGGTAAGTAGTAGATACCTTAGGGTGTGGGGACTCATGAAATTTTTGCCTATCACTCTGGACATTTCTTGCAAGGGAATATTCAGACCCCAGTCTCTTCCTCCCTCCCTTTTTATTCCTAGCAATGAGTTGAGTGATTTTTTTTCCCCACAGTGGGCTCTCTGCATTGCCCCCTGGCACAGTCAGGAAAGGCATAAATGCAATGCACTTATCTGGTCATGCACTAAATCTTTTGAAGTCCTGAGCCAAATAGACTTTCCACTTCAGGTGTTGATGGTCTCAAGTGTTTCTTTAGGTATGTGAATTGAAGGCCATCATGTTTAGTGAAAGTGATCCCAGTGTCCACCAGGGTTCAGGGAGGAGCTGAGTGAGACCCTGAGCAAGTCCTGTTGCTTCAATGAGGTAAAAGAGACAGAAAATAATTCTGTCTTAATTCAGATTCAAAACCATTTTTTGTTGACTAAAATACAAAAATTTTACATCTAGTCAATGTTAGGTATTTTAGATCACAAGAAACACATATGAAAGGAAAAATGTTGTATTTGTGTGTTCTTATTTTGAAATAAAATTGATCATAAATTATAGTGAACATGCTATAATGAAACATGCCAGAATGAAAGTGGCCTCTGACACGGAGGGTCACTTGCGCTGCAGCGGGGATGTGGCTGGTGCAATTTGAAGAATAGTTGCATGTCCTCAAAGACCTAAACCTGCTCTTACAGATTGGGGGGCAGACCACCATGTGGCACTCGAGGTCCCCAGGAACACAGTCTGCTCAGTGCAATCGCAGTGGGGAGCCCCAACACGCCTACATATCCTGCTGGCAGAAGCCCACGTGTTGCTCTGCTGCCCTGGGGCTCCTGAAGGCCGGGCACCTACAGTCCGTCCACCCAGTGGTAAGCACCACCAGTCAGTCCCTACGTGTGGGTACCCTATGGAAGTCCTCCTGGTGTTTGGAGAGTGTGCGGCTGGGGTCTGCCTGACCACAGTACAACTGCAGGCTTGACTCAGCTCAAAAAATAGACTTGAGAGGCCTTGTTCCTCACTCAGTGGACATGGGCAAGGGCTATAGACTTTTCCTCAATCTTTTAAAAACTACTTTATTGAGAAGTCACTGTTACAAAGATTGCACGCGTCCTGAGCAAACGCTGTTGTATGGGCTGGGACTCGGCAGGTGCTGCTCAATGGCAGGGAAGTGCTGGCAAGATGGCACCAGCAGGTGGCTTGTCCTGGCTTCAGCATCACAGGAGGTGCCCACATGACCCGAGACACTTGCAATGTCAGTGGGCTGTCACCCATGGGGACCAGTGCTGCATGCACAGGAGCTGTGACAGAAGCACACTCATGGCCCGTGGCTGCACAGCATGAGCACGAGGAGCCGCCACCCTCCCACGCTGGCCTCCTGACCCTGCTGAAGACTGCGGTCTGCCCTCTCCACCTCGATGCCCGCTCACAACGCAGTGGTCGCTCTCTGTGTGCACAGCTGTCTGGCTGTTTCACAGTGGGGTGCTACTTTAATATCCAGAAACCTTCATCACCGTTATGTGGGGGTGGACGTTCAAAGTACAGTCTCTGGGATCCCTTGCCTCACTGGGCTGGTCGCAGCCCAACTCCAACCAGACATGGGGTCCTGGACAATGTCCCCAGGCTTGGTCTTCATGCTCTCTAACTGCCAGAGAGGATCATAGCAGGAACTCTGTCCTGGCATTGCTGTAATAGAGTGACCTCTTCTGTGCCTCCCTCCTGGAAAAAGGACACCATGTCCTGACTGGGCACACCAGGAGGCCAGACAAAGCTTAGGAGAGCAGGTATGGTAAAGAGCAGGGGCTTTCATGGATGGCAGGAGGCTGGAACCCCCTACCCCCCACACAGGGGCATGCATGGAGGCTCTCCTTTGGAAAAGTGCCACAGAGCAGGAGTGCAGGGTGGAGGATCCCTCTAGCCTGGGGCATCCTGGGAGGCCAGTGCTGTGCTGCTCTGGGTGGCAGAGCTGACCATTCTGTGCTCAGCAGGGTGACTGCCATCGTGTGGACGTGGAGTCCCTCTGAGGCTCACGTAATGGAGGCTTGGTCTGTAGGGTAGCAGTGTTTGCAAGTGGGCTCTGAGGAGTGACTGGACCATGAGGGATCAGATTTACTGGGCCAGTCCCTCAGTAGTTGAGTGGACACAGGGAGATGGAGGAATCACAGCACTGGGCATGGGTGGACAAAGCAGGTCATCTAGGGGCGTCCTGGAAGGGAATTTCTTGCCTCTGGCCTGCATCTCTCTGCTCCCCGGCTGTAGTGAATTGAGCAGCCAGAGCCTTCCACCACGACGTTCTCTTTAAGACGGGCCAGAGCAACGGAGCAGCCAAACATGGACTGGAACCATTGATAAAGCCATTGTCAGTGACGAGTCCTGCTCCCGCATGTTGAAGTTTGAACACTGGAGAAGCAGGATGAGACAAGCATGTAGAGCAGAGTTTAGTTAGAAAGGGTGACAGAGACTTCTCCTGGATGAAGAACTGGGCCACAGCTGGTGTCCTGGTATCCCCAGGAGCGATGTGTTCTAGGCCTTTTTTGTTCTCCTCTCTTCCCCTTATATCTCCCCTTCCTGCATATGTGACCAGGCCCAGGAGTGCTGGGTGGGATGGCCAGAAGGTGGGAAACAGGTGGGCTGAGGGGAAGGGCAGGATGGAGCAGCCCAGGACACATTAATGAACACTCTAATAGCTCCCTGTAGGGAGGGGCGATGCCTGGAAAGGCTACCTCGACTCCAGGTTGTGGCAAGGCCAGGTCCTTGATAGGGGTGGAGGAGGGCTCTGAAGTATTTAACATTCCAATCCCTCAGGGTACAAGTCTACAGCTTCCAGGACTCACTAAAATTGGCCTATTTAACCCAACCTGACTTGATTTTCCTGTCTATACTGACTGCCTGTCAGATTCTGGCTTCACATGGACAAGATGAATCTTCCCTCCTTCCGGTTGTCCTCAGGTATTTGTCACAGAGATGGAATGCGTGGCACCTGCCCTGGATGCTGGGCCTCACAGTTGCAGACAGAGGAAGGAGCTGCACCCACAGAGAAGGTAGTGAGAGGAGCTCCTCGGATCTCCCTGGCTCAACTCCCACAGTTCCTGAGGAGACCCGAGTCACCTCCTTGTTGACCTTTTCCTTCAGGACCTGCCATGCTGGCCAACCCAGAACTGTGATCTTTCTAGAGTCTGAGGAAATGGGCAAACATCACTTGGCAGGACATCTAGTGGGGACCTGGGTGTCACAAGAATATGACGAGGAAGAGGTGAGTCTCCCTTCTACAGATCCATCCTCTGCACAGTATGTACGTTGTGCCTGACTGTCCAGATATGCTTCTCTGCCTTCTGTCCACAGGTGGGGCTTCTTCCTGCTCTACATGGGACAATGATCATTTCTCTCATTGAGGAATTCAGTGATGTTGTTCATGGGCTCAGGGGCATGGCTTTTCTCACCCTACGCACACATGGTACTCTAGCTGATTGTGAACCTTGAAGAAAGTGGATTTGAAATGTTTGTCTAGTGTGATGTTTAGAGACGAGGTGTCCCCAAACACTCACGTGAGAGACAATGCAGGAACTCTAGAGGTGAAGCGATGGGTTGCGAGAGCCTTAGCCTCATCAGAGCATGAATCCACCTGAAAGGATAAATGGATGGTAACCCTGGGCAGGTGGGGAATGGCTGGAGGAGATGGGTCACTGGGGAGGTATCTTTGGGTTGTGAATTTTGTCCCTGGGAATCCACATGATCTCTGCTTCTTTTTGCCACATCCTGAGCTGATTTCTTCCACCATGATATTCTGCCTCACCTCATACACAGCAATGTGGTAGCTACCTACAGACTGAGAACTGTGAAAATGTGGGCCACAACTAAACTTCTAAACTTTCCTCCTATACAATCGCTCTTCTCAGGGCTTTTAGTCACAGCACACACACACACACACACACACACACACACACACACACACAAATAAATAAACAAATAAATAAATAAATAAATAAATACCTGTTTGAGACATCTATTAAATCCGATGTCCGCCTTCCCCAGGCAGGGAGCTGACCAAAGTTCATCAAGAACGACCACACGTGCATAGTTCTCCATGACCTTTCTGATATTCTGTTGAAAAGTGAGTACTTTTATGTCATAATGTGGCAACTGGAAAAAGGATCTCCCTTCCTTAGGGTTTTCTGTTTCTTTGAGTGTTGAAGGCTGTAGGAATCCCTTGTTTTATGATAATTCCTGCATTGTTTTGTGAGGACTGTGTTACCTATTAAATTTGGTCACTGAGGACTCTGTTCCTTTATCCTGATTCCAGCTGTATTTTGAAAAAGATTCCCATGAATCGCTTTTGTTTAGAGCAACCAACAGGTCTGGGGCTATAGCTCAGTTGGTAGAGGGCCTGCCATGCATGTGCAAGGCCCTGGGTTCAATCCCCAGTGCCACAAAAAATAAAAAATAAAATACAAATCTAACTTGTCAAAAGAAAGAAAGAAAGAAAGGGAGGAAGGAAGAAATAAAGGAAGGAAGGAAGGAAGAAACAACAAATAACAAGAAATCACAAACTAGCAAAAAGAACAGAAATCTAAAAATCTAAAGCAAAAACAGAAGACCCCACAGTCGTCCACTGCAGAGTGGCTCTGGTGGGGCCCCAGTTCAGTACTTTGCAGGTTGATGCTGAGCCCAGAACCAGCCCCATAGGAGGCGTCCCCTGAGGAGTGTAAGCTGCCTGTCATGGCCAGCCACGGCGCCACGGGAGAAAAACTCGGAGGCAGAGTAAAGCTTTTACTACTTTTACTTCTACTTTAGCTTAGAGAGAAAGAAAGAAAGAGCTTAGCTTCTTCTTGTCTTCTTGTCTTCTTAGCTTAGAGAGAAAGAAAGATAGAGCTTAGAGAAAGATTCTTAGCTTAGAGAGAAAGAAAGATAGAGCTTAGAGAAAGATTTTTTTTAGAGCTTCTTGCTTCTTTCTTCTGTCTTCTGTCTTCCTCGGGAGCCTCGGCCTAACTCTGACCAGCCATTACTTCTTCTATCTGGTTTCTCTTCTGTAACCACTCTGCCTATGTTCTGGCCGCTCTGATTCTTTTCTCCGACCCGAAATCTTCTTCTGACCGACCGAGCTACTGCACGACTGACTGAATAAATTCTCCGTTCTCCTAACTCGGACTGCTTTCACCCGGTTATATACCTTCAGCTTTGCGGGTACCTACAGGTGTGTCACATACATATCAGGTGGAACTTATGGCTTCCAGCTAGCTGCAGCAGCCCTTCCTAATTAGTGCTCCTTCAGAGGAGGCCACTTTTGAGTTTCTCACCTGGTACAAGCAACCTCACCTTCCATTAACTACACTAGAACCAGCATGTCCACACCCTTCTCCTGAAATTCCTGGACTTTCACACACAAAGGTGACACCAGGCAGAGGAGCAGCACCAGGAACTCTAGTCTGCAATGAAGGAGACTGGAGCTGCTCATTCAAGGCTGGGCATTCA
>CM046659.1:782772-863803 GCA_025594165.1 Tamias sibiricus
TTGAAATAATTAAAATTAATCAGCTATTAAACAAATAAAGTTAATTACAAATAAACAATCCCATGTCAAATACCAAAATATTAGGTTATACAGTATTAGTCATATTCTTTGCTGATGAGAAGTCCCAAGGACACCTATAAATCAAAATTGAAGGTACCTTCACTTTTTAAATTGTTTACCCAAATTGAATACTCTAAAATTAAATGAATTAAAGTTATCTGGATCCATATATATACATATATATTATATATTATATACATATAATATAATTAAATTTTTGTATAATATTAATTTTCATAAGCGCTTTGTTATTTGTGACATCACACTGGACAAATGCACAAACATACAAATTTATATTTGTGACATCACAGTAACATGAAGTTTAGACAAATACACAGACATAAAGACATATATAAAAAAAAAATACAATTGTGTGCACACTAAAGAGAGATCTCCTCATCCCGTCCGGGAGGAATGACACTTAAGTTGTGACATATTTGAAGGATTCTTTTAAGGGAGTCATTCCATACCTTCATTTTGGTCCTCTTGATTTTGTATTTTTTTAATTAATCTTGATTCTTCAACAACCTCATTTTGATCATTTTGATTTGGTACCTGCTTTATTAATCTAGATGGTATCCATATTGGAGAGGATTTGTGCTTTGGAAAAACACAAACAGATCCTCTCTGCAAATTAATACTGGATCTGGACCCTTCCATGTACCTGAAAGAACATCCTTTCAGTAAACCAAAGGTTTATGTTGTTGGTGTGGGTTCTAATGTCTGTCTCCAGCAGAATAACCATTAGAGTCTAAAGTTTAAAAATTTAAGATAAACAGGGCAACTGCCAATCTGTCCCTAGGACTTTTCTGTAGCCATCTGAAGCGATGGCCGCTTGGAGCAGCAAAGCCGCGGGAATAAGTTTAGAGGCAGACTGGAAACAAACAGGATCTTTATTCTGTCAGTTTCTCTCTCTGGCTCTAACAACTCTAATACGTACCACACACCAGCAAATAACCAACAACCAAAATGGCCCCACCCGCTCCATGCTCTGCCCAAGACTCTCGAGATCCTGGTCCAAGTCTCATGAGACTATGGAAGGTGGCAATATCCAAAACTCCATGGCCCGAAGTCAACCACAATCATAGCCATCTCCCCAAACAGGGCTCCTGCACTTTTCCAATTTCCTTCTTTTTGTTTTAATAACATAATTTTCAGTGTACAGTTTGCTCTTTCAATAATGCCCTGACCTGTGGATTGTATGGGATGCCTGTTTTATGGGATATGTTGAATTTTGTGCAAAATTGTTTGAAAGATGAGGACGTATATGCAGAGCCATTATCTGCCTTAAGCATTTTGGGGATGCCCAATGCAGCAAAAGCTTGCAAACAATGAGATGTAACATCTTTAACTTTTTCTCCAGAATGTAAGGAAGGAAAAATCATGCCTGAGCATGTATCTATGGTCACATGAATAAATCACAATTTTTCAAAACTTGGCTCATGTGTGACATCCATCTGCCACAAATGATTGGGCATTAATCCTCTAGGGTTAACACCATAATGAGGATTAGGCAAATGTGTCATACAAGATTTACAATCTTTTACAAGTGTTCTGGCTTGCTCCTTTGTGATTTTAAACCTACGCTGCAAGGTGGTGCTATTGATGTGTAAAACTAGGAGTGACATAAAGTAGCTTGCTGGAGGGTTGAAAGTATAAAGATTGTTTGGGTAAGAGCATCAGCCTTTTGATTACCTTCATGGAGGGGACCAGGCAAGTTGGTATGTGCTCTAATATGCCCTACAAATAGAGGTTATTTTCTTGCCCACAAAAGTTTTGTATTTGAAAAAACAATTTAAAGGCTGGAGTATGATGCTATTCATCCTGCTAGCTCTAATTTTGGGACAGCATGTACAATATAGTGGCTATCTGAAAAAATGTTCATGGGCTGCTCTCTAAAATTTTCCAGAGCTCTTAACACAGCTTCCAGTTCCACTAATTGAGCTGATTTGTGTGCAATTATGTAAGTCATATTTTTCTTTTTGAGTGACTACTGCAGCAGTACCATTTGAGGACCCATCTGTAAATACGTTTAATGCCTTAGAAATAGGTTGATTTTTTATTACCTGTGGAAATATAATAGGATGATTAATACAAAAAGATAACATAGGAGACTTAGGAAGATGATTATCAAAATTTGCAGAATAGAGCATTTAGCTATATCCTAATCATTATCATTGAAGCATAAAATATTCAATCTGTGATGATGAATAGGGAGTAATAATAGTAGCAGGTTGAATGCCAAATATTTTAGTAGAAGTCTTAAGTCCTTAAAGAATAGGTTTAGACACCATGGAGGTATAAGACTCAATTATATTTTTAGGAGAGATTGGCAAATGTATCAATAATAAAGGCCCCTGTTGCCAAAATACTCCTGTGGGTGTATATTGTGAAGAAATAATAATATCAGCAGTTGAGTTAAATCAAATCTATAACAATGATCTCTTTCGATGGCTTTTTCTACTACCTTTAAAGCTTTCTTAGCATCAAGGGTCAATGTTCGTGGTGAGAATGGATCAGGGTCCCTGTGAAGGATATCAAATAGATGTTTGAGTTGGCCTGTAGTGAGGTTTAATGTAGGGTGAAGCCAATCGATGTCTCCCAGTAGTTTTTGGAAATCATTGAGGGTGGTCAAATTTCTTTTTTTTTTTTTTAATATTTATTTATTTTACTTTAGTGGTACACAATGCAATGCATTTTATGCTTACGTGGTGCTGAGGATCAAACCCGGGCTGCGCAAGTGCGAGGCGAGCGCTCTGCCGCTGAGCCACAACCCCAGCCCCTAAATGTTCTTTATTTATTAAAATTTTGGGGGGGTCTAAAAAGGTATCCATGATTTTAAATTCTAAATATAATATGGGTGGTCTGGTTTGAACTTATTCTTCTCCTATTTATAATCCATATTTTTAAAAAAATTTTTGCCACGTAATTGAATATATTAAATAAGATTTTTTGATTAGGCAGGGCCAGTGAAACATCATCCATGTAATGTAGACAATTGAGGTTTGGATATTTATTTTTAATGGGTTGGATTGCTTTGTCCACATATATTTGGCATATGGTTGGGCTATTAGCCATTCCCCCTGCGGTAGCACTTTCCATTGATATCTTTTATCATGCCCATTACTATTGATAGAAGGAACTGAAAAAGCAAACCGGGGGGCATTCAGAGGATGTAGGGGAATGGAAAAGAAACAATCCTTTATATCAAGAGTATTAAGTGGAAATATTTTGGAATAGCTACAGGATTAGAAAGTCAAGGTTGAGTAGGGCCCATGATTTGCATGGTTTTATTAATTTTTCTAAGATCATGTAACAATCGCCATTTTCCTGATTTTTTCTTGATCACAAATATGGGGGAATTCCAGGGAGAGTTGGAAGGTCCTGCTTCTAGTTGTTCCTGAACTAATAGGTGGACCACTTGTAACTTCTCTTTTAGATAGGGGCCACTGAGGGACCCTCAGTGGTATTTTCAAAATTATTTTCTCTGTGGCCCCGAAAAAAAAATATCTTTTTCCTTTTTGATAATGATTTCTTTTAGGGGTTAAGCTTACCCTGTAATTTTTGATAATGATTTCTTATAGGGTTAAGATTACCCTGTAGATTTTCACATTTAACACCTGCAGGTTTGGTTGCAAGGTGTACTCCCATTTGTTGCAAAACATCTCTTGCCATAAAGTAACCGGTAGGTTAGGTAAAACATAAGGATGAAATGTTCCTTTATGCCCTTCATCATCCTCCCATTTTAAAATTACTTCACTTTTCTCTGGAGGTTATTATATCCCAAGCCTCTTAAATTGGTTGAAGCTTTTTGCAGAGGCCAGTGCTTGGGAAATTGCTGTAGATTAATGATGGAAGAGTCAACTCCAGTATCTATAAGTCCCTCCATCTCTATTCCTTGGATTTTTATTTTACACATAGGCCTCCTTGAACAATCCCAAACCCAGCAAGCCATAGGTCTCGAGTCAGTGGAACAAAATCCTCTATTGTTCTTTTTTGGAGGCATACTCACTTTAAATGAATTATGTAAATTTGGGGAAAAAAAAGCAGCTTAGTAATTCTATCTCTTTGATTAACAGAACTTATACTTTGGGGTGGGCTAAGCCTTATTTTTATTTCCCCTTTGTAGTCTGAGTTTATTACACCTGGGATCACTTGCAAACCTAATAAGCTTTCAGGACTTCTCCCGATAATAAGCCCTACAGTCCCTGAGTTAAGAGGTCCCCTGACCCTGTGGGAATCAGTTGAACCCCCATTTCAGGTGTTAACACTATTCAGGTGGGGGAACAGAGGTCTAATCCTGCATTTTCTTCTATTCTTCTGGCGAGGGAGTGGATGGGTAGTAGGGATTGTGTCAGGGAAGCATCTGAGTGGATGCTTGAGGATACTCCTCCTCCAATGCCTCGTACATTTGTGGGCCCCGGGGCATTGGTTCCCGTGCCCCATTTTTTTTTTTGAATTCCTGAACAAATGATTTCTATAGATGTCAAATTTTGAATGGCATTTATTGGCCCAGTGATTTCCCTTTTTACACCTGGGGCAGTAACTTGGGCACGATATGAGGTTTGGTCTTATTTCTCTTTTGGGATTTTGCCTAGAATAGCCTGATTGATTATGATGATTTTTCCTGGGATATCCTGATTGATTATAATGTCTAGGTTGAGCCCTTGGAAATTTTGAGGGGAACCACCTCTCATTGCGGCTGCAATCACATTTCCTGTAACAAAGGTGTCACTTATATCTTTACATAGTTGTATATATACAGAAAGATCCATTTTATTTCTCCATGGCCTGATGGGGAAATAAAATGGATCCATTTTATTTCTCCATGGCCTGGTAGTATTAGCATTTTCGTATGTTAATTGAACAACTAATGGCATAGCTTGAACAACATCTGCAAACACTCTACCTGCAGTTCTCAAAACTCGATCAGCAAAGTCAGCATATGGCTCATTAGGTCCTTGAATCACTTTTGACAAGCGACTTTGTAGATCCCAGGTCCTTGTACAGTTTTCCATGCCTATAAGGCAGCTGCGTTTATCTGAACATATACACCTGGGTCATAATTTTTTTGAGTCTGTAAGTCTGCAAATTGCCCTTCTCCTGTGAGCAGCTTTTCTATATTATGGTCTCCAAATACTGTAGCTGTGTTTCTTTTAGCAGTTTCTATACAAAGTTCTTGAAATTGCAATCGCCAAACCAAGTATTATCCCCCCGCTTAATGCTGCTTTACATAGACTTTTCCATTCTGAGGGGGTTAATCTAAAGTTGTTAAGGGACTCCAGCATACTGAACGTGAAAGGAGCTTGGTGTCCATACATCATTACTGCCTCTTTGAGATTTTTTATTGTTTTGAAATCTACTGACTGGTGGACTCTCTGTCCATTTTTCTTCTCAAATACTGGCAGTTCCCAATGTATCTGTGAGTTACCCTCGAGAGCACATAAGTGCTCAGAAAGACTTTTTATTTCTGTTTCTATGGTATGCAAATGCCTAGTAATACCCTTCATATTTTCTGTAATGGATTCCACCCATGGAGGAGTAAAGGACACAAGTGGTTCCTCTAGTTGATGGTCCTTTTTCTTGGTCTTTTTAAGTTTCTTTTTCTTCATTTTCTCAGGATCACTTTTACTAGATTCCTCACTACTGCTAATTTCACTGACAGCAATATCCTGAGTCCCAGGTTCCATGAAGAGCAAGTATTCTTCAGCTATCTCCAATAACTCCCAAATAGCTCTAACAGCTTGGATTTTTGTCATTTTTTGGTACACTTCTAATACTCTCTTTACTGGTCTTAGTTGACCCAGTGGAAGCTATGCTTTATTGATCACTTTCAATTTTTTCTGAATCCTCCTCTCACTGACAACGGAGTCAGGTATATCAAGGATTCTTTCCATAACCTCTATTATTTGGGATTTAGTTATATTCAAACCCATCTTTAGAGACCTTTCAGTCCTTACCTGTCTGCTCTGAAATCCCTGTACGGGCAGCCACCTGTCGCCACCTGAAGCTATTGCCGCTTGGAGCAACGAAGTCACGGGAAGAAGTTTGGAGGCAAACTGGAAACCAGCAGGCTTCTTATTCTGATAACTTCTCTCTCCAGCTCTAACAATGACTCTAAGACGCACCACCAAAAAACCCACAAAACAAAGTGCCCCGACCAGATTTGATCTCAGCTCAAGTCTCTCGAGATCCCATGCCAAGTCCGCGAGATCCCGGGCCAAGTCCCGTGAGACCATGGAAGGTGGCAATGTCCGAATATCTCTATGGCCTGCAGCCAACCACAATCTCAGCCATGTCCCCAATCAGGGCTCCTGAATGGGAGATCTAGTTTGAAACTTTTCTTCAGCAACTTTTATTCCGTATCTTTTTAAATTTTCTGTCATATCACTGAATATGGTAAATAAGATTTCTTGATTAGGGTGAGCGAACAAAACATCATCCATATAATGGAGGCACATACTGTTTGGGTATTTGTTCTTAATGAGCTGGATAGCTTTGTCTACATAGATTTGACATATAGTGGGGCTTATGGCATTCCCTGCGTTAGCACTTTCCATTGATATCTTTTATAAGGGCCATTATTATTGATAGAAGGAACTGAAAAAACAAACCTGGGGGCATCCAGCAGGATGTAGGGGAATGGAAAAGAAATAATCCTTTATATCAAGATTATGATTTGGAAATTTTTTGGAATAGCTACAGGATTAGAAAGTCCAGGTTGGGTAGGGCCCATAATTTGTATGGTTTTTATTGATTTCTCTAAGGTCATGTAACAATCTCCATTTTCCAGATTTTTTTCTTGATTACAAATATGGGGAATTCCAGGGAGAGGTGGAAGGCTCTATGTGTCCTGCTTCTAGTTGTTCTTGGATTAATAGGTGGGCTGCTTGTAATTTTTCTCTAGATAGGAGCCACTGAGGGACCCAAACTGGCTTATCAGAAAGCCATGGTATTTTCAAAATTGTTTTCTCAGTGGCCCCTAGAAAAAATATCTTTTACCCTTTTGATGATGATTTAGATTTTTGTTTTTTAACACCTGTGGGCTTGGTTTGCTGTAGAATATCTCTTCCCCATAGGGTAACTGGCAAGCTGGTCAAAACATAAGGTTGGAATATTCCTTTATTCACTTCATTATCTTCCCAATTTAAGACTACAGCACGTTGTGCTGGGGTGTTAGTATATCCCAAGCCTCTTAAAACTAGTTGAGGCCTTCTGCAGAGGCCAGTGCTTGGGCCATTGTTGTAGATTAATGATGGAAGAGTCAGCCCCAGTATCAATCAGGCCCCCCATCTCTATACCTTGAATCTTTATTTTGCACATAGGCCTAAGTGAACAATCCTGAACCCAGCAAGCCATAGGTCTAGAGCCAGTGGAACCAAATCCTCTGTTGTTTCTATTCTGAGGCATACTCTTGAATGATTGTGTGAAACTGGGAAGGGGAAGCAGCTGAGCAATTCTATCTCCTTGGTTAACAGAGATAATGCCTCTAGGTGAACTAAGCATTATTTTTATTTTTCCTTAGTAATCAGAGTCAATAACACCTGGTTTTACTTGAAATCCTAATAGGCTTTCAAACTTCGCCCGAGGATAAGTCCTACAGTCCCTGAGGGAAGAGGTCCCCTGACTCCCGAAGGAATCAGTTGAACCCCCATTTCAGGTGTTAGCACTATTTGGGCGGTGGAACAGAGGTCTAGTCCTGCACTTCCTCTTTTCCCTCTGACAAGGGAGTCAATGGGTAGGAAGGATTGTGATGTGGAATCATCTGCATGTATGTTTGAGGATATTCCTTTGTCTAATGCCTCGTACATTTGTGGGCCCCGAGGCATTGGGCCCCGTGCCCTGTTTTTTGAATTCCTGGACAAAACATTTCCATAGACGTCAAATTTAGAATGGCATTTATTGGCCCAATGATTTCCCTTTTTACACCTGGGCAGTGGGCTGGGGCACGGTATGAGCTTGGTCTTATTTCTTTTTGGGATATTGCCTAGAATATCCTGGTTGATTATAATAATTTTGTATGAAATATCCTGATTGATTATAATATTTTTGTTTAGCCCAATTTGTGAAATTTTGAGGGGAAGCACTTCTCATTGCTGCTGCAATCACATTGCCTGTGACAAAAGCATCATTAATCTTTACATAATCTAATGTATATGGAAAGTTCCTTTGTATTTATCCATGGTGTTATAGCATTTTGGCAATATTTATTGGCATTTTCATATGCCAACTGGACGACTAAGGGCATTGCATGATCTACATCCCCGAATATTCTGCCTCCAGTTCTTAAAAGTCTGTCAGCAAAATCAGCATACGGCTCATTAGGCCCCTGTATTACTTTTGATAAGCTGCCTTGTAAATCACCTGTTCCAGCTAAGGTATTCCAGACTTTAACAGCAGCATTGTTTATTTGTGCGTATACACCAGGATCATACCGCATTTGTGCTTGTAGTTCAGTCAACTGTCCTTCACCTGTTAGCATATCTACATTACAGTCTGGGAAGACTGCAGTCACATTTCTTTTAGCTGTTTCTACACAGGGCTCATGGAATTGTGACCTCCATATCAGGTATTGTCACCCGCTCAATACTGCCTTGCATAACCCCTTCCAGTCAGAGGGGGTTAATGTTAGAGTGTTAATGGACTCCAGCATGCTCAACGTGAATGATGGAGCTTGAGGCCCATAGGGCATTATCGCCTCTTTGAAATTTTTTATTGTTTTAAAATCTAGGATTGGTGGTATTTCTCCCCATTTTCATTTTCAAATATTGGCAGGTCCCGATTATACTGCAGTTTTTGGCATTCTAGGGCAAAAAGCACTCAGAAAGGCCGTTAATCTCTGCATCAAGGGCACGCATATGCTTAGAAATACCCCTCATGGTTTCTGTAATGGATTCCACCCATGAGGGAGCAGAGGGCACAAGTAGTTCCTCTACTTGAAGATCCTTTCTGTTCTTAACTCACTTAGTGGAGGAGGCTGTGTTTTCATGGTTATTTGGCTCCTCCTCAATATTATCACATTCACTGGTAATATCATCCTGGGTTTCAGATTCTATTGAGAGCATGTATTCCTCGTCTATTTCTAATAACTCTCTGATAGATTTAGCAGCTCTTATTTTTGTTATTTTTTAGTTCACACCAATATTATCCTTACTGGTCTTCTCTGACTCAGCAGAGGCTATGATTTCTTGATCACTTTCCTCTTCACTATCAACTGAGTCAGCGATGTCAAAAAAGGCTTTTATTACTTGGCTTTTTGTTAATTTTGCACCAATCTTCAAAGATTTCTCAGTTCTTACCTGCCGATTTCGAACTCCCCGTATGGGCTAACACTTGTTGCCGCCTGTAGCGATTGCCGCTTGCAGTAACGACGCCGCGGGAGAAAATTCGGAGGCAGAATGGAAATGAAAAAGTTCTTTTATTCTTCTTTCTTCTAACTTCTCTCTCCAGCTCCAACAACCTCTCCAAATCTAACTCCAACCACACCTCTAACTAACCCTCACCCGGTTAAATACTTTTTTGCCTTAACAAGGACACGTGCTAACAGCTTGAACGTACAGGTGTGTCATGCAGTGTTCACTGGCATAAAAAGATTCTTAGATCAGGTGAAAATACTTGAACACCTTTATGGCTCTCAGCTAGCCGCAATCTTAGCTATCTCCTCAATTAGGGCTCTTACAGTGAGGCTTGAGAGAAAAGCATCAGGTGTACTTTCTGGAAGCTCACTGCAAAAGAGAGCCTGCAACAGTGACAGAATCCACATCTCCTGGACCAGCTCCTGGGGTGATGGAGTCTGCACACAATCCCTGGCCTTGTTTGGTGGGAGGTCTGTGTTCTACCATATTTAAATTTACAATTACCATGTCCTGTATTACCTCCTTGCAGCACTGATGATGCTTGAAGTGTAAATGGTGCAGAGCCTTTTAGTTCTCCTCTGTGTTTGCATTGGCTGCAGCTCTGCTTCCTGAGAAGTGCACAGGCCCCCTTTGCCTCTGTGCACACACAGGTGATCCTGAACATTCTAGTGAATATGAAGATCTGTTTTTTTCTTTTTCTTTTTCTTTTTTTTTCTTGTAAATGTGCATTGTCTCCATAGAGCTACTCCTACCTTCACATTGTGGGCAGCTTCAGGTCATGCAACATTGCTCTGCTGTCCTGCAGGTCTCATTGTAGCCACAAGCAGTACATGGGAATCTCAGAGGAGAAGAGCTAAGGAGCTGGGGACAGAGAGAGAACCAAATTGGTGGCATTAATGGAGCAAGATTTTGACGTCTCTCTTGATGACTTTCATCATCGACTACTCCTGGTCACAGAGGTGTGATCATTTTGTGCACAGCTGATATTGTGCTAGCACATGAGTGTGTGGATCTGAGTGTGTGTTATTGTGCAAAGTGACCCAGAAATGCTCTCTGTGTTTTTTATGTTATCCAATCCATCTACTGCTGGAAATGTAAACAATTGTACTTTTACTGATTTTACATTAGTGCGTGAGGAATTATGTTGATTGGTAGTGGACCTTGAGGATATTGACATTAAAGATATTAAACATGATGTTGTCATTTTGAAATTTATTTGGGGACCATGGAATTCAGGATATGGCTTTAACTAATTTCAACCAATTTCACTTACTTACTATCTTTGTGAAAACCAGAATCACCTATTTTAGGCCTAGAATCATGATGTGGAAAACTTTTTTCATAATGTTTGTAATTTATATCCTGAGGAAAGCAGTGAAACTCAGCTATCCCACTATTTGGTATTTATCCCAAAAACCTAAAGTCACCACACTTCAGTGACACAGCCAATGCAGGGTATGTGCCCATAAATAATAGATGAATAAAGAAAATGTGGGTTATATACCAATAAGCAGCTCTACTCAGCCATTAGGAAGAGGGAAATGATGGTGAATGGACCGAGCCGAGAGCATCAGGGCAGAAGAAGAAAAGAAAAGCTCAGAGAGTCTGGGTTGAGTGTTTTCTCTCATATGTGGAAACTGCCACAAATAAGGACAAAAAAGGAAGTGGAACACCAAGAGCATAGAAGAGATCAGTGGAGATGGGGGAAGGTGACTAAGGGTGAGGGAGGAGGGACAAGAAACGGGAGGAGCCAGGAGTGAACTGAGCAGGTTTGAATGACCAATTCTTAACACGTGTGAATCCTGCACATGTGGAGTGTACCACAGTGAGTTTCTCATACTTTGTGTGTGTGTGTGTGTGTGTATAAGTGTGTTAATTTAATAAAAACTATAAATATGTGAAAGAATAAAATAATTGGGGAGCAGGAAATAAGTAAAAGAGCAGTTACTTGGAGGGAAAAAGAGGTTTTATAGTCAATTAACTTATATGATCATATCAAAATAAATAAAATAATAATTCTGTCCATAATGCACTATTTTAAAAGGAATAATACATAACAACAACAACAACAACAAAAAATAAGTATATTCAGAGACGTCAAAGTTAAGTATAGACCACAGTCCACAGGCTCCCCTGGGAAGTTGGTACAAGGAAAGGACCCCAGACACAGAAAACCAGTCCCCAAATCCACTCTGCACCTGCTTTGGGGTGATCCTGGGCTCCTTGTGTGCTGAGCGCCCCCTGCTGGCCATGGGTGACCTTCAGGGAGGATTGTGTCTGGGCTCACATTGAGGTACCCTCACTGTCTCTGGCACAGTAATAGCTGGCCATGTCCTGGGCTTCTAGACTGCTCATTTGCAGGTACAGCGTGTTCCTGGAGTCTTCTCTGGAGAAGGTGAAGTGGGTACTACAAAAACTGCCAATGGGCCAGGGCTGCTTCATAATGCGCTGTGCGTGACGTGCGGGGCTTCTGTTGCAATGGCGAGCTAAGCCCAGGATGTGCAGTAGCGGCGGCATTGGCCACGAAGAGGACTGGGGGGGGGGGGGGGGGGGCGTGGCGGGGGGACGCACCAAAAGCCTGGAGGAGCCAGCCGGGGGACACGAGCTGGGCGGGACAGGGGTTCTGGCGCAGCTGCCGCTGCCATCGCTGTCCCGCTGGCCCTGTGCCTAAGAGTGCAAGCAGGAGGAGCCACAGCCTTGCTCTGAGCCTCCTCTGGTGCGCACCGGGCATGGCCCCTCTTAAAGGCGCAGGCCTCGGCGGTGGGGGCGGGCTGAGGAACAAAGCGCGGGCGCGGGGTCTGCCGGCGGCTCGGGGGCCGCCATGGGCGCGGCGGGCCCGCGGCTTCCCAGCGTTGCCCTGGCCCGGCCTCCCGGTGCTAGGACCGGCTGGCCTCCTCCGCGGGCAGGGGTGGAGGGCTGAGGGCGCGAGAGCCACTGAAGCTGCAGCGGCCCTGTGGGAGGAGTGGCGTGGACATGGCCTCCTGTGCCTTGCACGCCTGGCTCAGCATGCTGCTTGGGCTCATGCTGGGCTTCATGCTGGCCTCGGGGCTTGTCCTGCCCAGCGCTGAAGCGAGTGGGTCCACTGCACTGCACCAGCCTCTAGGGCTGCAGGCCCGGGCAGGTGGCAGCGGCAGCAGAGTCCCAAATGGAGTGGCATGCGGTTTTGCGCGCTTGTTCCAGCTGTGGCCACATGGCTCGGCCAAGGATGGTGACCCGCGGGACTGGAACTTTTTCTTCCTGGAAGTCATGACTGCCCAGAAATACCTGCAAACCGGTGAGTGGCTGCCTACAGAACATGGTCCAAGACAATTCCTGGGAAAGTGGAGTTCTTCTCTAGTGAGGGTTCAGACACATCTGTACCAATTCCAATAGTGCCACTACAGGGCGTAGTGACTCTTACCCACCCCAGAAAAAGTCTTTTATGATGCTCAAGTACATGCATGTCCACTACTTGGACAAGTATGAATGGTTTATGAGAGCAGATGATGATGTTTACATCAAAGGAGATCCTCTGGAGAGTTTCCTGAGGAGTTTGAATAGCAGTGAACCTGTTTTTCTCTGGCAGACAGGACTGGGCACCACAGAAGAAATGGGGAAACTGGCCCTTGAGCCTGGTGAAAACTTCTGCATGGGAGGGCCTGGTGTGATTATGAGCAGGGAGGTGCTTCGGAGATTGGTACCACACATTGGCAAGTGTCTCCAGGAAATGTACACCACGCGTGAGGGCCTCAGGATGTGGAAGTGGGAAGATGTGTCCAGAAGTTTGCTGGTGTACAGTGTGTTTGGTCTTATGAGACAGGGTTCTTGCTAAAGTTACAGAGGGCCTGGCTAAGTTGCTCAATCTGGCTTTGACCTTGAGATCCTCCTGCCTCAGCCTCCTGAGCCACTGGAATTATAGATGCAGCAGCTTTTTTATGAGAATTATGAAGAGAACAAGATGGGGTACATCAGAGATCTCCATAACAGTAAGATTTACCCAGCTATCACGTTACTCCTGAACAAAAACCCACCCTACCAGTACAGACTACACAGCTACATGCTCAGTTGCAAAATTGCTGAGCTGCATCACCACATATTACAGCTCCACCGAGTAATCATCCTGATGAGCAAGCACAGTAACACAGAGATTCATAAAGAGGACCTCCAGCTGGGAATACCCCCTTCCTTCATGCGGTTTCAGGCCCACTAACGAGAAGAGATTATAGAATGGGAGTTTCTGACTGGGAAATATTTGTATTTGGCTGCTGATGATCAGCCTCCCTAGAGAGGAATGGATGCAGGCCATAGGGAAGCGTTGGATGACATCGTCATGCAGGTGATGGAAACAATCAATGCCGATGCCAAGACCCCGGGGCACATCATCGACTTCAAGGAGATCCAGTATGGCTATTGCCATGTGAACACCATATATGGGGCAGAGTACATTCTGGACCTGCTGCTTCTGTACAAGAAGCACAAAGGTAAGAAGATGACAGTTCCCGTGAGGAGGCATGCATACCTACTGCAGACTTTCAGCAAGATCCAGTTTGTAGAGCATGAGGCACTGGATGCACAGGAGCTGGCCAACAGAATCAATCAGGACTGTGGATCCCTATCCTTCCTCTCCAATTCCCTGAAGAAGCTTGTTCCCTTACAGCTCCCTGGGTCCAAGAATGAACACCAAGAGCCCAAAGATAAAAAGATAAATATACGGATATCTTTGTCTGGATGTGTTGACATGTTTGTAAGATTTATGGGAAATTTCGAGAAGACATGTCTCATCCCAAATCAGAATGTCAAGCTTGTTGTCCAGCTTTTCAATTCTGACTCCAACCCCGATAAGGTCAAACAAGTTGAACTGATGAGAGATTATCGCATTAAGTACCCTAAAGCTGACATGCAGCTTTTGCCTGTGTCCAGAGAGTTTTCAAGAGATCTAGCCCTCTAAGTGGGATCTTCCCAGTTTAATAATGAATCTTTGCTCATCTTCTGTGATGTTGACCTGGTGTTTACTACCGAATTCCTGCAACAGTGTTGAGCAAATACAGTTTTGGGCCAGCAAATATATTTCCCAATCATCTTTAGCCAGTAAGATCCAAATTTTCTTTTATAGCAGGAACGTTCCTAGTGACAACCATTTTGCCTTTACTCAAAAAACTGGCTTCTGGAGAAACTATGGGTTTGGCATTATTTGTATTTATAAGGGAGATCTTGTCCAAATGGGTGGCTTTGATGTTTTCATCCAAGGCTGGGGGCTGGAGGATGTGGACCTCTTCAACAAGGTTGTCCAGGCAGGTTTGAAGACGTTCAGAAGCCAGGAGGTAGGAGTAGTCCACGTCCACCACCCTTTCTTCTGTGACCCCAATCTGGAGCCCAAACAATACAAAATGTGCTTCGAGTCCAAGGCATCACCATATGGGACCACGCAGCAGTTAGCTGAAATGTGGCTGGAGAAAAATGATCCAGGTCACAGTAAAATCAGTAATAATGGCTCTGCACAAACAGCCTGATGTCCAGCTCTGCTGGACAAGATATTTTCAATTAACTAATTTATTTTTCAAAAATTTTTGAATGATCAGTTTTTGAAGTCCATACAAGGATATATTTTCCAAGTGGTTTTCTTACATAGAACTCCTTTAAGATTGAGCTTTTTGAACAAAAATGTGATCAATGTTTGCCTTTGAACACATCTTCTTTTTTTTTAAATAATTTTTAATGTGTACAACTCATAGTGCATGAATTTAGCATCTTTTTACATACAACTGTTTGTATACAAAGTATATTTGTACAATTCAGGTCTTCAATCATGCATTTAGGAAAATGATATCCGTCTCATTCAACCACCTTTTCTTTTTTCTTTTTTTTTTTCCTTTTCTACCCCTCCCTCCCCCCTTGCTCCTCCCCTTACACTCCCTTCCCTTTGACCATTCTAGTGTTCCTCTAGTCCTCCTATGTAACCCCCCATCCAACAATACTATGAACTAGCCTCCTTATATCAGAGAAAACATTTGGTACTTGGATTTTTGAGACTGACTAACTTCACTTAGCAGTATGTCTTCCAACTTCATCCATTTACCTGCAAATGCCATTAATTTATTTTCTTTTTATTGCTGAGTAAAATTCCATTGTACATATATACCATATTTTCTTAATCCACTCATTTACTGAGAGACATCTACGTTGGTTCCACAACATAGCTATTGTGAATTGCGCAGCTACAAACATTGAGATAGCTGTGTCACTGTAATATGCTGTTTTTAAGTCCTTTGGAATAGACCCAGGAGTGGGATGGCTGGGTCATAGGGTGGCTCCATTCCCATTTTCCAACAAATCTCCATACTGCTTTCCATATCGGTTGCACCATTTTGAAGTCCCACCAGCAATGTATGAGTGTGCCTTTTTCCCCACATCCTCTCCAACATTTATTGTTGCTTGTGTTCTTGACAGCTGCCATTCTGACTGGAGTGAAGTGAAATCTTAGAGTAGTTTTGATTTGCATTTCTCTAATTGCCAGAGATGTTGAACATTTTTTCATGTATTTGTTAATTAATCATGTATCTTCTTCTGAGAGGTGTCTTCTCAATTCCTTAGCCCATTTATTGATTGGGTTATTTGTTTTTTTGTGTAAAGTTTTTTTGAGTTCTTTATATATTCTAGAATTAGTGCTCTGTCTGATGTGCATGTACTAAATATTTGTTCCCAATTAGTTGGTTCTCTATTCACCTCACTGATTGTTTCTTTTGCTGAGAAAAAGCTTTTTAGTTTAAAATCTATCCCATTCATTAATTCTTGGTAGTAATTCTTGCACTACAGGATTCGTTATTAAGAAACTTGGGGGCCTAATTCAACATGTTGGAAATTGGAGCTTACTTTTTCTTCTATTAGGCGTATTGTCTCTGGTCTAATTCCTAGGTCCTTGATCCACTTTGAATTGAGTTTTGTGCATGGTGAGAGATAAGGATTTAATTTCAATTTGTTGCATATGGATTTCCAGTTTTCCCAGCACCATTTGTTGAAGAGGCTATCCTTTCTTCACTGTACATTTTTGGCACCATTGTCTAATATAAGATAGCTGAAATTATATGTATTAGTTTCTGTGTCCTCAATTCTGTACCATTGGTCCACCAGTCTGTTTTCGTGCCAATACCATGATGTTTTTGTTACTATTGCTCTATAGTATAATTTAAGGTCTGGTATGGTGATGCCCCCCTGCTTCACTTTTCTTGCTCAGGATTGCTTTGGCTATTCTGGGTCTCTTATTTTTCCAGATGAATTTCATGACTGCTATTTATATTTCTTTGAAGAATAACATTGGGATTGGGATTGGAATTGCATTAAATCTGTATAGTGCTTTTGGTAGTATGGACATTTTGACAATATTAATTGTACCTATCCAAGAGCAAGGTAGGTCTTTCCATCTTCTGAGTTTATCTATGATTTCTTTCTTTAGTGTTCTATAATTTTCGTTATAGAGGTCTTTCACCTCTTTCATTAGGTTGATTCCCTGGTATTTTTTTTAAGCTATTGTAAATGCGGTAGTTTTTCATCATTTCCCTTTCAGAGTCTTTGTTGCTGATGTACAAAAATGTCTTTGACTTATGTGTGTTGATTTTGTATCCTGCAAATTTGCCAAATTCATTTACTAGTTGTAAAAGTTTTCTGAAAGAGTTTTTTGGGTCTTCTAGGTAAATTATCATGTCATCAGCAAATAGTGCTAATTTGAGCTCTTCTTTTCCTATCTGGATCCCCTTAATTTCTTTTGTCTGTCTAATTGCTCTAGCCAGAGTTTCCAGTACTATGTTAAATAGCAGTGGTGAAAGGGGGCATCCCTGTCTTGTTCCAGTTTTTAGAGGGAATGCTTTCAATTTCTCTCCATTTAAGATAATGTTAGCTCGGGGCCTTGCATATATAGCTTTTATAATGTTGAGATATGTTCCTGATATTCCTAGTTTTTCCACTGTTTTGAACATAAAGGGGTGTTGTATTTTGTCAAATGCTTTTTCTGCGTCTATTGAGATGATCATATGATTTTTGTCTTTAAGTCTATTGATGTGGTGTATTATGTTTATTGATTTCTGAATATTGAACCAGCCTTGCATCCCTGGATAAACCCCACTTGATTATGGTGCACTATCTTTTTGATATGTTTTTGTATCCGATTTGCCAGGATTTTGTTGAGGATTTTTTGCATCTATGTTCATTAAAGATATGGGCCTGAGTTTTCTTTTTTGGATGTGTCTTTGCCTGGCTATGGAATTAATGTGATATTGGCCTCATAGAAAGAGTCTGGAAGAGCTCCCTCTTTTTCTATTTCTTGAAATAGTTTGAAGAGTATTGGTATTAGTTCTTTGAAAGTCTTATAGAACTCGGCTCTAAACCCATCAGGTCCTTGACTTTTCCTTGTTGGTAGCTTTTGATGACATCTTCTATTTCTTCACTTGTAATTGATCTGTTTAAATTGTGTATAGCCTCCACATCCAGTTTAGGCAAATCATATGACTCTAGAAATCTGTCAATGCATTCAGTATTTTCTATTTTATTAGAGTACAAGTTTTCAAAGTAATTTCTAATTATATTCTGTATATCTGAGGTGTTTGCTGTGATATTCCCTTTTTCATCACGAATGTTAGTAATTTGAGTTTTTCTCTTCTTCTTTTCATTAGCATCACTAAGGGTCTGTCAATTTTGTTTATTTTTTCAAAGAACCAATTTTTAGTTTTGTCAATTCTTTGAATGGTTTTCTTAGTCTTGATTTCATTAATTTCTGCTCTGATTTTAATTATTTCCTGTCTTCTACTGCAGGAGCCCTGTTTGGGGATTGGCTTGAATTGCGGTTGACCATGAGCCGTGGAGATTTGGGCATTGTCGCCTCCCGTAGTCTCACGGGACTTGTTGCGGGATCTCGAGTGACTTGGCCAAAATTGCTGATGGGTCAGCGCCATTCTGGTGGTGTGTGGCGTGTGTTAGTCGTTGTTAGAACTAGAGAGAAAAGTTATCAGAATAAAAAGCTGTTTGTCTCCAGTTTGCCTCTGAAGTTCTTCCCGCGGCTCCGTTGCTCCAAGCGCTTCAGGCGGCAACAGTTGGCGGCCCATACGGGGAACTTCGGAGCGGACAGGTAAGAACTGAAAGGTCTCTAAAGATGGGTTCAAATATAACTGAATCCCAAGTGATAGAGGCTATGCAAAGACTCCTTGATATACCTGACTCTGTTCTCAGTGAGGAGTATATAGAAGAAAGTGATAGTGATCAAAAAAGCGTAGTTTCCACTGGGCCAACAAGACCAGTAAAAAGAGAGTATTAGTAGAGTCCCAAAAATGACAAAAATCCAAGCTATTAAAGCTATTCGGAGTTATTGGTGATAGCTGAAGGATACTTGCTCTTAATGGAACCTGGGCCTCAGGATATTGCTATCAGTGAAATTAGCATTGGTGAGGAATCTAGTAAAAGTGATCCTGAGAAAATGAGGAAAAAGAAACTAAAAATGACCGAGAAAAAGGACCGTCAGGTAGAGGAGCCACTTGTGTCCTCTTCTCCCCCATGGATGGAATCCATTACAGAAAATATGAAGGGTATTACTAGGCATTTGCATACCCTAGAAACAGAAATAAAAAGTCTTTCTGATCGCTTATGCGCTCTCGAGGAAAACTCACAGATGCATTGGGAACCGCCAGCATTTGAAAAGAAAAATGGACAGAGGGTCCATCAGTCAGTAGATTTCAAAACAATAAAAAATCTCAAAGAGGCAGTAATGACTTATGGGCCCCAAGCTCCTTTCACGATGAGTATGCTGGAGTCCCTTAACACCTTTAGCTTAACCCACTCAGACTGGAAAAGTCTATGTAAAGCAACATTAAGTGGGGGCAATTCTTGGTTTGGCGATCGCAATTCCAAGAACTTTGTATAGAAACGGCTAAAAGAAACGCGGCTGCAGGGTTTGAAAACTATAATATAGACATGCTCACAGGAGAAGGGCAATTCGCAGACTTACAGGCTCAAACAGATTATGACCCAGATGTATATTCTCAGATAAATGCAGCTGCATTAGAGGCATGGAAAACTGTACAAGGACCTGGGGATCTACAAGGTAGCTTGTCAAAAGTGATTCAAGACCTAATGAGCCGTATGCTGACTTTGCTGATCGACTTTTGAGAACTGCAGGAAGTGTGTTTGCAGATGTTGACCAAGCTATGCCATTAGTTGTTCAATTAGCTTATGAAAATGCAAATAAAATGGTGCCAAGCAGCCATCAGGCCATGGAGAACTAAAAAGGATCTTTCCGTATATATACAACTATGTAAAGATATAAATGACGCCTTTGTCACAGGAAATGTGATTGCAGCCTCAATGAGAGGTGCTTCCCCTCGAAATTTCACAAAGGCTAAACGTAGACATTATAATCAATCAAGATATTCCAGGCAAAATTATCATAATCAATCAGGCAATTCTAGGCAAAATCCCAAAAGAGAAATAAGACCAAGCTCATACCGTGCCCCAGGCCGCTGCCCCAGGTGTAAAAAGGGAAATCATTGGGCCAATAAATGCCATTCAAAATTTGACATCCATGGAAATCCTTTGTTCAGGAATTCAAAAAATGGGGCACGGGGCCCAATACCCCGGGGCCCACAAATGTACGGGGCATTGCAGAAGGAGTATCCTCAAGCATCCACTCAGATGCTTCCCCGACACAATCCCTACTAAAAATCCACTCCCTCGCCAGAGGAACAAGAGGAAATGCAGGATTAGACCTCTGTTCCACCGCCCGAATAGTGTTAACACCTGAAATGGGGGTTCAACTGATTCCCACAGGAGTCAGGGGACCTCTTCCCTCAGAGACTGTAGGACTTATTATCGGGCGTAGTCCTAAAAGCTTATTAGGTTTGCAAGTGATCCCAGGTGTAATAAACTCAGACTACAAAGGGGAAATAAAAATAATGCTTAGCTCACCCCAAAGTATAAGTCCTGTTAATCAAGGAGATAGAATTGCTCAGTTGCTTCTCCTTCCCAATTTACATAATTCATTTAAAATGGGTATGCCTCAAGAAGGGAACAATAGAGGATTTTGTTCCACTGACTCAAGACCCATGGCTTCCTGGGTTCGAGACTGTTCAAGGAGGCCTATGTGTAAAATAAAAATCCAAGGAATAGAAATGGAGGGATTAATAGATACTGGAGCTGACTCTTCCATTATTAATTTACGCCAGTGGCCCAAGCACTGGCCTCTGCAAAAAGCTTCAACCAGTTTAAGAGGCTTGGGATATAATAACCTCTAAGATAAAAGTGTGGTAATTTTAAAATGGGAGGATGATGAAGGCCATAAAGGAACATATCAGCCTTATGTTTTACCTAATCTACTGGTTACTTTATGGGGAAGAGATATTTTGCAACAAATGGGAGTAAACCTTGCAACCAAGCCTGCAGATGTTAAATGTGAAAACCTACAGGGTAATCTTAACCATAAAAGAACTCATTATCAAAAAGTACAGAGTAATCTTAACCCTAAAAGTAATCATTATCATAAAGGAAAAAGATATTTTTTTTCGGGGCCACTGAGAAAATAATTTTGAAAATACCATGGCTTTCTGATAAGCCAGTGTGGGTCCCTCAGTGGCCCCTATCTAAAGAGAAATTACAAGCGGCCCACCTACTAGTTCAGGAACAATTAGAAGCAGGACATATAGAACCTTCCACCTCTCCCTGGAATTCCCCCATATTTGTGATCAAGAAAAAGTCAGGAAAATGGTGATTGTTACATGACATTAGACAAATTAATGAAACCATGCAAGTTATGGGCCCTACTCAACCTGGACTTCCTAGTCCCGTAGCTATTCCAAAAAATTTCCATCTTATTACTCTTGATATAAAGGATTGCTTCTTTTCTATTCCCCTACATCCTCTGGATGCCCCCAGGTTTGCATTTTCACTTCCTTCTATTAACAATAATGGCCCTGATCAGAGATATCAATGGAAGGTTTTACCACAGGGAATGGCTAATAGCCCCACCATATGCCAAAATATATGTGGACAAGGCTATCCAACCCATTAAAAATAAATATCCAAACCTCATGTGTCTACATTACATGGATGATATTTTATTGGCCCACCCTAATCAAAAAATCTTATTTAATATATTCAGTGACGTGGTAGAAAATTTAAAAAAATATGGATTATAGATAGCAGAAGAAAAAGTTCAAACCAGATCTCCCATATTATATTTAGGATTTAAAATCATGGATACTTTTGTTAGACCCCAAAAAATCCTAATAAATAAAGAACATTTGACCACCCTCAATGATTTCCAAAAACTACTGGGAGACATTAATTGGCTTCGCCCTACACTAAATCTCACTACTGGCCAACTAAAACCTTTATTTGACATCCTTCGCGGAGTCCCTGATCCATCCTCACCGCGAACATTGACTCCTGATGCTAGGAAAGCTTTAAAGTTAGTAGAAAAAGCCATCGAAGGAGCTCATTGTGATAGATTTGATTTAACTCAACCGCTGATGTTGATTATTATTTCTTCACAATATACACCCACAGGAGTATTTTGGCAACAAGGGCCTTTATTATGGATACATTTGCCCGTCTCTCCTAAAAGTATAATTGAATCTTATACCTCCATGGTGGCTAAACTTATTCTTCAAGGACTTAAGACTTCTACTAAAATATTTGGCATTCACCCTGCTACTATTATTACTCCCTATTCATCATCACAGATTAAATATTTATGCTTCAATGATAATGATTGGGCTATAGCTAAATGCTCTACTTCTGCAAATTTTGATAATCATCTTCCTAAGTCCCCTATATTATCTTTTTGTATTAATCATCCTATTTTATATTTCCACAGGTAATAAAAAATCAACCTATTTCTAAGGCATTTAATATATTTACAGATGGGTCCTCAAATGGTACTGCTACAGTAGTCACTAAAAAAGAAAACATGACTTACATAACAGCACACAAATCAGCTCAACTAGTGGAATTGGAAGCTGTGGTAAAAGCTCTGGAAAATTTTAGGGACCAGCCCGTAAACATTTTTTCAGATAGCCACTATATTGTACAAGCCGTCCCAAAATTAGAGTTAGCAGGACCAATAGCACCTCATACTCCAGCCTTTAAATTGTTTTATCAAATACAAAAACTTTTGTGGCAAGAAAAGAACCTCTATTCGTAGGCCATATTAGAGCACATACTAATTTGCCTGGTCCCCTCCATGAAGGTAATCAAAAGGCTGATGAACTTACAAAAACAATATTTATACTTTCAGTGCTACAACAAGCTACTTTATTTCACTCCCAGTTTCATGTCAACAGCACCACCTTGCAATGTAGGTTTAAAATCACAAAGGAGCAAGCCAGAACAATTGTAAAAGATTGTAAATCTTGTATGACACATTTGCCCAATCCTCATTTCGGCGTTAACCCTAGAGGATTAATGCCCAATCATTTGTGGCAGATGGATGTTACTCATGAGCCAAGTTTTGGAAAATTGCGATTTATTCATGTGAACATAGATACATGCTCAGGCATGATTTTTTTTTTTTTTTTTTTTTTTTTTTTTTGGTACCAGGGATTGAACTCAGAGGCACTCGACCACTGGGCCACATCCCCAGCCCTTTTTTTGGTTTTTATTAGAGACAGGGTCTCACTGAGTTGCTAAGTGCCTCGCCATTGCTGAGGCTGGCTTTGAACTCGCGATCCTCCTGCCTCAGCCTCCCAAAGTGCTGGGATTACAGGCGTGCGCCACCGCGCCTGGCAGGCATGATTTTTGCTTCCTTACATTCTGGAGAAAAACTTAAAGATGTTACATCTCATTGTTTGCAAGCTTTTGCTGCATTGGGCATCCCCAAAATGCTTAAAACAGATAATGGCCCCTCATATACGTCCTTATCTTTCAAACAGTTTTGCGCAAAATTCAATATATCCCATAAAACAGGCATCCCATACAATCCTCAGGGTCAGGGCATTATTGAAAGAGCAAACTGAACACTGAAAATTATGTTATTAAAACAAAAAGAAGGAAATTGGAAAAGTCCTAAGGACAGATTGGCAGTTTGCCCTGTTTAACTTAAATTTTTTAACTTTAGACTCTAATGGTTATTCTGCTGAGACAGACATTGGAATCCACACCAACAACATAAACCCTTGGTTTACTGGAAGGATGTTCTTTCAGGTACATGGAAGGGTCCAGATCCAGTATTAATTTGGGGGAGAGGATTTGTTTGTGTTTTTCCAAAAGACAAATCCTCTCCAATATGGATACCATCTAGATTAATAAAGCAGGTACCACATCAAGATGATCAAGATGTAGTTGTTGAGGAATCAAGATTAATAAAAAAGGTACAAAATCAAGAAGACCAAGATGAAGATATAGAATGACTCCCTCAAAAGTATCCTTCAAAATGTTTCACAACTCAAGAGTCATTCCTCCCAGCCGGGACAAGGAGATCTCTCTTTAGTGTGCACACAATTGTATTTTTTTTTTCTTTTTATACATGTCTTTATGTCTGTACATTTGTCTACATTTCATGTTAATGTGACGTCACAAATATATGTTTGTATGTTTGTTCGTCTGTCCAGTGTGAAGTCACAAAGAACAAAGCGCTTATGAAAAAGAATATATATATATATATATATATATATATATATATATATATATATATATATATGGATCCAAATAACTTTAATTCATTTTAGGTTAAGAGTATTCAATTTAGGTAAATAATTTTATAAATGAAGGTACCTTCAATTTTGATTATAGGTATCCCTGGGACTTCTCTTCAGCAAACAATATGACTAGTGCTATATAACCTGATATTTTGGTGTTTTGACATAAGATTGTTTATTTGTTATTAACTTCATTTGTTTAATAGCTCATTAATTTCAATTATCTCAACAGGTAAAAGATTGCTCTGTATACAGAGACTCAAGGATTCCAGCTAACAAATTATTTCTCTAAAGTGCCTTTACCTTTTCTTTAAACTATCTTTAATGCAGTAATTACCCTCAGTCTTTCTTTGTTTTGTTCTAAATATGATATTTTTCCAACTTATGTTTGTAGAAGCTCAACCAGCGATGTGTGTGAACAAAAATCAACTTTTATTTTCTAATCTAATTATTCTATTTTGTAGTTTGACAACTCTCCTCTTGACTCAGTGCTGCAATAGCCCTGCCTTTTCTTTAATAATTGATGCTTGAGTTTCTAGGTAGCGGGCCCTGAAGATTTGCCGGTGGCATTGTCTAAACATAAAAAAGACGTCTGCTGCTACAGGTGCAGGGATCGTGGCTGCCGCAAGCATCCCTGCTGCTCAAGCATCAAACAACCTCACCAACAGTGTGGCCTCTGCTCTACATTCATGGAGCCTCCTACATCAACATGTTACAACAAATGGACATTTTGATCTTTCATTGTTTGGGACTTTACGGGACAATGCCTTGCGGGTATTTGTCTAGAGTATTCAGTGTGTTACTTGATGGAACTTAGGGCAGCTGATTTGTTTAAACAATTTGATATGCTATGCAATTTGGCTCATCACCAAAAGGCTTGTCGCCTTAAAGCCGCAACATCTCCTCACAATTGGACGGCTGTTAGTCATCATACACAGTCGATCCTAAAGGGCTCCATTGGATGGCTGGTTAGCCAATGACGGGTAAGATCCCCAGAGGGGGGCAACCTAAGACAGGCACAGTCGCACGGGACAGTCTCATGTGGCCGACATATCAACCTAAGACAGGAGTCAAGGGCACAGCCTTGATTATCCGATGACGGGTAAGAATGTTGGTTGCACATAGACGTCCTAGAGCATTACCTCTTTTAAAACAAAAAGGAGGAAATGCAGGAGCCCTGTTTGGGGATTGGCTTGAATTGCGGTTGACTATGAGCCGTGGAGATTTGGGCATTGTCGCCTCCCGTAGTCTCACGGGACTTGTTGCGGGATCTCGAGTGACTTGGCCAAAATTGCTGATCGGGTCAGCGCCATTTTGGTGGTGTGTGGCGTGTGTTAGTCGTTGTTAGAACCAGAGAGAAAAGTTGTCAGAATAAAAAGCTGTTTGTCTCCAGTTTGCCTCTGAAGTTCTTCCCGCGGCTCCGTTGCTCCAAGCGCTTCAGGCGGCAACATTCTACTGCTCTTGGTGTTGGTCTGTTCTTCTTTTTCTAATGCTTTGAGGTGTGATGTTAAGTAATTTATTTGTTGGTTTTTTTTTTCCTCTTAAGGAATGAACTCAGTGCAATGAATTTTTCTCTTACTACTGCCTTCATAGTGTCCCAGAGATTTCTATATGATGTATCTGTGTTCTCATTTACCTCTAGGAATTTTATGATCTCCTCTTTGATGTCTTCTTCAACCCCTTGTTCATTCAGTAGCATGTTGTTAAGCTTCCAGTTGATGGAGTAGTTTTTCTTATTCCTTGTTTTGTCATTGATTTCCAATTTCATCCCTTTATGGTCTGATAGCATGCAGGGTAGTATCTCTATTTTTTTTAATATTTGCTGAGAGTTGCCTTGTGACATAATATATGGTCTATTTTGGAGAAGGAGCCATGTGCTGCTGAGGAAAATGTGTATTCGTTTACCGAGGGATGAAATATTCTATATATGTCCGTTAGGTCTAAATTGTTAATTGTTTTAAGGAGGCTTAAAGTTTCTTTGTTTAGCTTTTGTTTGGATGATCTATCCATTGGTGAGAGAGGTGTGTTGAAGTCCCCTAGAATAACTGTGTTGTGTTCTATTTTACTCTTGAACTTGAGGAGCGTTTGTTTGATGAATGTAGGTGCTCCATTATTTGGGGCATATAGATTTATGATTGTTATATCCTGTTGATGAATGATTCCCTTAAGTAATAAGAAATATCCATCTTTGTCCCTCTTGATTAGTTTTGGTTTGAAGTCTACCTTATTTGATATGAGAATGGAAACCCCTGCTTGCTTCCACCGGCCATGTGAGTGATAAGACTTTTCCCAGCCTTTCACTTTCAATCTGTTGATGTCTTTTTCTATGAGGTGTGTTTCTTGGAGACAGCAAATTGTTGGGTCGTTTCTTTTAATCCATTCTGATAATCTGTGTCTTTTGATTGGCGAGTTTAGGCCATTAACATTCAGGGTTATTATTGAGATGTGATTTTTATTCCCATCCATTTTTATTTGAATTATGGACTTTAGCTTGATTTGGTTTCTCTTCTGGTTGGTATTTCCTTTAGTTTAATATCTCCCTTTGTTAATTTTCATTATCATCTTTCTCTTCTTCTTCATGAAAAATGTTGCCCAGGATGTTCAGAAGTGCTGGCTTTCAAGTTGTGAAATCTTTTAACTTTTGCTTGTCGTCGAAGGTTTTTATTTCATCTTTGAATCTAAAGCTCAATTTTGTTGGATATAAGATTCTTGATTGACATCCCTTTTCTTTCAGAGCTTGAAATATGCTATTCCTGGATCTTCTTGCTTTTAAGGTCTGGGTTGAAAAATCTGAACATAGTCTGATTGGTTTCCCCCTATATGTGAACTGCTTCCTTTCTCTTGCGGCTTTTAGTATTCTCTCCTTGCTCAGAATATTAGGCATTTTCATTATAATGTGTCTTGGTGTGGATCTGTTGAGATTTTGTTTGATTGGTGTTCGGTATGCTTCTTGAACTTGTTTTTCCCATTCATTCCTTAAGTTTGGAAAATTTTCTGTAATTATTTTGTTAAATAAATTACTCATTCCTTTGGCTTGAAACTCTACCCCTTCCTCTATGCCAATCACTCTCAAGTTTGGTCTTTTTATGCTGTCCCATAATTCTTGGATGTTATGTTCTTGATTTCCAACGAGTTTTGCTGTATGGTCTAAATTCTTCTCTAGGACATATATTTTGTCTTCATTGTCTGTGGTTCTTTCCTCCAAGTGGTCTACTCTGTTGGAGATGCTTTCAATTGAACTTTTATTTTGGTTTAGTGCTTCTTTCATTTCTGGAATTTCTATTTGGTTTCTCTTTAGAGCCTCTATTTCCCTATTGAAGTAATGTTTTACTTCCTGTATTTGTTTTTGGACTTCTTTGTCAAAATGATCTTTTGCCTCCTGTACTTGCTCCCTCATCTCATTTTTGAGTTTATTCTTAAGTTCCCTAAACCTTTGGCATATGTAATTTCTAAATTCCATCTCTGGCATTTGACCAACTGTGTTTGCCATGAAATCTACTCATGAAGAATCTTGATTTAATTGTGTCACTTTTTTCCCTTGTTTTTTTATGCTGCTTGTGTGTCTTTTCTTCCTGCACTGTGGGACCTTGACTGTTTCGATTTTACCTTAATGCCTTATGTTGTTCCTGTAGTACAAAGCTATCAGCTCCCTTATAATTCCTTTACAGTTTAAAACCTAACACTTTCTATTCAGAAAATTCAATTTTGATCACAATGTACAGATTTTGTTAACCCAGATATTATTTCCAATTTACTCTGTACGCTTCTGATGGGGTTTTATAGCTGCAAGTATTGGATACAGAGGTATTATGTTTAAGAAGAAGGAAGTGTCTTGAATTGTTCTTTCTTGGAAAGTATGAAAGGGAGAGTTCTATTGACATGGTTTACTGGAAGTGGTTTAGTATCAGTAGAAGAGAGAAGATAGAGAATGGAGTAGACACTTAGGTGGAAAGACCAAATTATATATAAAGTAAGATGGAAAAAAAAGAAAAAAAAAATGATAAAAGAGTAGAAATTGGTGTAAGAGAGAGGAGAGAGAGAATCATGAAAATGAAGAGTAAACTATATATAACACCTCTTTGCTATCCAGTTCAATTGTGCCGGTTCTAGAAATCCCAAATTCTGCATAAAGTTTGTTTTTGCCTCTGTTTAGTATGCACTGGCAGGGTGCAAGTATAAAAGATGAAGGAGGAAGAAGAGATGCAAAAGTGATAAGGAAGAAAAGAAGGAATGAGTAAAGGAGCAGAAGCAAACAATCAAACACACTGACAATCAATGCAAAAAAAAAAAAAAAAAAAAAAAAAAAAGCAAAACAGAACAAAGCCAAAAAAAAGAAAAAGAACAACAAACAATCAAACAAAAAAACCCAAAAAACAATAACACAAGCAGACAAACCAAAAAAAAAAAAAAAGTTGAACCCCAAGTCTCAAACAAAATGGGCCCTGGGAAGCCCCCCTCTCTTTTCCCTTTCCAGTTTAAGCCAACTGCATTGGACCACGTCCAGATATTCTGCAACCCTGTCAGTGGAGTCAAGTCTGCACCCTATGCCAGTGGCCAAATGGCTCAGGGGGAAGATTGGCTCAGGGCGGTTGTGTGTCAACAGATGAATGGCACCAGGTAGGGGACCCTCCAGAAAAACACTCTTTCCCCACGCCCACCCACAGTTGTACCTTCTTGTGGCCACTGGGCTGGCCTCAGACACGCCCTCCCCTGCTGGTTACCCGAGTCTCACCCAGGTGTGCACTGCCTTCAGAGCGCAGGGGCTCCCAGGATGTCTGTAGCTGTTGTCTCCTCCGTCTTTTCCCTTTTGTCTGGGTCACCCACTGCACCTGTCAAAGATGGCGGCATTCTCCTCCCATTCAACTGCAGCTCCGCAGACTCTGTGTCAGTCCAGAGTGTGCAGGATCAGCTTGGCAAGCAGTGCAAAAGAGCTCCACATGGACACCACCCACACCTCTAGGCCTCTTTTTATCCCTCCTCGCCGATCAGTTTCAAAGCTGCTGGGTTGATCATCTCCTTGCCGAGATGGTACTGGCCCCTGTACCTGCAGCACAGACAGCGCTGCTTCGGGCTGTGGACCGCTGCAACTCTGCCCCTGCTTGTTGTGGTCCTGAAAACCTTGTATTTTGCTGTCCAGAGGTGCAGGAATGTCTTGGCTCCCTTTCAGTTGCAATAGAACCGCCAGCAAAGCGCTCAAACTTCCCACTTCACGTCCTTCAGCAACTGCGTCCAGAGAGCACCTCCCTCCTGTTGGCCATCTTCCCCGAGAATCCTGAACACATCTTCTTGATGAACATTACGTAGCAGACCGGATTAATTCTGACTTGAAATGTCCCTAATGAACAAAATCTTTTATGTTTTTTTTTATATTTCCTTTCCAGGCCCCTTCTTTACAGTCCTATGGCAGAAAACATGAACATTCCTATGAAATATTATAACAAACAAACAAACCCTGTAACTCTGGTAAATGTTCTGTTATGATTGTTGACCTTGCACAGATTCTACCTTTTGTCTTTTTTTTTTACAAGTTTTTTTGTTTTGTTTTGTTTTTTAAGCCATCTCAAGTTCCAGTTGTAAAATAAGTAAATGTGATAATATCTGTATCGACAGCACCAGCATCTTCAGCAAAGCTTTCCAAAGTTGATTATTTCCCCCACACTGTACTCTACCTATCAAAGTCAAGTAGCTTTGACAAGCAAGGGGAGTAAGGACAGCACAGCCAGAGCTGGTGGTTTGAGTAATGCAGTCACTTAAGCAGGCCTGGCACCACATTACGAGAAGCAGTTGGCATTTTCTCTCTTGCTGACTTTTCTCTTGAAAGGATAATATACTAATATTTAGAATGATGAAGAATAATTACTGTAATGATTCAAATGTATGCAAGCTAAACAAACAAAAACACCCTAATGAAAACATGGGGGGAGGTGCATTTGGTTTCATTCACTTCATCCTGTGTATTGTGGAGATGGTTACTTCATTCTTTAATTACTGTTTATTTTATCCTTGGCATCTGAATACCTTTAAATTATTTAATATCCATTGTTTAGAGCTCTGCCAATTCTTGAGTACCAGTCAGTATTAGTATTTATGTGTACAGGAGTTTTGTTAGTATATTTCATTTGCAGTAAACCGATCTCCAAAGATTTTCTTTTGAAGAGACTTTACCCCTTTCTTAATTTTCACATTCCTGTTTTACTAAATATTAAATGTTCTTGGACAATTTTGGTGTTCATGTGTTTTGGGGACAAAAGTGAAATGACTTTGTCATTAAATCAGAATGTTTGTTTTTAACTCACAGATCAAATGTGCCTTAATTTTTTTTTTTCATTTAGATTTAAAACAGTTGATAGGCTTGCCATTTTAATACACATCATTGGAGATCTGCTTATTTGTAAATAACCTATTTATCATTTGGAAAAATAAACCAGTGAGCAATATTTTTTCTATTGTACTTTTGAAAACCATTTTGTTTCATTATTCCTGTTTTAGCTGAAGATTGAATTTCATTTGGAGAGTATAAAAACATAAACACAGAAAAGAAAAAAAATAAAACTGCTAATGTAGGAGACCCACTCCAGGCCCTTCTCTGGAGCCTGGCAAACTCAGTTTATATCATAGCTCCTGAAGGTGAATCCAGAGGCTGTACAGGAGAGTTGCAGGGAACGCCAGGCTGCACCAGGCCTCCCCCAGACTCCACCAGCTGAACGTCACCCTGGACACCTGCAAACACAGAGGCAGCCTGGTCAGGACACTGTCACTCATCCACTTTTTTTCTCTCATTCCTGTCTACACACACACTCAGGATCTCTGGTTATCTATGAATCACCTTTTAAAACAGCCACAAGGAAAACCCAGCTGAGCACACACTTTATATTCAGCAGCTGTGTTCAGTCCTGATCACTGAGTGGGCTGAGCTGGGAGTCCAGGGCTGGGCTCCTCTGCAGAGCTGCAGGTCAGGGTGGGCTGGTTTTCATGAGCACAGGGGGGGCCCTATTTGCATGTCCTCCTGCCATATAGCAGCTCTGGGTGGAGGCCTCATGTGGAGCAGAGCCCCAGCAGACATGAGAGTGCTGATTTCCTGGTGACAGCTATCACATTCCATTCAACCTGATGCCCAGCATAGCAGAGGCAATATGGGTCCACAACCCTTCCTAATGCTTCATTTGCTGCATGTGCACACTTCACCTGATGGAAGCCTTATTGTGCCTGTGAACCACGATCCAAAGAAAAGACTACTGACTCCAATTTTAAGAGAAATTAAAGAAAGCTCATATTGTGTACACAAAGAAATCTGCCAGGCTGCTTGCTCACCCAAAATTGCACAGCCTGAGGACAGCACCCCAGCTCTCCAGGAAAGAGGTTTTATAGCACAAATTTACAAGGAAATGTGTCTTGGGAACTTACAGCTAAGAGATTCTGGCAAGCATATTACAAAGGCAGAGAGCTGGTTATTGAGCAACATGGCTTAACATTTCAAGGAGGGTGTAATTTAGATTCCACCATCAGAATATATGAGGCACTACTGAGGTTGTAGGGAGAAATTTTTATATGGTAAAGGAAAGCCAGTCATGTGTGAGTTTAGAGCATGGGAAGGAATTCCAAATAAGATTAGCCCTCAGAATATGGTCAGGATTATAAATAGCTTAGTAAAACATAAGTGAACTTCTTAAAACTTTGTGACTCCCAATCTTAGGATAAAATTAAGTTGGTTCATCAGTGCCATGCTTTGTTCTATGTAAAAGTGCTGACTGGGTCAGGAATGCTTGTGTTCAATGTGCAGAGGTCATGCCTGTGAGCCCTTTCCCCATTGTCTGGGCCTGTGCCCTCCATCCCTGAACCCACTGCCCTGCTGCTTCTCCTGAACACAGTGGGGCTTCCTGGTGATGTTTCTCAGTGCCCTCCTTAGTGACATCAGGGTGGTTTGATGCATCCAGTGTGATGTGAAAGCACTCACAGAACCAGGAGTCTTCAGGTGCAGGCTAACAGGCCTCAGATATGCAGTGTGTCTTATGGATTGATATCAATTGATCCTACAGCACAAAGGTGTTTAGCATTAGTGGCTCTAGCAGCTCTTCATCTGTAAGTGGGCATTTGGTAAGAATAAACACACACTGAATCGTGCTCAGCCCTCCACACAGCCAGAGTATGACTGGGAGCACTCTTTGTCTACTAGGAAAATCAGAATCCCACACCTTCTTCCTCACCTTTACCTGGTAAAACTTCCTGTTAGGTAAACTTTAAGTTCAGGCAGTAAATTCTTGCCTTACACCTAAAAATTCACTGTGAGACTGCATCATTCCCCAATCTATCCTCTTTCCTTCTAAAAAAAATTGTGTGCTTGTTCTTCAAACTTAAATCTGTAATCCACTTACTATTAAAACTTTTACAAAAAAAACAATTTTTGTGTTCTGTTTGTGTGTTTTTGGAATAAAATCAAAATGCTTTTTAGCACATGCTAAGCTTGCATTTTAGTTTACACAGCCAGTCCCAGTGGATGCTGACTGAGTGGATAAGAAAGGTGCAGAGGCCCCTGCTCTGCTGTCTGAGGTGGTCGAAGAGAACAACTAAAGAGGTGGATGCAGCCCTGGGACTGGTAAAGTGTTGGTCTGTGCCAGCTCTGATCTTGGAGTTGGAATAGTCACCCAGCAGCCAACCTGGCAGCACCTGTGGGGCTAAATCTGCAGTCGCACAGGTGCCAGACTGTGGAGGAGGGTCTCCCTCCATCTGGACTCCTGAGGATGCCATGGTTAAACCGAGGGCTCAGGTGGAGCTTTGTCCAAGGTGTGGCCCCTACACATATTCCTTTGAGGGCCATGGGTAGTGGAGCCTGGGGTAAAGACTATTAAGGCCCCAGCACTGAAAGTCTACCTTCTCCAGGGGCATCCTGGAGAGCATCAGACAGGAGGCCCCACCCTGTGCATCATGTCCTGTGGTCAGCAGAGACATGCATTGGGACAACCTGAGGTTTGGGGACAGAACCTCTGCCCTGTGAGCACTGCAGGTGGGATATGGTGTTCACAATGCCTGTCCTTAATTAAAGTTCAGTGATTGTTGAAACTGTTCTCATGATCACCAAGTTGTCCTCTAAAGTAGATGTAAAAATGGTATCCACAGAGAAAGAATGTAATTTAGCCAAAAAGAATGACATCCTATGTCTCCCGGCCCTGGGCATGGCCAACAACTCATGACCAGCTTAAATGAGTCAGGCAGAGGGAGACCATTACCACAACACCACTTGTGTGGAGAAGCCACCGTATCAGGCCCCCAGAAAGAGAGAGGGCAGTGGCCACTGGAGATGGGTAGGTGCAGGGAGGGCGAGGGTGAGGGTGGGTGGTGAGGGCCACGTGCAGAGAGGGCTTGTCCTGGTGCTCTGCAGCTCACAGTGCACCTGTGGCCCACAGACAGGCTGTGCTCCACAGTGACTGGGGCAGAGCAGCTGGTGGGCTCCCCAAACCAAGGAGAGACAGGGGATGGACAGCTGGGTGTGCACAGCCTGGCATCCATCATGGTACCTGGCACTCATGTGTCAGGGTGCATTTCTCTGCCTCACTAGAGCTAGGTTTCAGTGTAAGTAGAAAAATACAGCTGGAATCACCAGCTCTGTGTCTGATGGATATAGATACTGATTTTATTAGTAATGTTGAAGATGAAACATCATTACAAATGAAAGACAGCAAAATATAATATACAATTTCTTATTCTGCTATTCAAAATAGTTGAAGCAGGCATTTTTCATTACTTCCATGGCTTTAGGTTCAAGGTATGAAATCACTGTATTCCTAATGTTCATATTTTAATGTTGCATTGGTTCAAATTTGGGTAATAGATTCCACTGAACTGCTGATGAAATCATCTTGGCATAATATAAAAACAAATGAAATGGACTATTATTCCATTTGGTGATATGCACTAATATGTAGCCTATTCCAAGGCAAATTTGTCTAATTTACTATTTGAAGATATAACTATACAAATTGATATATTTCACTTTGAATTTGTATATAATGAATATGCAACTCTGAGAAGCTAAGGCTTTAAAAAACATCCCACCACATTTATCTTATCTTCAATTTCTTTTGCTAAGTCATCATAATAAACTAAATGTAAACAACATAATTAAAATATCAACTAATGTGCTCATATTTTAGAAAATTCTTTTTTATAAAAATATTTTAAATTATCCTCATCGATTTTAAATTATAACAATGTGCACTTTGGTTTGTTGTGAGAGTCTAAGAAGTTTGCAACTATCAAATATTTAATTTGCTATTGAACTTTGCTTCAATTTATACTAAATTAAACTGTTTTTACTCGCAAAATATTCATAAGCAGTCCATCTAAATAGCAGCTTCTTTCTTTATTGCCAAATGTTGAGATGTTTAAAACTATTGACTTCCCTTCAGGAAAGTAATATTTAAGATTGTTTAAAAACATGTATTTATTGAATTATGTATGAGTCTATGTGTTTCATATTTATTTTTATATTTAGAACTAAAAATTGCAATGGATAATTTGTTTAGATAAAACTCATTGGAAATGAAAGAAAAAAAATTCAACTTTCAAATTCCTGAAACATAATTTACAGAATTACATTCAAATATTATACTCAGAAGAGCAGGCTTAATAACTCAATACAGCCTCTCTGCAGGTGATAGGCATCATGTTTAGGGAAAGTGACCCCAGCACACACCAGGACTCAGGAAGGAGCTGAGTGATCCCCATGTGCCCGTCCTGAGGTTTCACTGGGGGAAAGGGGTTAGGAACTATATCATGGTGGAAATTAAAGCACTCAGAAAATGCTCTCTGAAAGCAGATGCAATATCTACTTTTTTGCAAGAGCAAAAACTTTTATTTATAAGGCAGAATAGATAACTGTAGGTGTGTGGGTTAGTCTCTGAGCCTTGTATTCTGTACCATTGTTCAACTGGTCTATTTTGGTGCCAATACCATGTTGTTTTTGTTACAATTGCTTTGTAATACAATTTAAGGTCTGGAATAATAATGCCACCAGCTTCACTCTTCTTGCTAAGAATTGCTTTGGCTATTCTTGGTCTCTTATTTTTCCAGATGAATTTCATGATTGCTTTTTCTATTTCTATGAGGAATGATATTGGGATTTTGATTGGTATTGCATTGAAAGTGTATAATGCTTTTGGGAGAATGGTCATTTTGACAATATTAATTCTGACTATCCATAAACAAGGTATATCTTTCCATCTTCTAAGATCTTCATTAATTTCTTTCTTTACCATGATGTTTTTTTCATTGTAGAGGTCTTTCACTCCTTTTGTTAAGTGATACCCAAGTTTTGTTTTGTTTTGTTTTAAAGCTATACTAAATGGGGTGGATTTCCTAGTTTCTCCTTCTGAGGATTTGTCACTGATGCAGCAGCACAATTCACAGTAGTTAGATTGTGGAAATAACCCTGATGCCCATCAGTAGATGAATGGATAGGGGAAAATTTGGTTTATATACACAATGGAACACTACTCAGCACTAAAAGGGAATAAAATCATGTCATTTTCAGGTAAATGGATGGAGTTGGAGAAAATAATGCTAAGTGAAGTTAGCCAATCCCCAAAAAACAAAAGTGGAATGATTCCATTGCTATGATGATACTGACTTAACATGGCCAAGGGAGGGGTGGATGAGAGGAATGAAAGAATGTTAAATACAACAAAAGGGAGAAGGGGAGGGGAAGGGGCAAGTGGATAGGAATAATGACAGAATGAATTAGACATCAATACCCTAAATACATGTATAATAACAAATGGTATGAAAATTCTTTATGAAAAACCAGTGACTTGGAAAAAATGTGCTCTTTATGTGCAATATGAAATGAATTGCATTCTGCAAGCATGTATAACAAATTAGAATAAGAAATCTAGAGTAAAAAGAGAGGGGTACATCACATCCTGACCATGTGACCCAAAAGGTGGAGTAATCCCAGGGTGGGGAAGAGCTGCCCAGGGGTGTAGGCAGGAATGGAGCTGCCCAGGGCTACTCACAACTCCTTGCAGGGTGGAGCAGCTCCCTGGAGGCAGGTAACCTTGGCAACAGGTTGGAGGAGGGGCAGGTGCCCTTGAGGTATTAGCATTTTATGTCCCCCTGAATCAGCCCCATCTTCCTGACCCAGCCATTCATCACCTACACTGAAGGACCTGTTGCCTCCCACTCCACCTCAATACATCCTCTGAAAACAGAACACTTACTGCTGTAAGGGAAAATGGGCGACTGCTTTGGCAGATACTGGCTGACAGGGGGCAATTTGGGTGAGCAGTGTGGGTTTCCCTTTAGGAATGATTTAGGTCAGTCACAGGATCCATGGCAAAAGTCTGGCAATATATTTATTGTTCCCTATAACACTAAAACACAAAACATTGTATGATTGTTAGTTAGACATTTTTGTGAGGCCAACAGACAAACCGCAAATGAAAACCACTGAATTAGTATTTTGGAGGAAGAAAAATAGATAATAAAATTGAGAAGATGAGGTTGCCTAGAAAAAATTTCAGATAAACTGGGACCAATGGCGCTTGCCTGTAATCCCAGCAGCTGGGGAAGGTGAGGCAGGCCGCTCCCAAGTTCAAAGCGAGCCTCAACAAACACGAGGTGCTGTGAAACTCAGTGAGACCCTCTCTCTCAATAAAATACAAAATAGGGTTGGTGTGTGGCTCAATGCACTGTTGCCCCTGAGTTCAATGCCTAGTACCTAAATAAATAAAAAAATAAATAATATTCGGAGGTACAAAATAAGCAGGATTCACTTCTCTGCTATAAAATATTATTTATGTCCCTATGAATAGGTCAAAATAAACCACACAATTTTGTATAAGCTCAAATAAAATATTAAAAGTCATTAAAGTCTTGGAAGTATTTCTCATAAAAAAAAAAAAAAAAAAAAAACAGAAACGGGAGGTGCTAGTACAAAATGTAGCACTTTAAAGTTTAGCAACCTGCAGATTCTAGATCCAAACACTGAATTAGAGCTTTCAATAACCACATGCCTTAAAATACACAAAATCACTTAATTCTGAGGAGTGGACCTGGAGTAGCTGAGGACACATTGGATGTTACAGTTGCATTAGCTCAACACCCTAGACTGGAGCAGGGATAGAACCGAGGCGTCCCTGTCTGTGACCCTGCAATCCAGCCACAGGAAACCCAGGCAGGCTCCAAGCTGCCTCCACAGGAAACCCAGGCAGGAAACCCAGGCAGGCTCCAAGCTGCCTCCACAGCAGCCAGGGGTCTCTAACAGCACGATGGAGTCAGTGTGGTGCTGGGCACCTCGTGTCTTCAAGGACCTGAGGCCAATGGGAGATCCAAGGTACAGCTCCCACAGTCCATGTAGAGTTGACCACCTTCCCCCATGAGTCTTCACCAAGGGAGACCTTTTGTCTCCAAGACCTTACTCAGATCACCCCTGTTCACACCCATTAACAGCTGTATGAAGAGTGGACAACTCCACCCTTGGAGCACAGGGTGTTGGGTGTTAGTGTCACAGAGACTCACTCTAAGGTATAGACAGCCCAAATATACCAAAGTTGAATCTGAATATACAGATTTCTGTGGGGTTTGACCAGGATTAGGCATTTCTGTCAGCATTTCTCAGCTCAGTCCACAGACTTTTGGGCCAGGGACTACATTGCTGTGGGAGATGTGCTGTGATGGCAGGAGGTTTGGCAGCCTCAATGGTTTATAACAACTGGTTCCCTAGGAATCTTTCTTTTTCTCATGAAAAAATAAATTTACTGGTTTCTGAAATTGCCCAAATCCCCAGGGTTGGAGGTTTCTGGCATTATGGAGGCTTCAGTATGTTGCTGTGTACTGTGAGCTGATCCATCACTGGAAGAAGGACACTGCGTGGACTGGGAATGGGAAAGATCCATGGGTTGAGAACAGGGTATCTACCTGAGGATGGAGGATAAGACATGGACACAGAGGTGGACCAAGGCCAGCCTGGCAGGTGGAGGTTGTTAGATGGGCTACCACCACCCCAGAGTTCTCCACATCCTGAGAGAAGCAACCTTGTTTCATTCTCGGCAGGATGTTTTCTTCCCCGGACAGGATGTTTCTTTTCCCCGGGCAAGAGCCAATAGGCTTAAAGTTCACCCTGTTCTATGGGCAAAGAGCCAATGGTGTTGGGGTTGCTCTGGTGCACCTCCCACCAGAAATCCCTATATAGGGCCGTGTTTGAGAGACTCAGACACACACACAGACAGACACAGAGACACGTCATCAGCTCGTTGCTGCTGAGAGGAGGAAGCCACTCAAAACACATCAGCTCAACCCTGCGGAGAGGAAGAAGCCACTGCAACAGCTCCAGACCCATAGGCTCCAGCCTACAGCAGCTGCTCCAGCTGGCAGCTCCAGACCCATCACCTTCAGCCTGATGGCCACTCCCAGCTGACAGCTCCAGCCTCCAGCCAGACAGCAGCTGCTTTAGCTGATGGCTCCAGAGATCCTAGCCGGTGTGACCAAGCACCCACTTTCTGTCCAGAGCTTGCACACTCCCCTCTCCCTGACTCCCCTCTTCCACCAGAGCTTACACACTCCCTTCTCCCTGACTCCCCTCTCCCAGCACCTCTTCGACCTTTGACCAGAGCACCTCTTCTCCGGTTTTGCTACCAACCATGAAGGCTGTTGAATAAATCTCTTGGCTACATGGCTGTCCCCGGTGTGATGTGTTGCCCTTCAGAGGTCACCTGCATCCCCAGGTACAGAGGAGGCTGAGGCAGGAGGACAAAGAGTCCACAGGAGCCTGGGCATCCTAGGGACAACCTTCTCTCACTGAGACACAAACAGGGCTCAGAGGGAGCTCAGGGCTCAGCCTGGCAGGGTGGCTGCAGTCAGAGGAGACTGCAGAGGAGGGAATCCTGAGCCCAGGATGCCCCAATTTGGCCTGAGTGTTTCAGGCTGGCCATGCAGACAGCCTGCCCGAGCCCCACTCAGGTCAGTCCACATCCTCACCTGCCTTTCCCAGAGAGCTCACCATGCCCACGGGCTTCCCTGTTGCCTCTCTGCCCACAGCCAGGATGCCACAGCCAAGGACAGGAGAGCACACCATGGCAGTCAGGAACAAAGAGGGAAAAGCTTTTGAGAGGAGACAGTGGGCACCTCGCGTAGGTCAGGGGACTAGGAAGTGGCTCCTCCATGCTTCCTCCTGGTCACACAGAGGCCACAGCAGCCATGACCCTGGGTGCTCAGTCCTGCTTGAGCGTCCAGCACACCTTGGTGTCCTGCACACAGTGCTGGTTCTGCAGAATGCAGTAAGCTGGAGCATGTGGCTCATGGAGGCTCCTCCACTGCTCCTTCAAAGGAAGTTCCTGGAGGCCAGGAGATGAGAGGAATGGTCAGAATCCCTGTGGTCATCCCAAGGATGATGATGCTTGGAGCTGTGGACGTGAAGTTGAACTGGAATGGGCACTCCAGAAACCAAGAGATGCGAGTCATGTGCGCTGTCTCCAAGGAAGGCTGCTGGCTGTGGAGGGCGCAGGATAGGGGTGAGGCCCTGAGTGCAGCACCACAAATACCACAGGGTCAGGGTGGACAAGGCCCCAGATCTCTGGCCAAGCTGGCCCAGCCTCATCTTCAAGGACCTCAGGTTGGTCACAGCTGGACTTTTGCTCACACAGGTGTGTGACCTTGCCCTGTCCTGCGCACTTGGTCCTTCATTGGTGCATACTCAGATCACTCAACCTCACTCCAGAAAACACGTGTGTGTGAGGAGTGGACCCAGTGCTCTCTGTGCACACTGAAACCAGGTGTGCTGAGGCTTTCCAAGTCAGAGAGTGAGTCACATCAAGTTCACTTTTGTGCATGGACTGGGACAAGTCTTACGGTGGGCACCAGGTTCCTGAGCCTGGCATCACCAGCATTTGGGCTCTGTGATTGTGAGGGGTGAGGCAGCATCAAGTTCCCTACCACGAAGGGCCAGGAGAGGCCCACTGTCCTGCAGACACCCAGACTGACCCCAGACACTGCCATGGTCCTTGTGGTGGAGCACAGGAGCAGCAGGAATCTGGGTCACCACATCCACATGCAGGATGCCACCTGCCCATGGATAGACTTAGGCAACCCATGACCCAGGGTGGGAGAGCCCATCAGGGAGAGGTGAGGTGGAGATGTGGCTGAGGGTGGAGGGCAGCTATGCAGTCACCAGGAGAACCACTGTGGGAATAAAGGTTTCTGTGATGACAGCTAAGGACTGTGTGTGGTAGGCTGAGAAGCAGACACAGGTTTCCACTGCAAGTGTGTGTGTGTGTGTGTGGAGGGTTGTGGGTGAGAGTGTGTGTGTAAAGGAGTATGTATGAGAGTTTGTGTGTATGTGAGTGTGAGTGTGTGTGCGTGAGAGTGTGTATGAGGTGTGTGAGTGTGTATGAGAGTGTGTGTGAGTGTGAGTGAGTGCGTAAGTGTGAGTTTGTGAGTGTGTATGTGACTGTGAGAGTGTGTGTGTGTGTGTTGTGTGTGTGTGTGTGTGTCTACACATGGATTGAGGATTCTGGGAACCGGGGCTCTGGTCTGGAAGGTGAAGCAGCAGCCTTGGTCTGAACGCAGGACTCCCTGCCCTGGTAGGTGGAGTCCAGGTCAGGGTGAACAGAGCACCTGGAGGTTCATGGCTGTGATTGGTCAAAGTGTCTGAGGGCCTGCTGAGCCTTCCCCAGGTACGTCCTCTGCAGCTGCCCTTGGACTGGATGGTTGGAGCAGGGGCAGGCCAGGAGCTCAGGGACAGCAATGTGACAAGGTAGAAGTTCTGCCTTCTAATGATATAACAATATAGACTTACAGAGACACAGAGAAGACACATGCTCACACTCACGTAACATACAGGCATACACACAAGGACACACAGATTCACACATCCACTGTGAAGCCTGGCCTGCGATAGGTGGAGAAAGACTCCTGACTCCATAAGAGAACAGCATGGGATGACCTGAGGCAGAAAGGACCTCCAGATTCCCCATGATGGGATCCAGGGGGACACCGATAACCTGGAGAGAAACCATCCACTCTTCTCAGCTGCTATGAAGCTGCACCACTTCTCCCTGTGTGCTGAGCGCCCCCTGCTGGCCCTGGTGCCCTGCAGGGAGGTTCGTGTCTGGGCTCACAATGAGGTCCCCTCACTGTGTCTCTGGCACAGTAATAGGTGGCTGTGTCCTCAGGGGTCAGGGAGCTCAGCTGCAGGGAGAAGTGGTTCTTGGACGTGTCTCTGGAGATGGACACTCGGCTCTTGAGGGCTGGACTGTAGTTAGTGCTACCACTATACGATATGTACCCTATCCACTCCAGCCCCGTCCCTGGGGGCTGACGGATCCAGCTCCACCAGTAACCAATGGTTGTGATGGAGAATCCGGAGACAGCACAGCTGAGGGACAGGGTCTGCGAGGGCTTCACCAGGCCAGGTCCCGACTCCTGCAGCTGCACCTGGCACAGGACACCTGAGGACAAGGAGAGGCACACCCTGTCAGTCACCTGCAGTCACAACCTCCACAAGGACCCAGGTCAGACACTGTGGACACTCACCCAGGGGAGCTGTGAGCAGTCACAGAACAAGACCCAGCAGCCTCATCTTCTAGACCACACCCTGCCTTCCCAGAGACCTCAGGCCTGTCTGAGCAGAGAGCAGTGAGCTCCCTCAGCCCAGAGTGCTTTTGAACCCAGAGCAGGAGGAGGGATTTGCATGTGGGTGAGGCTCTTCTGGTATCTGGACAGGCTGAGGTCAGGCTGTTCTTGTCCTTTGTTTACATTAGATGTGTCCCCTGCCTTGAACCATGTGGAGCTTTACCTGTGACAAGAGAGCAGTTGGTTTCAGGCGTTCAGGAAGGCTCTCAGAGAAGGAGTCCACCTTCCTGAGCCCAGCACTGCCTCCTCCAACCCTTTCCTCCCTGGACCTGGGAGGGTCTCAGAGTGGCAGGAATGTGCCTAGCATGCAGGAGCCCCGGGTTCACCTCCCAGCCCTGAAGGAGAAGTCCTCAGTGATGACTGAAGAGGAGCACAGAGCTGAGGATGGGCTTCCCCACATCTAGGAATAGAGTTCCCCTTTTGTTCTCAGGACTAGTTCTTGTCTTTCATCTCTGTGAGATTTGGGGTCTACAGACTGAGCAGGAGAGGAGTTATCAGAGTCTCAGGAGGGGAGAAGCTTCCTGCTGTGTGTCCACTGCCCTGCCCCCTCCCTCTGCCCTGCTTATCCCCCTACTGTCCAGCCAATGCCTGTGGACAGCAGTGGGAGGGAGTCTGCACTCAGCTCTTCCACTCACCTGTGCTGCTCTCTGGTCTCCACTGTGAGAGAACAGGATGGAGGTGCTGGGCCAGGTGAGAGTCCTGGGAACAGAGGCAGCTCTCAGCTGCAACCTTAGGCTGAGAGCCACTGAGTCCACACAGAGGAGCTGAGCCAGGCTGACAGCAGACAGGGACAGCATGCAGGGTAGGCTGGCATGAGGAAGGGAAACCTAGATCCCCTTCCCTGTGCAGCATCACTGCAGTGACACCTGCCTTGCCCACAGTCCTTTATTTGGTGAAAACAGTGGAAACTCTCTTTAGTGAGGTGGGATTCACTGAGAGGGCAGGTGTAGTTGCTAATCTTCTATGAAGTTTAGAATTAATCTTCTGCCTGAGTAAACATAGCATAGTAATAAGACCTGTAAGTCCTCTCCTGATTCACTGTGGTGTTTATCATGAACTCAGTGCAAACACTGAACCTGTAGATACCAACTTCTGGTCCTTTGGTGGCTACAGTAAGATATGGCTCGTTTCCATGTTTTCACCACCTACAATGTCATGTCTACCATTGGAGGAAGTTTTGCAAGTCTTAGGAAATCATCTGAATTAAAATGCTATTCATGACAAAAGCAACTGGAGACATCTTCACATGACTTCGTGTCCTGACCTAGGAAACTGGACCCTTCAATAGGATTATCCTCCCTAGTTCACCTGTGCCAGATTGTGAGCCAGTGGGCTCTAGCCAGCCAGGGATTCATATGGCCCTGCTTGAGATAAGGTTTCCATCCACTGAGTTCACCTCCACTCTCACTTTAGGCTTAGTTTTGCATTTTTGTCATAATCAAGTTTTCATGGATCCAATATCTTGTGTCTCTAGTCTCCTCCATTATTTCTCTAGCCATGACCCATGTGGCTTTGGAATTTTCCTGAGTGGCTTCCTTCTCAGTTTTGATGATTCCTACTCTAGTTCATGGACATTGACACTGCTGACCAATTAACACAGGATCCATGGCCATGATTCTTGTGAGTTATATTTTGAAAGAAAAAAAAAATTCTGTAACTCATTAGCTTCCTCTAAGCACATTCCATCCTTCTTGCCCCCAGGAACCTCTTCGAGACCACTTCAGACAGCCAAATCAGAATCCACAGACATTGCCAGGAACATGACCCTACATTGCTGGTCAGAAGAATATTTGTTCACAGCATGAGACAGAAGACAGTGTGGGGTGGAGGAAACCTCCTGGGAATGGGTTCTGTGTTAAAAATGCCTTCCCAGGTAGCTTATGTAAATGGAAAACTGCAAAAATACAAAATTTTTAAATGTGAGTTTGACTTTGCTCCTAGAGCTGAGGAGGTCTGACGTGGCCTCCGGAGCTGGGACACTCCTGCTTTAGAAGTCTGGAGCAGGACAAGTTCACGTTCTTTTTCATGTTCCTTTGATGATGCTCAAACACACAGATGTGGCTCCACCTCTGTGTGCACAGCAAATAAGGAGAAGAAATCATACAATATTTAAAATTCCTGAGGCTTATTGGTATAGTCATCAAGGCTCAGAACTTAATGTTGAAATTCAGGAATGTGCTAAACCTCACAAGAACATGGACCCAGAGTAGGAAAACATATGCTGATAATATCTCTTAGCAATTATGAACTGCAATTACACAGAAGAAATTGGGATTTGTAAAATTAGACACAACATCTTAATACAAACACTCCTTTGGATGGTTTTTTTATCTTCTCCTGGGGCAGAGCTACTCTTGATGGCTCTGAGCTACCCTTCCTTGTCCTAAGCCCCTCAGTTCCCTGAGTCCCCTGATGATTCTGAGATTCCCTGCTGGTCCTCAGCTTCCCCTTCTAGTCCTCAGCTCCCCTGATTTTGCTCTGCCCCATGCTGTTCCTCAGCTACCTGCCGATCCTCACATCTCTGCTCATCCTAAGCTCCCTACTGGTCCTCAGCTCCCACTGAAGGCAGGGGGGTCACTGAGCTCACACTAAGTTCACCACACACTATATCTCCTACTAGAATACACAACTGTATCATCCTTTTTTTTTTTTTAATGTTGAGTTCTAATGAGATCTGGCTCTTGGAATGTCCCTGGTGATGCTGACTCTCTAACAGTGTAGATTTCAACCACTGCAGGTAAAATTAGTATGGACGTCTGGGAAATATAATTAGCATATGCTCAGGTCCATCATGGAGCACTGAGGTCCAGCAGTGGACTCAGGACCAGGTGTGTAATGGTATCTGCTTACACCACGACCTATCCTTCTGATAGTGCAAGTGAGGGACAGGGTGTGCAAGACCTCCACCAGCCAGGTCCCAACTCTTGTAGTTGCACCTGGGACATGACACCTGGTACAAGAAACCTCATATACCATTAATTACACTAACACCTGCATGTTCATGTCCTTTTTTTTGCAATCACTGGACTCTCACACAGGAACGTGTCTCCAGTCAAAGGAGAAGTACCAGGACATCTGGCCTGCAGTGAAGGACCCAAGAGAAGAAGATGGAGTCAGCCAGGGCTGGACATTCAGCCTGAGTCTGGGTCTGCTTTGCACGGGGCAGGCCTGGAAAAAAGTGGAGGTCAGAGAGAGAGCCACCATCCTTCGTAGGCTATCATTTCCCTCCTGCTGCCCAGATGCACTGGGAGGGAACCTGGGGGCTCCTTCCTGCTTCCTTCCAGGTCCACCTCCTACCATCCATCCAGAAATGGGGAGGACCAGTGTTCAGGGGTTGGAACACAACACAGAGGGTGTGTTTTCTGCAAGAGGGCACAGCCATGCAGAGGGAGGGGACAGGAGGTGGCCTCCTTTGTGTTCTGTTTTTTTTTTTTTTTTTTCAGCCACACAGGAAGGATCTGGATGGATGGTGTGGTGTGCTCGTGAGGCTCTTGCAGGTGATGGGGACAACATGTCCAAGGGACAGCCCACATCCTTGTTGACCCAGGGTCAGTGGGTGAATGCATTCAGCAGCACTCCTGTTTAAACCCCTCATGATGAAGCTGCTCACATCCCTGTGGTGCCTGGGATTTCTCAAGTTCCCAGAGGAATTCTGAGGCCCGTCTGTCTCTGTGCCTTCACAACTGCACCACAGGGACTCTGGGCCTGGGGTTGGTCTGCTACCTTTTCCTCTCCCTATTTCTCCCTCTTGCAGAGCATGTAACAAATCAGGAGTTACTGAATGTCCTTATTTGGTTTGTCAGGGATAGGGAGGGGCATCAAATATTTTAAGGACACTTCCAAGAGTGACCTGGGCAGAAGGGCAACACCGAGGATGGTTTTGTGCCTGTGCAGAGAACAGACTCCTGTGGTGGCTGCCATGACAGCGCCAGCAAAGAGAGAGTCTGATGTCATTGGCTGTGGGGCAGGAAGGAGCTGGCCTGCGTTCTGAGACTGCAGAACCAACTTTGGATAATGAAAGGGATGTTGGCCCAGAGCAGTTTTGTGGAGGCTCCATCTGAGCAGAGGGCACCCACAGGAGCACAGCTAAGTGAAAACCCTCAGCACTCCATGCTGTGCCCTGGACAGCAGCACTTACAAATAGGAAAACAGGGTCCCAACTTTGAGCAGCATAGAACCACCTGTGGGAGAGGCCTGGAAAGCAGGGAGGTGGGAAGGACGTCCAACCAGCTCAAGTGTGTTCAGAGACCAGGTGACTCACCAGAGGGGAGCCTGCAGGGAGCACAGAGAGTACAGGGGCATGTCACAGGGAAAAAGGCACCAGGAAGGGAGTGAATGAGGGAAGCTGCTCACCATGAGTCCAGCCTTTCACACACCAGATAGGTCCCACTGGGGCAGAACACCTGAGGGGGTGGTGAATGTGCAAAATCTTCAGCAGAAATGTCAACTACATTGCACACCTAAGTGTTCACACTACAGAAAATCCTTTCACAAGCAGTGAATGTGGAGAGAGTGTCCAGCAAATTCCACTCCTGTTCAGTATCATGCAGGAGCCCTGTTTGGGGATTGACTTGAATTGCGGTTGACTATGAGCCGTGGAGATTTGGGCATTGTCGCCTCCCAAGTCTCACGGGACTTGTTGCGGGATCTCGAGTGACTTGGCCAAAATTGCTGATCGGGTCAGCGCCATTTTGGTGCGATGTGTGGTGCGTGTTAGTCGTTGTTAGAGCCAGAGAGAAAAGTTATCAGAATAAAAAGCTGTTTGTTTCCAGTTCGCCTCTGAACTTCTTCCCGCGGCTCCGTTGCTCCAAGCGCTTCAGGCGGCAACAGGTGGCGGCCCGTACGGGGACTTCGGAGCGGACAGGTAAGAACTGAAAGGTCTCTAAAGATGGGTTTGAATATAACTGAATCCCAAGTGATAGAGGCTATGCAAAGACTCCTTGATATACCAGACACACTGTTCTCAGTGAGGAGTATATAGACAAAAGTGAAAGTGATCAAAAAAGTGTAGATTCCACTGGGCCAACTAAGACCAGTAAAGAGAGTATTAGAAGAGACCCAAAAATTACAAAAATCCAAGCTATTAAAGCTCTTCGGGAGTTATTGGTGATAGCTGAAGGATACTTGCTCTCACTGGAACCTGGGCCTCAGGATATTGCTGTCAGTGAAAATTAGCAGTGGTGAGGAATCTAGTAAAAGTGATCCTGAGAAAATGAGGAAAAAGAAATTAAAAAAGACCGAGAGAAAGGACGGTCAGGTAGAGGAGCCACTTGTGTCCTCTACTCCCCCATGGGTGGAATTCATTACAGAAAATATGAAGGGTATTACTAGGCATTTGCATACCCTAGAAACAGAAATAAAAAGTCTTTCTGATCACTTATGCGCTCTCGAGGACAACTCACAGATACATGGGAACTGCCAGCATTTGAAAAGAAAAATGGACAGAGTGTCCATCAGTCAGTAGATTTCAAAACAATAAAAAATCTCAAAGAGGCAGTAATGACTTATGGGCCCCAAGCTCCTTTCACGTTGAGTATGCTGGAGTCCCTTAACACCTTTAGCTTAACCCACTCAGACTGGAAAATCTATGTAAAGCAACATTAAGCGGGGGGCAATTCTTGGTTTGGCGATCGCAATTCCAAGAACTTTGTATAGAAATGACTAAAAGAAACGCGGCTGCAGGGTTTGAAAACTATAATATAGACATGCTCACAGGAGAAGGGCAATTCGCAGACTTATAGGCTCAAACAGATTATGACCCAGATGTATATTCTCAGATAAATGCAGCTGCCTTAGAGGCATGGAAAACTGTACAAGGACCTGGGGATCTACAAGGTAGCCTGTCAAAAGTGATTCAAGGACCTAATGAGCCGTATGCTGACTTTGCTGATCGACTTTTGAGAACTGCAGGTAGTGTGTTTGCAGATGTTGACCAAGCTATGCCATTAGTTGTTCAATTAGCTTATGAAAATGCAAATAAATGGTGCCAAGCAGCCATCAGGCCATGGAGAACTAAAAAGGATCTTTCTGTATATATACAACTATGTAAAGATATAAATGACGCCTTTGTCACAGGAAATGTGATTGCAGCCTCAATGAGAGGTGCTTCCTCTCAAAATTTCACAAAGGCTAAATGTAGACATTATAATCAATCAGGATATTCCAGGCAAAATTATCATAATCAATCAGGCAATTCTAGGCAAAATCCCAAAAGAGAAATAAGACCAAGCTCATACCGTGCCCCAGGCCGCTGCCCCAGGTGTAAAAAGGGAAATCATTGGGCCAATAAATGCCATTCAAAATTTGACATCCATGGAAATCCTTTGTTCAGGAATTCAAAAAACGGGGCACGGGGGCCCAATACCCGGGGCCCACAAATGTACAGGGCATTGCAGAAGGAGTATCCTCAAGCATCCACTCAGATGCTTCCCCGACACAATCCCTACTAAAAATCCACTCCCTCGCCAGAGGAACAAGAGGAAATGCAGGATTAGACCTCTGTTCCACCGCCCGAATAGTGTTAACACCTGAAATGGGGGTTCAACTGATTCCCACAGGAGTCAGGGGACCTCTTCCCTCAGGGACTGTAGGACTTATTATCGGGTGTAGTCCTAAAAGCTTATTAGGTTTGCAAGTGACCCCAGGTGTAATAAACTCAGACTACAAAGGGAAATAAAAATAATGCTTAGCTCACCCCAAAGTATAAGTTCTGTTAATCAAGGAGATAGAATTGCTCAGTTGCTTCTCCTTCCCAATTTACATAATTCATTTAAAATGGGTATGCCTCAAGAAGGGAACAATAGAGGATTTTGTTCCACTGACTCAAGTCCCATGGCTTGCTGGGTTCGAGACTGTTCAAGGAGGCCTATGTGTAAAATAAAAATCCAAGGAATAGAAATGGAGGGATTAATAGATACTGGAGCTGACTCTTCCATTATTAATTTACGCCAATGGCCCAAGCACTGGCCTCTGCAAAAAGCTTCAACCAGTTTAAGAGGCTTGGGATATAATAACCTCCCAGATAAAAGTGCGGTAATTTTAAAATGGGAGGATGATGAAGGCCATAAAGGAACATTTCAGCCTTATGTTTTACCTAATCTACCAGTTACTTTATGGGGAAGAGATATTTTGCAACAAATGGGAGTACACCTTGCAACCAAGCCTGCAGATGTTAAATGTGAAAACCTACAGGGTAATCTTAACCATAAAAGAACTCATTATCAAAAAGTACAGAGTAATCTTAACCCTAAAAGTAATCATTATCATAAAGGAAAAAGATATTTTTTTCAGGGCCACTGAGAAAATAATTTTGAAAATACCATGGCTTTCTGATAAGCCAGTGTGGGTCCCTCAGTGGCCCACCTACTAGTTCAGGAACAATTAGAAGCAGGTCATATAGAACCTTCCACCTCTCCCTGGAATTCCCCCACATTTGTGATCAAGAAAAAGTCAGGAAAATGGCGATTGTTACATGATCTTAGACAAATTAATAAAACCATGCAAGTTATGGGCCCTACTCAACCTGGACTTCCTAGTCCCATAGCTATTCCAAAAAATTTCCATCTTATTACTCTTGATATAAAGGATTGCTTCTTTTCTATTCCCCTACATCCTCTGGATGACCCCAGGTTTGCTTTTTCACTTCCTTCTATTAACAATAATGGCCCTGATCAGAGATATCAATGGAAGGTTTTACCACAGGGAATGGCTAATAGCCCCACCATATGCCAAATATATGTGGACAAGGCTATCCAACCCATTAAAAATAAATATCCAAACCTCATGTGTCTACATGACATGGATGATATTTTATTGGCCCACCCTATTCAAAAAATCTTATTTAATATATTCAGTGACGTGGTAGAAAATTTTAAAAAATATGGATTATATATAGCAGAAGAAAAAGTTCAAACCAGATCTCCCATATTATATTTAGGATTTAAAATCATGGATACTTTTGTTAGACCCCAAAAAATTCTAATAAATAAAGAACATTTGACCACCCTCAATGATTTCCAAAAACTACTGGGAGACATTAATTGGCTTCGCCCTACACTAAATCTCACTACTGGCCAACTAAAACCTTTATTTGACATTCTTTCGCGGAGACCCTGATCCATCTTCACCACGATCATTGACTCCTGATGCTAGGAAAGCTTTAAAGTTAGTAGAAAAAGCCATCGAAGGAGCTCATTGTGATAGATTTGATTTAACTCAACCGCTGATGTTGATTATTATTTCTTCACAATATACACCCACAGGAGTATTTTGGCAACAAGGGCCTTTATTATGGATACATTTGCCCATCTCTCCTAAAAGTATAATTGAATCTTATACCTCCATGGTGGCTAAACTTATTCTTCAAGGACTTAAGACTTCTACTAAAATATTTGGCATTCACCCTGCTACTATTATTACTCCCTATTCATCATCACAGATTGAATACTTATGCTTCAATGATAATGATTGGGCTATAGCTAAATGCTCTACTTCTGCAAATTTTGATAATCATCTTCCTAAGTCCCCTATATTATCCTTTTGTATTAATCATCCTATTATATTTCCACAGGTAATAAAAAATCAACCTATTCCTAAGGCATTTAATGTATTTACAGATGGGTCCTCAAATGGTACTGCTACAGTAGTCACTAAAAAAGAAAATATGACTTACTTAACTCCACACAAATCAGCTCAACTAGTGGAATTGGAAGCTGTGGTAAGAGCTCTGGAAAATTTTAGGGACCAGCCCGTAAACATTTTTTCAGATAGCCACTATATTGTACAAGCCGTCCCAAAATTAGAGTTAGCAGGACCAATAGCACCTCATACTCCAGCCTTTAAATTGTTTTATCAAATACAAAAACTTTTGTGAGCAAGAAAAGAACCTCTATTCGTAGGCCATATTAGAGCACATACTAATTTGCCTGGTCCCCTCCATGAAGGTAATCAAAAGGCTGATGAACTTACAAAAACAATATTTATACTTTCAGTGCTACAACAAGCTACTTTATTCCACTCCCAGTTTCATGTCAACAGCACCACCTTGCAACGTAGGTTTAAAATCACAAAGGAGCAAGCCAGAACAATTGTAAAAGATTGTAAATCTTGTATGACACATTTGCCCAATCCTCATTTCGGAGTTAACCCTAGAGGATTAATGCCCAATCATTTGTGGCAGATGGATGTTACTCATGAGCCAAGTTTTGGAAAATTGCGATTTATTCATGTGACCATAGATACATGCTCAGGCATGATTTTTGCTTCCTTACATTCTGGAGAAAAAGGTAAAGATGTTACATCTCATTGTTTGCAAGCTTTTGCTGCATTGGGCATCCCCAAAATACTTAAAACAGATAATGGCCCCGCATATACGTCCTCATCTTTCAAACAGTTTTGCACAAAATTCAATATATCCCATAAAACAGGCATCCCATACAATCCTCAGGGTCAGGGCATTATTGAAAGAGCAAACCAAACACTGAAAATTATGTTATTAAAACAAAAAGAAGGAAATTGGAAAAGTCCTAAGGACAGATTGGCAGTTGCCCTGTTTAACTTAAATTTTTTAACTTTAGACTCTAATGGTTATTCTGCTGGAGACAGACATTGGAATCCACACCAACAACATAAACCTTTGGTTTACTGGAAGGATGTTCTTTCAGGTACATGGAAGGGTCCAGATCCAGTATTAATTTGGGGAAGAGGATCTGTTTGTGTTTTTCCAAAAGATGAATCCTCTCCAATATGGATACCATCTAGATTAATAAAACAGGTACCACATCAAAATGATCAAGATGAAGTTATTGAAGAATCAAGATTAATAAAAAAGGTACAAAATCAAGAGGACCAAGATCAAGGTACAGAATGATTCCCTCAAAAGAGTCCTTCAAAATATTTCACAACTTAAGTGTCATTCCTCCCGGCCGGGACAAGGAGATCTCTCTTTAGTGTGCACACAATTCTATTTTTTTTTCTTCCTTTTTATACATGTCTTTATGTCTGTACATTTGTCTACATTTCATGTTAATGTGACGTCACAAATATATGTTTGTATGTTTGTTCGTCTGTCCAGTGTGACGTCACAAAGAACAAAGCGCTTATGAAAAAGAAGAAAATATATATATATATATATATATATATATATATATATATATATGGATCCAAATAACTTTAATTCATTTTAGGTTAAGAGTATTCAATTTAGGTAAATAATTTTATAAATGAAGGTACTTTCAATTTTGATTTATAGGTGTCCCTGGGACTTCTTTTTAGCAAACAATATGACTAGTGCTATATAATCTGATATTTTGGTGTTTTGACATAAGATTGTTTATTTGTTATTAACTTCATTTGTTTAATAGCTCATTAATTTCAATTATCTCAACAGGTAAAAGATTGCTCTGTATACAGAGACTCAAGGGTTCCAGCTAAGAAATTATTTCTCTAAAGTGCCTTTACCTTTTCTTTAATCTATCTTTAATGCAGTAATTACCCTCAGTCTTTCTTTGTTTTGTTCTAAATATGACATTTTTCCAACTTATGTTTGTAGAAGCTCAACCAGCGATGTATGTGAACAAAAATCAACTTTAATTTTCTAATCTAATTATTCTATTTTGTAGTTTGACAACTCGCCTCTTGACTCAGTGCTGCAATAGCACTGCCTTTCCTTTAATAATTGATGCTTGTGTTTCTAGGTAGCGGGCCCTGAAGATTTGCCGGTGGCATTGTCTAAACATAAAAAAGACGTCTGCTGCTACAGCTGCAGGGCTCGTGGCCGCCGCAAGCATCCCTGCTGCTCAAACATCAAACAACCTCACCAACAGTGTGGCCTCTGCTCTACATGCATGGGGCCTCCTACATCAACATGTGATAACAAATGGACATTTTGATCTTTCATTGTTTGGGACTTTACGGGACAATGCCTTGCGGGTATTTGTCTAGAGAATTCAGTGTGTTACTTGATGGAACTTAGGGCAGCTGATTTGTTTAAACAATTTGATATGCTATGCAATTTGGCTCATCACCAAAAGGCTTGTCGCCTTAAAGCCGCAACATCTCCTCACAATTGGACGGCTGTTAGTCATCATATATAGTCGATCCTAAAGGGCTCCATTGGATGGCTGGTTAGCCAATGACTGGTAAGATCCCTAGAGGGGGACAACCTAAGACAGGCACAGTCACACGGGACAGTCTCATGTGGCCGACATATCAACCTAAGACAGGAGTCAAGGGCACAGCCTTGATTATCCGATGACGGGTAAGAATGTTGGTTGCACATAGACGTCCTAGAGCATTACCTCTTTTAAAACAAAAAGGGGGAAATGCAGGAGCCCTGTTTGGGGATTGACTTGAATTGCGGTTGACTATGAGCCGTGGAGATTTGGGCATTGTCGCCTCCCGTAGTCTCACGGGACTTGTTGCAGGATCTCGAGTGACTTGGCCGAAATTGCTGATCGGGTCAGTGCCATTTTGGTGCGATGTGTGGTGCGTGTTAGTCGTTGTTAGAGCCAGAGAGAAAAGTTATCAGAATAAAAAGCTGTTTGTTTCCAGTTCGCCTCTGAAGTTCTTCCCGCGGCTCCGTTGCTCCAAGCGCTTCAGGCGCCAACAGTATCACAAGCTCCATGGTGGAGAAAGTCCTCTGAGTGCAGTGATTGTGGGAAATCCCTTATCCAGTACATTTTCAGAAACCAGGAGAGGATGCAGAGCTCACAGGCATTGAGAAAGCAGCTAGTGTGCAAAAGACTAACCACTGCTGTGCTCTGACCCAACAAACATCAAAGCCAGAACAAGCCCTGAGAGGGCAGTGGCTGTGCAGAGAGTCCTTGGCCCGTGGGGCCACCTTGTTCCCCACCAGGACATCCATGTTGGAAAGAGGCCCTAGGTGGGACCTGACTCAACAGACGAGTTCTGAGAGTCACCTTTGTGGTGGAGCCAGGACTGAACCTCAGTCCTGCACACTGCACAGTGAGCACAGGGTGGAAGTGCTGCTGCCCATCTCCTCCCAAGAAGGTGGCCCACTGCATGGACTCTTTGAGGCGGGAGCCCATGTCCTGGGCCACACTTGGGATCTCTCCATTCAGCTGAGCCAGAGGCAGGAAGAAGCCAAGAGGTCGTGGTTAAGGAAGACTGACTCTTACTCTTCACCCGGAATATTAAATTTCCCTACATAAATATTTTATTTGCTGTAAAAGTATTTATTCTAAGAAATTACAACTTGTAACCAGAACTGAAAATCAATGATTAAGGTAAAATTAAGTGATAAATAAGTAAAACAGAAAACCCATCTGGGGTTGGAAATGGGGAGTGGGGAAGTGGGGAGACTTAGCATGGACAGACCATCCTTGTAACTATAGCCAGTGTTAAAGTGAGGACTGCTGTGAACTTAAGGATCCTTTCAAACCTTAGCCAGCAGTGTAGGCAAAGGAAAGTCAGAGCCAAGTGTGACCCTGGCCACACTGAGGTACCTGGAGAGGCTGAGAGACACTAAGGACTTCTGCTCTTGCCAGCCCTGCTGAGTGATTTGGGTCCCCCTACTTCACTCCTGCTGGTCCAAGGCTCCTGGGCTTGCTGTGTGGATGAGGAGAAGACCTCAGTCCTGAATTCATCCTCTCTGGCTGTCCTTTACAGTGTCTAGGACCACCTTGCACAGTGGTTCTGAAATGTGGCCCTATGGTGGCACACTCTTACAGGGTTGCACAGTGATTGTGTTCAGGCTGGGCTTCTGTGAGTCCATCCTGCTCCCAGCACAAGTGAGCTCCTATTTGGGTCCCTGGAGCATGTCAGGAGGGCCTGAGGTCTCTGGTGGCAGTGCAGGAGATGTGTCCTAACTACTTGAGACAGACCTCACATGAGGGATCTGATGGGTTCTTGTCACCATGTCAGAACTGCTCCTTTGCTCCTCTTGTCTCAGGTGATCCCAAGGAGGTGAGGAGGGTATTTTAGACTTCAGGATGAAGGAGTCTCCTCTTGGGTTTGTCTGATGATGTCCTCAGGGTGAGTCTGGGGTGTGGGAGAAACACTATGGGGCCTCATTCTCATCAGGGAACATTCTAGAATTCTTTCACAGTGAGGGATTGGCTCTGTCCTCTTCATTACCTGTTTATGGAGGGGTGTTGCAGGATTCTGCACCTCTTGTTACTTTTCTCCCCTCTCTATGGAGCTCTTGAAGAGTAGGTTCCTAAGTGCAGTTCCCACTCAAGGGAGGGGAGTCAAAGGGGAGTCTATGAAATTTGCTAGTAATTCTCCTAGGCTACAAGCAGGTGAAGAGGCGTCTTCACCTGGATACTTGATAATCATGTATTTAGGTCAGGGTGAGCTCAAGAGAACCTATTTCTCTCTTGGTAAAAATGCCTGCTGTGTTCTGCAGGTTGTGATCAAGTTTTAAACTTTCTCAGTGGTCCACATGCCACCCAGGCCTACCAGCTTTTCATGTGTGCACACCATCATCAGGGTGCTGCTTCCGCCTGGCCAGATCACAGTCTCCAGGAATGTGACCAAGCATTGGTTACTCTGTAGAGGGCTCAACCTACAGAACCTGGCTCGCCACGACAGTCCAAGGAAAATTGCAGAGGAGGAAATCCTGAATTCCAGGCTACTGCCACTCTTGCCTGAGTGTTTCAGCCTGGCCATGCAGACAGCCTCAGAAGTGACACTCAGGTCCAGTCCACATCCTCACCCACCTTTCCTCAGAGAGCTCACTATGTTCATGAACTTCCATTCTCACCCACTGCCCATAGCCATGATGCCACAGCCAACTACAGAACAGGAGTTGGCCCAGGTCCCACCAGGTCTGCCAAGACTGCACCTGGGAGAAGTCAACAGCAGGCACAGTGACATGGCAGGACAGATGGATGCATGACTTGCAATGAATGAAGGAACAGAGTCAGGGCAGGGGACCTCTTTGATGGTCCTTCTACACATGCAGAGGAGAACTGATGGGAAACCATCTTTTGAGGCCAAAGAGACGCTGGTCCAAAACCCAGGTGATGACCCCTAGTGAAGCCAATTCTAGTCCAAGAGCCATGATGAACTAGGTGCTGAAACTCTGCAGAAAAATCCTGGAAAGCTGGAAAATGAAGGGCAGGGTACAGTGAGAGAGCAACAATTTGACAGGGGCCACCTGCCTGGGATGCAGGAACAGGTAAAGGAGTAGTAGCTCACTGTGATTCCCTTCTAAAGAAAACAGAGGTCAATGTCACAAGAGCATCTCAACTAACCTAGAATACACCACTGGGTGAAACCCTGCACTTTCAAGATAAAAGCAACCAGAAAGTTCCTCAGATGAAAAGCACAGTGAAGCAATGTGTGAGGCCACCAGGCTGTGTCCAGCTGGGCTGTGTGCTGGTGCTGCCCAGACCCTCATCACTCTCCCCCACAGTGGCCCTGAGGACAAACGTGGGATCAGCAGACTTAATATCAGTTCTGCTGGGCATCAGTCCCCTTCAACATGTCTGTCTTTTTTCTTTTCAAATGGGAGTGTTCACCCCTGCCAAAAAACTTGGGGGTATGTGACCACACTTTGATTTTAAGGCACACAGCAGAGATTGCCATGAATCATATAGAATCTTTGGACTGGACTTCTGAGCTCTGCTGGAGAATTTATGCCTTTGGGGACTCAAGGATGAGGACTGAATGTGCCTTGCATTATGAAATGGAAGTGAATCTTTGTGTTCAGGGATGGAATAATTAGGTGATCATAATTGTCCTCCCAAAATTCCATGTGCTAAGGTTTTTCTGCAGCCCCTTGGACTGTCGGGGAGTGGGGGATCCCTTAGGACATGGGACTCATAGAATTCATGCCTATCACTCTGCACATTTCCTGCAAGGGAATAGTCAGACCCCAGCCTCTTCCTCCCTCCCTTTTTTTCCTAGCAATGAGGTGAATGGTTTTCCCCACAGTGGGCTCTCTGCTTTGTGCCTTGGCACAGCCAGGAAAGGTGTAAATGCAATGGACTCATCTGGTCATGGACTGGAACTTTAGAATTCATGAGCCAAAATAAATTTTCTTTTTGAGGTGATGATGTTCTCAAGTGTTTCTATAGGAATGAAAATTCAGGGGCATCATGTTTAGGAAAAGTGATCCCAGCATCCACCAGGGCTCAGGAAGGAGCTGACTGAGTTGCCCAGAGCAAGTACAATGTGTCAGTACTAGGTATTTAGAAGTCAAGGAACACATATGAAAGGAAAATTATTGTATTTCTATTTTTTTAAAAAATAAAGTAGATTATAAATTGAAGTGAACATGCTACAAAGAAAAATTTCAAATGTACAAAACACACAGAAAGATACTTGTCTGATCAAAAATTGTGCATCTTTGAATATGTCAAAATAAACCACACAATTTTGCCTAATTATAAGTTACAAATAAAGTGTAAAAAGTGGAGCTTAGGTAATGGCTCTGTGGTAGAGCACTTGCCTGGCATGTGTGAGGCACACGGTTCAATTTTCAGCACCACATATAAATAAAGATCCAATGACAACTAAAAAGTATTCTAAAAAGTATAAAAAGTCATAAAAACATGAAAGAATACCCTGTATTTACAAGTTATAATTTTGTTTGCAAAATTAATGCTATATATCTCAACAAGTATTTTGAAAATACACAATTCATTTTATTTTCTGGTATGAACCAGGAGTACCTTAGGAAATCTGTGATGTAACAATTCCTCATGCTCATCCTCCTTCAGACTGGATCTGGGAATCTCAGGATAGTGTGGGCACACACACGAGCAGGGACAGAGCCCAGGGCATCCCTGTCTGTGATCCTGCAGGCCAGACACAGTGACTGGAACCAAGGTAGTCTCCAAGCTGCCTCTCCCCAGAAGCCAGGTGTCCTGGAGTTTCTCAGGGATGGGGTCACCTCAGAGCAAGATGGGGTCATAAAGGATATCGGCATCATTTGTCTTCAGAGTCCTGGGGCCAGTGGCTGAGCTGACCAGTAGCTCCCACAGGCAATGGAGGGCTGACCACCTTTCCTCTCGAGTTGTTGCCAAGGGAGCCCCTTTTGCTTGAAGGCCTTGCTGAGGCCAGCCCATGCATAGACCGTGCCAGGCTGCAGGAGGAGCGGCCACCTTTGCCCTTAGGGGCCTGGGTGTGGAGTGTGGGTTTCCCAGAGCTTCATCATGAGGGATAGACAGCTCACATATACCAACGTTAAATCTGGATATGCACATTTCTGTGCATTTTGACCAGGTCTAGCGCTTCCTGTCAGCATTTCTCAGCTTCGTCTGTGGACATTTGGGTCAGGTAATTCCTTTGCTGTTGGTACTGTGCTGTGATGGCTGGAGGTTTGGCTGCCTCAGAGGTCTCTAAAAGTTGGTGAACTTGGGTGATGCCATTTTTAAAAAATAGAAGACAGACATTTGTATTTATGAAAACGTGTGTATCCATTCTTAACATGGGAGAAATCAATGGACTCCCAACATTGCCAAAGGTCCTCAGGGGTGAAAGTTTCTGGCACTACGTGGGCTCCAGGATGAAGTGCATCCAATGACCTGATCTATCACAGGAAGCAGAGTGTGTGGACTGGGAATGAGAAAGCATTATGGGAAGGGGACAGAGGACCACCTGAGCATGAGGGCATAAGACATGGTATCAGACACTTAAAAGTTCACCTTGTGAGGTGGAGCTCAACTGCAACCCCAGGAACTGAGGAGGAAGACGCAGGAGGACAACTAGTTCAAGGCCAGCCTGGGCATCTTAGGTAGAACCTGCCTCAAACTAGCACAAACATGGCTGGATGGAGCTCAGGGTTAGCCCATCTTGTGTCCAATCCCTACTACTGTAAAAACAAGTTTTATAAAGTTCACATAAAAGTTACTATGTGGGAAATGTCAGTGTAAGAAAATAAACTTCTTTAGGAAACATTACGGAGTTATTGGTTCTGTGAGTGAGAAATTCAGACAAGCGTGACCCAGGGAAGAAAAAAACCTTCTGAATGTCTCAGAGTGGAGAGACATTGAGACTCTTCATGACAGGTGGAGTCTTGTCAGGTCTGGCTGGACAGCAGCCTCAGGGCCAGAGGTGAAACTAATCCCTCCTTCCTCTGCACCTGTTCCTGGGCTCACCCTGAGCTCCTTTGTGTTGATCACCCCCTGCTGGCCCTGAGCTTCCTGCAGGGAGGTTAGTGTATGGGTTCACACTGAGGTCTCCTCAATGTGTCTCTGGCCCAGTAATACATGGCTGTGTCCTGGGTGGCCACGGGGCTCAGCTGCAGGGAGAACTGGTTCTTGGACGTTTCTCTGGAGATGACACTCGGCTTTTGAGAGATGGGCTGTAGTCAGTATCACCATCACTCCATATGTGCCCTATCCACTCCAGCCCCTTCCCAGGTGGCTGAAGGATCCAGTGCCACTTGTAACCACTGGTTGTGATGGAGAATCCAGAGACAGCGCAGGTGAGGGACACGGTCTGTGAGGCTTCACCAGGCCAGGTCCCGACACTTGCAGCTGCACCTGGCACAGGACACCGGAGGACAGGACAGTTACATTCTGTCACTCACCTGTAGTTGTTAGAAAACTGCTGAAACATAGTTAACTTAGCTGGGAACACCGTGTTAGTGAAATAAAAGGGTTTATTGGGGTGCCACGTGGGCAAGGGTAGGGAAGGGAAGGGAAGGGGGGTAGGGAAGGGGTGGGCAGGAACCGAGGCAAGCACGAACAGAGAGCAGGAACAAGGAAAAGGGGCAGAGTTCAGTCCGGGGCTGGCTTAAATAGAGTAGGGGCCATAAAACCCCCTTGGAGTGAGTCCTTGTCCTATAGGCCAGCAGAGGTCATGGGGGGAGGTAGTGGTAGTGGACAAGGGACTTGCTGGTCAGGTTTTGGTCACGCTGAGCATCCTGGGAGCTGTAGTTTTTCACAAGGCACCTGGGGAGGTGTGGCCTTCTGCCTGGGAGGTGCAGCCTCTGCCTAGAATCCAACATTCCCCCCTTTTTGATTTCTTAGGAAGTGGGGCGTCGTGTTTCGATCTGGCTGCTTCGGAGCTGAAATGGGGCGACGTGGGGTAGTTTTGGGGGGGGAGATATGGGCAGGCAGGTCCAGCTGGAGGGTGAAAAAATTTCCAGGAGGTAGGCGTGGAAAAGATGAATCTGTCCAGGTATGGGATGGGTGAAGTTTTTTTTTTGAAGCCATATGTCGGTGAGGGTGTCAAACCAGGCTTCTGAAGAAGGTCACTGAGGGAGTCAGCCGGAGGAGAGCATGTAGAAATTGTGGGTCTTGTGAGTTTGCAGGTAACACTATTATGGAAGCAACAAAGGGAAAGAAGGTGAGATGGATTATTTTCTATAGGCCTGTGTTCCACCAGGTGGGACTTACGGTGAAGAGGCCAATGGAGAGTGCGAAGCACATCATAATGAGCGTCTGGTGGCAGCATAAGGGCAGGACTCAGCAGGGGTCTCTGGTTGGAAGGTCATTCGTTGGTTTTTTTTAACAGTTGATAGTCCCTGGGAAAAACTGGGTTAAAGGTTTAAAACGAGAAAAACAGAAAAGATTATTTTGAGTCAGTGTCAGGAACACAAGAGAAACGAATTTTTGGGGGACCGGTGGGAATGGGAGAGCAAGTATACTGAAGTAGTTGTCTTTTTGTGGATTTTCAGTTGGTTGATCAGCTGGTTTCAGTCTGGAAATATGAATCTAAGAAGTCAAATTTTCTGAGGTTTCACAAAGTTTAGCAGCTGTGGGTGTGCACAGCACAACGTGGAAAGCTCTTGTCCACTTTGGGACAAAGGAGATTGTTCCTGTGTCCTGGGGAAGGGAGAAATATACCCAAGAACCGTGTATTAATGGGAATGAAGCAGTGAGTCTACCTGGGTCAGGCAGAATGAAATCTTGGCACTTTCATATCTGATGTCTGCTGAAGGATAAGAGAGGAGAAGAGAGATCTTTGGGTAAGGGTCCCTGAGTTGGGGAAACTCCGGGTGGAAGGGCTGGTCGCCCAAACATAACCTCAAAAGGGGATAGTAAGGAGGGCTTTTTGGGAGGACTCTGAGCCTAAAGAGGGCGAGGGGAAGTAAGAGTTCTATTACTCTCTACCTTCCCTGAAGACATGGGGTGATACGGGATGTAAAAAATGCCGAGGAATGTTAAGGAAAGTAGATATATTCTGGGTAACTAGTGCAACGAGCACACCTGAATCGGGTTTGATCAGAGGAGGAAGAAAGCTTGGATATAAAAGAACTTTTGCCCATACTTTCGACCGTTAGTAGAAATTGAAAACAAATTTTCTAAAGGGGTGTCAGCGGGATGGATTAAGAAGTTTTAACGACTAATACAATACTTTGAAAAGCGTCCTTTTCAAAGTAAGTATTAGAGGGAGATCCAGGTCTGTGACTCGGTCGTCACCGGAGCCAGGCAGACGTGGGATATCAAGAGCCGCTCAAGATATCGGAGGACATGAGCCACCTTGCACAAGGGTTTTCCGTGTCCTGTCCCGGACAGGAAAGAGAGAGACTCAAGTCCGGAGTAGGCCAAAGGGCCGGAAAGGAACCTCTGTATCCGTCTCCAGCTGAGAGGCAAATGTTGCCGGAATGACACCAAATTTAATGATATTGCGGTCGAAAAGATGAGCGGAGGCTGAGTCAGGCGATTCCAGAAGGTTTATGCCCTTGGAATAGGATGGAAAAGTGAATGGAGATAGGAGAGGATTGATTGTATGGCAGGGAATGTGGGGGCCTGGGTAGATTGGACTGAAGCCAGAAGAGAAGGAGAAGACAGTGTTGCTTCAGCCCTCATGTTTCCCTGAACTATGGGAGAGAGTCTCCACTTTGTTGTGAAGGACAATGGGAGATCCCTATTAGTTTGGGCAGAAGAGAGGCTCCTAGGAGTTTAAGCCTGAAGCGTCTCTATATAATCATGTTCTGGGGGCTCTGAGGAGACTGGGAGAAGGAAAACTGGGTGTAAAGAGAAGCAGGACTGGAACGAGGTTGAGGAGCCGAGCATGACAGGGCAGGAGAGTTTGAAGGCTCTTATACATTAGTCTTTAAATGGTGAGGAGAGGCAATAGTGACATGAGCACCAAATTTAGCTTTTTAGATTTTTGTAGAAGTAGGTAAGCAGCAGCCAGAGCCCGAAGACAGGGGGCTCATCAACGAACGGTGGGGTCAAGCTGTTTAGAAAGGTAGACGGGGGAAACACGATACCCACGAGAGGAGAAAAAGTTTAAAAGAGTGTAAGAGTACTCACAAGCTGTGAAAAGGAGGGGCTGCAGAGAAGAAGGTGATATTATAAGGGGAATGGGTTGATCTGAGAAAACTTTTCTGCAGAAGATCTGAGATAGCTCCCTGTAGGGAGGGGCAATTCCTGAGATGGGTTACCTTGGCAACAGGTTGGGGCAGGTTGCTAAGGGTGGAAGAAGGGCTCTGAGGAATCAGCATTTTAATCCCTCAGGGGACAGTTTCCCAACTTCCCAAAATTGGCTTTCGACCTGACTCGATTTACCTATATATGCTGACTGCCTATGAGATTCTGGCTTCATTTGCCTTCTAATTTTAGGAACTCCTTACTACTGTAAGGGAATGGGACGATGACCGGATCTGGCTTCTTCCAGCTGAACAGGGGCGACGAGATGGGGACAAGTAGTTTTAGAGTTCCCATTTTAGAAGTCAGGTCAGATTGAAGCCTGGGGAAGGTTGCAAAGTCATCAGGGACGGGAGCGTCTATGAGAGAAGCAAAAAGCATGAGTACTGAATAAATGTTGCAGCATCTGGAACATGTCAATGTATACCATGGAGATAATTTAAATTTTAAACATGTATAGGGTTATCAGGGATGTAAACACAACATTTTACTTAGGGCTGAAGTTACCTTTACTTCTAAAATGTCCAGAAATGATTGTGTATCTGTTTTAACTATTACTGGATGTCTAGGATGAAGTTTGTCAAACTGACTTTTGTTTTGACTATTGGTAAGAGTCAGCTGTTTTTGATGGGAATCTTGGGGAAACTTGAGAGCAGCTTTTGTGCTCGGTGCCTTCTGTAAGGATGGGTCCAGGTCTTGCTTGACCTTGTGGCTTCCTTCAGAAGCATTAGGGATGTTTCTCCCTTTTTATGGACCCTCCTTTTAGCAAGAGCACTGATGGGCTTTTCCTCTTCCATAGGTCTCAAAACCTCTCTGATCGGGAAGTTATGTGGCCCAGAGATGCAAAGCTCTGTAGAGATGTTTCCTCTTCCCTCACAGGCAGACTCTGGGACAAGAACCAAATACTGGTCTTCTTGGCCCTTTTTGATTAACTTGAAAGTTTTGATCTTAGCCATCCAGTAAGCTAATCTTAAATTGAGAACATTGGGCTTTAATTTATAAACTTACAGTAGCCGGGGTCTGTGGTACCTGTCTGTCTTGATGGTTTTCGAAGGTCAGGTGTTTAAGTTTTGAAGTTTTCTGTTAAAGAAGTGCTGAGAGCATTTAGCTGACAAAATATTACAATTAGAACGGATTAAAGAAATTTTGAGAGTATTTAACCCTTTTGGAAAAATGGCAAGATGTTTTTACATATTGATGTTTCCATAAATCAAGTTTAGCTCTTAAAGAGAGAACATGATATTCTGAAATAATTGTTGTTCAACCATAGCTGAATTTAGACGAATTATTTTATCTTAATAAAAACATTTTGTTATTTATGGTATTTTTAGTTGGAATAAAAAACCTTTCAGCCTCTACATACATATCAATCTTTTATAAACCTTCGTGTATAAAATTACACACATCTGGTAACTATTTTATGAGAAGTATGTAGAATTATATCTGTTAAAGTATATTTAACAGTTAGCATTTTAACCTTGTAAATTAATTAGACATTTCTTGGAAAAAACTTGCGAATTAAGTTTGAAGTTTGAAGGTACCCTTATTTATTGCGCACTTTGGAAGGGGAAAGCGAGGAGCTAAAGAGGCAAAGATGATTTTAGCAGGGGATGAAAAGAGCGGATTGATTGAATTTCCCATTCTGAATGGGAACTGAGGGACTGTGTCTTACGTGAATGAGGAAAGAGAGAGAGAGCAGAGGACAGAGAGAGTAAATGGTGAAGGATAAGGCCAGCTGTGCTCGGGCAGGAACGGAGTGGCGGGGTCTGGTTTATTGGAGGATTTAGGGAGAACCAAGCAAGCGGCTCTGGGAGGCTGGGTGGGTGGGTGGAGTTTTGCGGTTGTTACCGTTGCTGCTGCTATAAGGCAGGGCACGGTCCTGGAAGGCAGTCAGAGGGAATCACGTGGGTAGGGATAAGATGGCGGATCAAAGAAGGGCGGGACGTGGAGCGGAAGTGGAGACAGATTTGGGCGGAAGAACATGGCGGATCAGAGGAAGGGGGAGGGAGCTGAGTCGGGGCTGCACGTGGAGCCTGCTTAGACTCACTGTGGCAGCTCGGGCAGCCTCGCTTGGGCAGAGCACGGGTTTAGCTCCTGAGCACTGTACTGTGGCAGCCGCGCGGGCGGCAGCGGCAGCGGCGATGGGCGGTGGCGGCGGCAGTGCCGGGCAGCCTCACTTGGGGGCGGGGGCGGCTGGAGCCATTGGTCGGGGGCGTGGGCGGCGGCCGGGGGGAGCCGCGGGTGCGGCGGCTGGCCGTCAGGCGGGTCTGGGAGGGACAGTACAGAACGGTTGGGGCCGGGAGAAATTCTCTCCCAGCGCCACTGCCGGAGCCATTGGGGACGAAATAAGGAATGTGTGGCGGAAGGGGCAGCAGCAGCGGGCGGCGGCCGTAGGGAGGGTAGGCGGGGAGGGCGCGGGCCTACCACGTGGTGCAGATTCGTAGACTGGGACAGACACATGCGGGAGTGGGACTTGCGTGGGAGCGAAACCGACGGGGCGGGGCGCGGCCAGAAAAGTGCGCGAATTCGCGGGGGGTCAGAGTGGACTGGAGGGCGAGCGGAGAGGCGCAAAGACGCGCTGGGGGGGGGCGTGTAAATGGAGAAGCGCGCGCGCGGGCTGGTTAAAAGCCCTAGAACCGGAGGGAGGCTTACCGACCGATGAAAGGCTGTTACCAGGAAACTTTGTTACTTGCTGCTCTGGGGCGGAGGGGCGGAGAGTGAAAAGGTGTTCCTGGAAAATTTTGTTCTTTGATTAGAGATGCGCTTCTCCTTTCCCGGTCAGGGAACCAAATGTTAGAAAACTGCTGAAACATAGTTAACTTAGCTGGGAAACACGTGTTAGTGAAATAAAAGGGTTTATTGGGGTGCCACGTGGGCAAGGGTAGGGAAGGGAAGGGAAGGGGGGTAGGGAAGGGATGGGCAGGAACCGAGGCAAGCACGAACAGAGAGCAGGAACAAGGAAAAGGGGCAGAGTTCAGTCCGGGGCTGGCTTAAATAGAGTAGGGGCCATAAAACCCCCTTGGAGTGAGTCCTTGTCCTATAGGCCAGCAGAGGTCATGGGGGGAGGTAGTGGTAGTGGACAAGGGACTTGCTGGTCAGGTTTTGGTCACGCTGAGCATCCTGGGAGCTGTAGTTTTTCACAAGGCACCTGGGGAGGTGTGGCCTTCTGCCTGGGAGGTGCAGCCTCTGCCTAGAATCCAACAGTAGTCACAACCTCCCCATTTACCCATGTCTGAAACTGGGGACACTCACCTTGGGGAGCTATGGCCAGGCATAGGACAAGACCCAGCAGCCTTATCTTCTAGACCACATGCTGCTTCCCAGAGACTCAGCTCTGTCTGAGGAGAGAGCTGTGAGCTCCCACAGCCCAGAGGGCATTTGAATGCAGAGCAGAAGGAGGGATTTGCATGTGTGTGAGGCTCTTATTGTATTTGGAGAGGCTGAGGTCAGGCTGCCCAAGTCCTCTGTGCTCCTGAGATTTGTCCCCTGTGTTGAAACCCTGTGACAAGAGAGCAGTTGGTTTCAGGGGTGCTTGAAGTCTGTCAGAGGAGGAGCCCACCTTTCTGAGCCCAGCACTGCCTCCTCCAAGCCCTTCCTCCCTGAACTGGGAGGTTCTCAGAGTGGCAGGGTCTTACCTTGCATGCAAGATGCCCCAGGTTCAACTCTGTGCCCTGAAAGAGAAGCCATCAATGATGACTGAACAAGAGCACAGAGCTGAGGATGGGGCTCCCCACATCCAGGAAAAGAGCCCTCCCTTTGCTCTCAGGACTAGTTCTACTCTTCCATCTCCGTGAGATTTTGGTAATAGAGACTGAGTAGAAAGAGGAGTGAGCAGGAATCAGGAGGGCAGGGCTTTCTGCCATGTGCCCCCTGACCTGCTTTCCATCAGCTGCCCTCCTTGTCCTCCTGACTGTCCAGCCAATGCCTGTGGACAGGAGTGGACAGAAATCTGCTCTAGCTCTTCAAATCACCTGCGCTGATTTCTGGTCTCCACCATGAGAAAACAGGATTAAGATTCTGGGCCAGGTGAGAGTCCAGGGAGCAGAGGCAGCTCTCATCTGCAGCCTGAGGCTGAGAGCCACTGAGTCCACCAAAGCAGCAGAGCCAGGCTCACAGCAGACAGGACAGCACTCATAGCAGGCTGGGCTGAGATGGGGAGGCTCAGGTCTCCTTTCCCATGCAGCGTCACTGCAGTGAGACCTGCCTTGCCCACAGCCCATCATTTGGAGAAAACATTGGACACTCTTTTTGGTGAGGTGGGATTCACTGAGAGGGCAGGTGTAGTTGATGATCTCCTGATGAGGTTCAGGAATTGATCTCCTGCCTAAACGAGTGAATACAGCTTACTAACAAGATATGTGGTTCCCCTCCTTATTCCCTATAATTTTGATCATGGACTCTCTGCAAACAGTGAAACTGCTGACACACATCTCCTGGTCCTGGGGTGGCTCAGGTAAGAACTGGCTTGTCTCCATGTTTTCACTACCTGCAAATTTATATGTGCGATTGGGTGAAGCTTTCACATTTTAGCAAATCATCTGATTTAGAAAGCTGTTATTCCATGCAGTCCAGATGGGAGAAATGCTCAGATGATTCTACTTCATGACCTGGGTATCCTGGAGCCATTCCTGTGACAGTCTTCCCCTCCTCATCTGTGCCAGGTATGAGGTCTTCACCATCACACTTCTTCCAGGGATTCAGTTTGCTTTAATCATTCATCACAATGTGTTGGTGAAAATTAGAAAAATGTACTGTATGTATGCTATGGACCTAAGTAAACCTCATAAAATATATCAATATTTTGACCACATTTTGTCACTTCACCAAAGTTCTGAGAACATAGAGGTGAAAAAGATTCCTTTGGATCAAAATTTCAGAGTTGGGAGTGTATGGTGGGCAAGTCCTTAGCTCTGATCCAGGGAGGCAGAACATCATAGCAGAAAAGCATGGAGGAGGAAAGCAGCTCAAAATATGGCCACCAGGAAGCAGGAGAGCTCCATCCAACAGGGACCCAGAAATTTCCCTTAAAGGAACACTCCAATGATGCAATTATTCCAGCCACACCCCCTTGCATAGAGTTGTTGCAGGTCAATCCATGTTAGTGGATTAATCCACTGTAGGTTTCTATTCCTTTCGATTTGTCTCACATGTGAGCTTTTGGGGCACCTCATATGTGAACCATAACAATCAATTCTTGGCCCTGGTAATGCTTCCACCTGATCAGTTTCCAGGGGATTTAATCACTTCATTTGTTATTGGCATAAAGACCCCAGGGAAGTAACCCTCTGTGTGAAGGCTCATGTACATGGTAGGGGCGAGGCGTGGCCAGGCTGTTGCAGTCCATCACCAGCACCTTGTCTGCCAAGCCTGTGATCTGCATGTGGATATTCAGAATGAACCTCATGTTTCCACACAGACACAGGACATGGAAGATGGGAAGACATCACGGGCTGGACCATTTTGATGTATTGGATGAAAGAAGAATTACCAAGGAACAGGGAGTGACTGTGGAGAGTGAATGTGGACATGTCCTCCAGGGAGGCCAGGCCTGAGGGGAAAAGCAGCAGGTGTTGATCATGGAAGCTAACTGCAGAATAGAGCCAGCAATAGTGAGAGCAGCCAGATTTCCAGGCAAGCTCCTGGGGTGCTGGAGTCTGCACACAACACCTGGATTCTTGGGGTAAGTGGTCTGTGTTCTCCTACATTTAAATTTCCTTGGATTAGGGTGGAAATCAGTGGAAGACCCCTTGCCCAGCACATGTGAGGTGCTGGGTTTTATCCTCAGCACCACATAAAAATAAATAAATAAATATTGTGTCCAACTACAAATAAAATATTAAAAATTAATGAATTTCCTGCTATTTACAATCCACCCTGCCCTGCATTGCCTCCTTGTAGCACTGATAATGCTTGAAGTGCAGAAGCTTTTAATTCTCATGTGTGTTTACATTGGCTGCAGCTCTGCTACGTGAGAGGTGCACAGGCCCCCTTTGCCTCTGTGCACACACAGGTGAATCTGGAACTTCTCAGTACTTCTCAGTGAATGAAGAGATCTGTGTTTTGTACATGTGACTGGAACAGCTGAAACCCAATAGGAAATGAGCCCTCAACCCCCTCTGCACCAGCTCTTGGACTGACTCTAAGCTCCCTGTGTGCTGAGTGCCCCCTGTTCTTCCTGGGCACCAAGGATGGAGGTTTGTGCCTGGGCTAACACTGAGGTCCCCTCACTCTGGCTCCAGCACAGTAATAGGTGGCAGTGTCATCAGCTCTCAGGACTGCTCATTTGCAGGTACAGTGTGTTCTTGGTCTTGTCTCTGGTGATGGTGAATCAGTCCTTCACAGAGCCTGGCAGTAGCTGCTACCACCATTTGTGTTATTTTGAGCAACATACTCTAGCCTCTTCTCTGGGGCCTGGTGGACACAGTCCATCCTATTGCTACTGAAGGTGAATCCAGAGGCTGCACAGGAGAGTCTCAGGACCCCCAGGCTACACCAGGCCTCCCATGTACTCCACCAGCTACACATCACACAGAACACCTGCAACTAGAGAGGCAGCCTGGTCAGGACACTGTCACTCTTCCACTAATTCTATCACTCTTGTCCACTCACAATCTCAGGATCTCTGGTTCTCCATTAATTACCTTTTAAAACAACCACAAGTAAAACCCATCTGAGCACACTCCACTCCATGGTGAGTAGCTGTGTTCAGTCCTGATCACTGAGTGGGTTAACCTGGGAGTCCAAGGATGGGATTCTCTGCAGAGCTGCAGGGTCAATGTGGTAATTTTCATGAGTAGATTGAGGCCCTATTTGCTTGTCCTCCTGGTATATCACAGCTCTGGAGGAAGGCCTCAGATACAACAGCACTGAGAACTGATTGTGATACCTTGGGCAGCACGGTGGACAGGATAGCATTCAGAAAGGTAGAATTTCTTGTATTTTGACCTTATTGTGCATTAAATTAATTTATTTTACACAGGCACAAAATCATATGATGCACATATCTGTGTTATCTATGAAGTCAGATTTAATGTTAAGTAGTTAGTTTAGCTAGGCAAATTGGGTCTGATGGAGAAAATACATTTGGATTTGATTCTGAGAAATGGGAACCTGCTTCTGTGAATTTAGTATGTTAATGTTCCCAAAGCCCAGCTTATAAAGTCCATTTTAAAGAATTGGTAAGAAAATAATGCCTACAAGCAGTTGCTAATTATTTGCCCTGGGGCCTGTTCCTATCAGGATCACTCTTCCCTGGCCCTCCAGCCCACCTAGCCTTCCAACCTGCATCCCCCATTATATATGGAGGATGAGGGAAAATGAGCAAGGTAAAGGAGAAGAATGTAAAAGGACAAAATAAACTTTAGATGTATAAAAGGGACACGACTTTCTTCTCCCAAGAATTCTGCCTTTTGGGTCCCCTTATTCCCCTGGGAGAAGTCTTTTCTACTATACTTTAAACAATGCTTCTTACTTTCTACTCTCTCCTTGCCTGGGCCTGCTTGTCTGCTGTTATACTTCTGCTTTTGGGGAAGCAGTATTCGTCTAAGTAACCAGTAACCTGCTGAATCAAGTCCATGATGCATATGGAAAATCACACACAGAAGCATGAGTGCAGGAACACTGTATCCAACATCTCACATCTGGCAAGACTGACCAAGTATGTGGGCTTTTCCTATCACCCTGGTCAGTTCTGCTCCTATGATCCTCCTCCAGATCCCAGGTAGATACACCTGGTGAGGTCGATATTACTGATTACCTGAGAGGGGTTCTGCTCACCAAGGCAAGCATAGAAAGCAGGGCTTATTTAAAAAGGAGTAACATATACTTCTCCAAGGAGGGGAGAAGAGAGCCATAGCTGGTATCCTGGTATCCTCAGAAGTGAGTGAGTTTTGCCTTTATATATGTCCTGCTGATGAACCCAGCCTAATTCCATCCTAAGATTGGGAGCCGCCTCATCACAAGGTCATGAAAAGTTCATTTCTGTGTTACTCTAGAATACTGATTTCTATTTGGTTTGATCATACTCTGATGGTTTGAACTTATTTGGAATTCCTGCCTGTTCTCTGAACTCACATGTCTCGCTCTTCTTGACCCAATCATAACCCTCCTTTAAAGCCTCAGTGGAACCTCATAAATTCTGATGTTGTAATCTGAATTTACTCCCTAGCATCTGGAGGGCCATCTTAGGTGACAGCCCTCATTTTAATTAAAAAAAAAAAATGGATTTCCCTCCCAAGGGCATTTCTGATAATGCATCACCACTCTCTTATACCAAGCCAACCCCTAACCTCCCTCATTAGACCCTACTGGCTCTTATTCCTGTGCCTGCTCTATAAAGTCCAAGAACCCAAGCCTGTTTTCCCTCTCTTTGATATAGAGATGGCCTTGATTTGTCATCTCGGACAAATAAGCTCTCCTGCTTATTTCTGTCTGGTATCTCTTTCATTACTTGCTTTCCCATCTCTCATTCCTCATTTTCCCTTGTCTCCCTCCCTTGAAATATTAAGCCCTGTAGATCATTAACCTGCTCTCTGCACTTGTATTACACTTGCCAGAAACACTGTTAGCTGTAAGTTTCCAAGACACCCACCTTTGTAACTTTTTGTGCTATAAAATTTTCCCTGTGCTTATTTCAGATCCTGTCCTCTGACCCTTGTTTTTAAGGTGAGGCAGTCCCTGATTAGCTCTCTTATGTACACAATATAAGCTTCCTTTTATTTGTTTTAAAATAGGAGTCAGTGGTCTTTTCTTTGCATCATGGTTCAACACTAGGCTTTCTTTCTTCTCCTTTTCTGTTTCCCTTATCACTCCTTCCTGCTTGTGTGACCAGGCCCAGGAGATGCTGGATAAGATGGCCAAAAGGAGAGAAGTAGATGGATGAAGGAAGGAAAAGATGGAGCATCCCAGGACATATAATTAACAACTTTATAGCTCCTTGTAGTGAGGTGCAATTCCTGGAACAGGCTACCTTATCAACAGGTTTAAGCAGGTTCAGGTTAACTTGATAGGGTGGAGGAAGGGCTCTGTAGGCTATTCAGTCTCTCAGGGGGGACACAGTCTCCAATTCTCTGACTCACTCAAATTGGCCTCCTGGATGTGACCTGATTCGAATTACCTCTTTATACTTACTGCCTGTCTAATTCTGGCTTCAAGGTCCTCAGAGCCCCATTTTGTCCCCTGACCTGACACTAGGAGAGAGCTTAGCTTTCTCATGCTGGAGCTTGGAATAATCTCAAGGGCACAGGGCATGCCCTGGTGTGTGATCTCCTGACTGATTTTATGCCATGTGCAGGGCAGTGAGTCGCAGAGAGAAGCAGTTCAGGGAGAGCTGGAGCCCTCTGTGAGACAGTCTTCCCCACATCACTGTGCCACGTGTGAGCCAGTGGGCTCCAGCAGCCAGGGCTTCACATTGTGCTACCTGAGATCACATGTACATGTACTGCATTGACCATCAGCCTCACTTGAAGCTGTCAACTTGCATCGCTGTGTTGATCCATGATGCGTATAAAGACCACCAACTCCAATTTCAACCAAATTAAAGGAAGTTTATAATGTGTGCACAAGAGAGCTGACCAGTGACTAACTTACCCAGAAAAACAGGACCAGGGGACAGCAGCTGGTCTGATTAGAGGGGGTTTTCATAGCACAAAAATTTACAAAGGAAGGTGACTTGGGAACTTACAGCTAATAGTGTTCTGGCAACCTTAACACAAGGGCAGAGAGAAGGTTTACGATGTACATTGTTTACATCTCAAGGTAGAGAGCAAACTCAGATTCCAACATTAAAGTTATTGAGAAGCACTAGGAGTTTCAGGGAGGGTTCTTTTCCTGTCAAGGAGAGCCAGACACCAGTAAGTTCAAAGCATGGGTAAGAATCCCAAGTAAGTTTTTAAAACATAAAATTGTGGTCTGGCCAAAGAGAAATCTTAGTACTTTACAGTAAAACAGAAATGAACTTTTTATTACTTTGTGATTAGAATCTTTTTTTCTTTCTTTTTTATTTATAATAGTTGTATGTATTACAATTCATAATGCACCTATATAGCATCTTTTTACATACAACTGTTTGTATACAAAGTAAATAATTACCATTCAGATCTTCAATCATTCATTTAGGATAATGATTTCCATCTCATTCAACCACATTTTTTTTTCTTCTCCCCCTCCCCCCTAGCTCCCTCCCTTCACCTCCCTTTCCTTTGACCATTCTAGTGTTCCTCTAACCCTCAGTTGATGAGTGGATAAAGAAAATGTGGTATATGTTGATCCAAGACACAAAGAAAAGACCACCAACTCCAATTTTAGGTTAAAGCAAGCTTATATTGTATACACATAAAGAGAGCTGGCCAGGGCTGCCCCTCCCAAACATTGGGCTTGGGGTCAGCCCCACTCTTCAGAAAGACAAGGTTTTTATAGTTCAAAGAGTTACAGAAAATCTTGGGAACTTACAGCTAACAAGGTCAGACGTGTGTAATTCAAAGCAAGTAGCAAACTAATATCTACATGGCATTGCATTCCAAGGAAAAAAGGGGAGTAATAGTCAAACCCCACATCAAAAGTTTATGAGGCACCATTAGTTTGAGAGAGAGAGAGTCATTATCTGGTCAAGGAAAGCCAGGCCTGAGTGAGCTCAAGGACTGGGAATGAATGCCAGACAATAAGCTTAAGCCAAATAAGTATTCTAGCATTTCATAGAAAACTGAAGTGGGCTTTTTATAACTTTTTGACAGGATGGCTCCCAGTCTTAAGATGGAATTAGGCTGGTTTATCATTCCCTCCCCCCTTTTTTTTTTACTTTTCAAATCTTTGAAAGGGAGTAATCATATAGGCTAATTTTATCGATGGTACATAATAGAATTAAATTGCAGCCCAATAAACCGGAGCATATAATTAATAACACATGGGACAATAACTAGTAAGAGAAGGATACAAATTATAGGACCTAAGAGAGAAGTTAACCATGGAAACCAATCTCCCAAGCCTAACCAATAATTACTCATTTTAATTTTGTTAATCTCCTGTCTTATCTCATCTATCTGTTGTTGGATAACGTTAGAATAATCTGTAAATTAAAACAGCACATGTCTGGGAATTGTTGGCAACCCAAGTGATGTTTCAATAAAAGAAAATCAATAACCGCTCTATTTTGTAACATTGAGGTTCAAAGTTTTTTCATCTCTTGATTAATTTCTGTCAAAACTTGTGTAGTAAGGTTAGCTGTTTTGCTAAAACTACAGGCTAATTTTGTGATTTCTTTTTGTATTCCTACAACTAGACCCGGAAGTGGCAAAAGAAAGGCTGCTGCAATTGCAGTGTCTAGTGGGTCTAGGATTAAATTGTCATCGCAGTTGGAGGGCAGACTTCCGGCCATTCGGTGGGGAGCTGTCAGAGATGGCAGTAAAGGAAATATCTGTCCAATAGAACAGATCCCAGAAAAGTTTGTAGGCAAAGCCTGGAAGTTGCTTTATTACAGAGAAAAAACCCATCCTGTTGGCAGTCGTTTGCCGTTGGGTAGGGAGATATTTTGCTCAATAGAACATTGGGGGGGGGGGGGGGGGGGTCGGGGAAGGATGCAATCTATGTATAAACAATGTTTTTGAATAACCAGTGAAGCTGGCAAAGCTGGCTCTGCATGGTATACTGGCCAGTCTTGTTGCATTGCTCTATCACCAGTGACTTTAAACATAGTCAGTATATTTTACAGATAGACCCATAAGATTGTTAGCTAGCAATTGATGGATGGAGTTTTCTTCTTGTACACAGAAGGAACTTTTGTCTATAGTGTCAACAGCCAATTCTAACCAAAAGTTTTGAGTAGTTACAGAAATTAGGGGACTCACAGAAACATCCACCTTTAAAGTAGATTTTGAATAAACAGTATCTATTGGGGGCCCCTTTTTTTAGCTTAGTACAGGAATACTGTCCTGAATCTTGAGGGTGAGCAGAGTATTTATAGATTTTTAAAATTTATATTATCCCCTCGACATTGGTTCTGTAAGATTTCTCCATGGTCCCTCCCTGAATATCTGACTAAAAATTTCTTGGTTATCTTTATACCATTTGATAGGGCCAATTACTGGATCTTGACAAGAGTAAGTACAATTTAGTATTAGTGGAGATCCTGCAATTAGCAGGTCCTTTTTGGGCTACAGATGGGGTACAAATTTTGTTGACACCAGCATAGCTAAAACCCAAGGATACATGTATACTCCAACAGGCAAAAATTATTAGCATAATGTTTATAATAACAGGGAAAGCAATAAGAATCTAGTGACAAAATATTAAACCTTAGTAATTTTAACTTTAAAAGGCCCACACTCAGTCACTTTCCACCTCTGGCTGCTGGATTCTCTTCCAGTGGGTTCTTCCTCCGTGGTTTCTGTAGGTGCCTTTTTTTAGCTGTGAGTGATGGATCCAGGCAGGAATACCAGCAACTTTGATGGCAGTAGGAGAGCGGAGAATCACGATGTAAGGGCCCTTTCACCTGGGCTCAAGGCTGTTAGTTCTCAAACGTCCTATCAGCACAGCATCGGCCTGGTTGGAATGAATGATCAGTCAGTCTGTGTCCAACGGGCTGAGCAGCCTGGACCTGTGCACATGTCATGCAGCGATTTGAGATGTTCTGGAGTATTCCTCGGTGTCCCAGGAACCAAACGTGGGTAAAATTAGTTCTGAAGTCTTCTTGGGGGATAAATGCATTGCCTGATGAAGATCAGTTAACCACTTTCTTCCTAAAAGCTTAGGCATATAAATTTTCCCATCTGGGAGAGTCCACCAGCCATGATAGTTTTGTTGGGCTCCTATAGAGGAGTATAAGTTTATCTCTTCAGTAGTGTATGAAGGAGTTTATTCCTCAATTTTAAGTGGGAGTTTGGGGCAATTTGAGAGTTCAAGAATAGTTTGACATTTTGACTCCCCAAGGGCTATTTCCCTGGCTGTTTGATCGGCCAAGTTATTACCTTGGGTCTGGGGGCTATTGTCTTTACAGTGTCCAGGCCAGTGTTATAATAGCCAGTTTATCTGGCAACCAGATAGCCTTCAGTAATTGAAGGATTTTTTGTTTATTTTTTGATAGTCTTTCCATCTGAAGTTAAAAATCCCCTTTGTTTGTATAACTGTCCATGCACATGTACTGTAGCAAAAGCATAATGGCTGTCCATGTAAATGTTTACCCGTTTTCCTTCTGCCCATCTCAATGCCTGTGTTACTGCAAACAATTTCTGTTTTTTGGGCTGATAAGCCTCTGGGCAAAGCCTGTTCCCAGATAATTTTTTTTTGGCCCGTAACTATTGCTGCTCCCGCATACCTTATTCCATCCCGGACATAACTGCTACCATCGGTGTAAAGGTCCGCGTCTGTGTTGGTGAGAGGAATGTCAGTCAGGTCTGGTCGGGTACCTTGGATGACATCCAGCATCTCTGAGCAGTCATGAATTGACTCCTCTGGGTTATCATCAGGCAGCAGGGTTGCAGGATTGATTGCCAGGGATTTACTGAAGGTCAATCTGTCCTTGTCTAGGAGGAGAGCCTGGTACTGAGTGAGACGGGCATTTGACATCCATCGACTGGTGGCATCTCTCAATAGGGTTTTCACTGTGTGAGGGGCAGTCACAGTGAGAGTCTGCCCCAGAGAAAGTTTGTCTGCTTCCTTTACCAGTATTGCAGTAGCTGCTATGGCTCATAAACAAGGGGGCCATCCTGATGCTACAGGATCCAGCCTTTTTGAAATGTAGGCAATTGGTCTTTTCCATGGCCCTAAATTTTGGGTAAGAACTTCTTTAGCAATACCCTTCTTCTCATGAAACATAAAGATGAAAGGGCTTAGATATAATCAGGGAGGGTTAAGGCAGGGGCCTGAACCAGAGCCTCCTTTAAATTTTTGAAGGCAAAATTTATTTTCCTCAGTCTAAATTAAAGGTGACTTGCCTCCTGTAGTTGTAGTATATAACGGCTTGGCAATTTCAGCAAATCCAGGTATTCAAAGGCTCAAAGGCGGCAGTATCCAACTGCCCCTAGAAATTTCCTAACCTGCTTTTTAGTGGTTGGGGTTGGGATCTTCATTATGGCTTCTATGCAGGACTTTGAAATAACAGTCTTTTCCCTTCCCTCAGCTCATATCCCAAATAAGTAACCCGAGAGGAACAGATTTTTGCCTTTTTCTTGGAGACTCGGTACCCCAATTGAGCCAAGGTTCCTAGCAAACCCCGAGTGGCCCTTAAACAGTCCTCTTTGTCTTTTGCTGCTAACAGAAGATCATCCACATATTGGAGCAAGGTTACCTCAGGGTACTTATTGCGAAACAGTCTCAGATCTTGATTGAGAGTTTTCATCAAAGATAGTGGGGGAATTTTTAAATCCCTGAGGTAGTCGAGTCCAGGTCAGTTGTCCCAACATCCCCATCTCCAAATCCGTCTATTCGAAAGCGAAGATAGGCTGACTCAATTTTGACAAAGGGATGGAGAAAAATGCGTCTTTCAAATCTAATACTGTATAAACTGTATGTTTTGGTGGCAACAAACTGAGCAAAGTGTAGGGGTTAGGGACAGTTGGGTGTATAGTTTCTACCCGTTTGTTCACTTTCCTTAAGTCCTGTACTGGTCTGTAATCTTGAGTCCCAGGCTTTTGGACAGGCAACAGGGGGTGTTCCAAGCCGATTGACATCTAATTAGTATCCCCACTTTCTAGGAGACGCCTGATGTGGGTTTTAATTTTTTTTTTTTTTTTTTTTTGGCTTCAAAACTGATGGGGTATTGTTTAACCCGGGATGGGCATAGCCCCAGATGTTAGTTGTATTACAAACTGGTGGCACATGCTCAGCTAGCCCTGGAGGGTTATCCTCAGCCCAAACTGTAGGAATTTTCTTGAATTAATAATTTTTCTCATTTTCCTTCTGAAGTTTGGATAGGATTTTGAAAAAGCAGATATTTCTCACTTAATGGGCAGGTTATAGTTAGGGCCTTTGCAGGATTCTCCAATTTTAATGTAGGCATAGCTCTAGAAAATGAGATAGTTGCCTGAAGTTTGCTTTTAAAAGGTCCCGTCCCAGCAACGGGAAAGGGCATTCAGGGATAACAATGAAGGAGGTGAGTTTACAGTTCCTCGTCCTATGTTAACAGTCCGGTCTGTAGTCCATTTATACTTTTTAATTTTTCCTGTTGCCCCTTTCACTTCCATGGTTTTTATTAGTGAAGGGTCCTATGGGCTTCTGTAACACTGAATGTGAAGCTCCTGTATCCACTAGGAAATTTACAGGTTGGCCCCCAATGAGAAAGTTACCATGGGCTCTCGGGGAGCCTAGTTTGAAAGAGCCATGGCCCCCCTATTCTTCTAAAGTTAAAACTGGTTTTGGCTGAGGAGCTCTGGCCTGTGATCAGGGCAAGCTTTTCGGATTATGTTGGGGGCATTCATTTTTCCAATGTCTAATTTTCTTTGCAATAAGCACACTGGTTTTGTGCAGGGAAGACCGCTTTTTGTCTCTGTTGTATGTGGTCTGCCTTTGTCTAGGATTCGAGTTTTCAGAAGCCTGTAATGCAGCCACTGTGGCCCTGTTTACTTTCCTTATCAGTAGATCATCTCGGCTATCTCTATTTTCAAACACCTTTTGGGCTATTTCCAATAATTCTGACCTGGATTTTCCTGCAAAACCATCTATCTTTTGAATCTTTTTAACGGATGTCTGGGGCTGACTGAGTCACAAAAGCCAGATTAATCGCCTTGAGGCTTGTCGGGTCCTCAGGGTCTATAGGAGTTATATAGACGGTATATGCCTCCAGGATGTGCTCGAGAAACGCTGAAGGCGACTCATCTGGCCCCTGTTTCACATCTGCTACCTTAGAAAGTTTTGTGGGTTTTCAAGCTGCCCTCTTAAGGCCCCTCTAACAGAGTCTGGTGGTACTCACCGAGTGCTCTCCTACCTTCAGTTGTCCCATTGTCCCAGCTTGGTCTTCTAGGTAAAGCTCGTTCGATCACTTCTGTTTGTTCGTCGCTTGTAAGAGCCACTTATCCCAGGCAGCGCTTTAGCCGCTTCTGCCAGGATTCGCTCCCTTTCCTCCATGGTGAAGAGAGTATGGAGAATCTGTTGACAGTCATCCCAGGTGGGGAGGTGATTAAAGAAAACAGAATCAACCAGAGAAAATCAAGGAACTAGGATCCATGCTAAAAGGGGGATTCTGGTTTTTTCCAGTTATAAAGGTCTGTTGTGGAAAATGGAACATACACATAGCAACCTTCTGGAATCTGGCGGAGTGGAAGAACAGGGGCCAGAGTCGGTTCCACTTCAGGGATATTAATAGAAATGGAGCCGGCAGGTCGGCCAGGGGAAAGCAATTGAGTCAGGCCTTCCATAAGGGTGGCCCTGTCGGGTATGGGGAGGAGAGGAAAGAACAGGGGCTGGCTCCTTTGGGAAGACTAGAGTTGGAGGAGTGAATGAGTGGGGTGATTGAGGAAGCGGGTTGAGGGGAGGGAGAGGGAGATAGTGGAGTAGTTAGTGGAGCAGGTGCGACTGCACCCGCGGCAGGAGGATAAAGAGGAGCCGAAGCATCTGGGGGAAGGAGGGAATCCTCCGGAGAGTCCTGTAGGACAGGGCTCTTAGTGGATTTATGGTTTGTTTTTTTGAGGGACCCTGGGGAGTTCTCCCAGCCATAACCAGGGCTTGCCCTCCCTGTCCATTCCGGATCATCCAAACCTTTATTCCAGGCGGGGGAATTAGTTGTTTGCTTTCCGCCCAGGGGGTAGAATATATCCCTATTTGATCTGGGTGGCCAGGATTACCAAGAGTGATGTTTAGATATAGCCCATGCCACTTGGGGATCAAAGGTGCCCTCAGGGGGCCAGCCGAACTCTGAAGGTGGGCCATTCTACTTCACAGAATGTTTGGAGGCGTTTCTTGGTGATGGGATAATAATAATCCTGCTTAACAAAATGGGGATAAAGTTTGTCAAAATTTCTTAAAACACAGTTCAAAGGAGTATCAGGCTTTACTTGTCTTATTACCCATGTTGTTCAATTTTTACATTTACAACAGAGAAGACACAATGAGAAAGAAGAAAACAAAAAACAACAAAACAAAACAAAACAAAAAAACAGAACACAGGACAATACACAACAAAAGAACAAGAACCAGGTGCCAAACCAACCAGGGAGCCAGTTGCAACGTTTGCTAATGCTGACCGGACCAGGAGTGTGCGTATGTGCCTCGTCAGGCACCATCTCTGTCCCCAGTGGGAATTCGGCCCGACCAGAACCAGAAAGCAGTGTGACCTTTCGCTACTGCCCTGGACAGGAGTGTAATGTGCCTTGCAGGCACCTAGTTGTCCCCAGAAAGATATCTCAAAACCAGAATACCAGATGTTACTATTGGGCGCCACTTACCTGTGGAGTTTTTTTTTTTTTCCCCCCACTGGGATGCTTGCTAATTTTGATGTGGTTCACTCAGTTAACTCCAGTAGTCTGAAGGGACTGAAGGCACACCCTGGGGACTTGGGAACATGAACCATCTCAAGGTTGGGCACCCCCTAGGGTAGCACTCCACCCCGGAGTCCCCAGAGGAAAGTCCGGCTTCAGAATTTGTAGTGTGGTCTGAATCTCGCTGTGCAGCCTCCAAAAATATGTTGATCAAAGACACAAAGAAAAGACCACCCAACTCAATATTTGGATTAAAGCAAGCTTATATTGTATACACATAAAAGAGAGCTGGCCAGGGCTGCCCCTCCCAAACACTGGGCTTGGGGTCTCAGCCCACTCTCAGGAAGACAAGGTTTTTATAGTTCAAAAGAGTTACAGAAAGTCTTGGGAACTTACAGCTAACAAGGGTCAGACATGTGTAATTCAAAGCAAGTAGCAAACTAATGTCTACATGGCATTGCATTCCAAGGAAAAAGGGGAGTAATAGTCAAACCCCACATCAAAAGTTTTATGAGGCTCCGTTAGTTTTGAGAGAGAGTCATTATCTGGTCAAGCGAAAGCCAGGCCTGAGTGAGCTCAAGGCCTGGGAATTGAATGCAGACAATACAGCTCAAGCCAAATAAGAATCCTAGCATTTTCATAGAAAACTGAAGTGGGATTTTTCATAACTGTTTTGACAGGATGGCTCCCTGAGTCTTAAGATGGAATTAGGCTGGTTTATCAGTATATTATACAAAATGGAAATTTTAACTCAGCAATGAAAGAGAATAAAATAATGGCATTTGCAGGTAAATGATGAAGTTGGAGAATATAATGCTAAGTGAAATTAGTTCAATCTCAAAATCCAAATACCAATGTTTTCTCTGATATAAGGAGGCTAGTTTTACAGTGTTGTTTGGATGGGGGTACATAGGAGAATTAGAGGAACATAGAATGTGATTAGAATCTTAAGTTGGAATTAGGCTGAATTCATCAGTTGCTATGATCAAGGTTTCATGGATCCAATAATCATTGTCTCCCCAGTATCCTCTCCTGAGACTTCGTTACCTGTGGTCCATATTTCCTCAGTTTCCTCATGCTCAGTTCAGATGATTCCTCTTCACATTCAGTGATGATTCACATTTCTGACTTACTCATAAGTGGAGCAATGGACCAAGAGTGTTTGTTCCACTTTAAAAAATTTCCTTAATTTACCCGCTTTCTCTCTAAGGCCTTATTCCAGTTCTTCCACCATGTGAAAGCCAGAGAGCATTATAGCAGAACTTTTTGGGACAAATGCAAACAGCACAGTCACAATAGGGACAGGACATTGCAGGGAATGTGGCCTCTGTAGGTTGTCAGAAAGAAACATTTGTTCACAACATGAGACAGAAAAAACAACAGGACCTGATGTAAGGAGAAAATCTAAGAAGCAAGCAACCAGACAGCATGAGCTGACAACTAACTTGGACATGTGAAGACCACCTGATTGCCCTTTCTTTTGCCCCTTCTGCCATCTTTACTTATTTAATATGTACAAAAATTTTATGATGATACTGAATTTACAATGGCAAGGTAGGGGGGATGAGAAGAATGAAGGAATGTTAAAATAGAACAAAGGAGAGGGAGTGGGAGGGGTGGGCAAGGGGGATAGGAACAATGCAGAATGATTT